>OZ038504.1:77521613-77681613 GCA_964036315.1 Acanthosepion esculentum | reverse complement strand
AAATTACCAGGGGTCACCTCAAAACTTTTGAACTGTTGTTTAGCTGTCTCACTAAGATTCCAGTATTTGAACTTGGACAAAATTTTCTTGCTTAGATTTAAATTAAAGATTCTAACAATAATCTATCATTTGTGGTGTTCAGTGTCAACAACATTGAATCCCTGAATAAAACTTTTGACATGCTCTCTACTGGTAACTTAGCGGCCCAGACATGTGCAATTAGTATTTATTTGAATAGGATTGGTCTAGTAAAAATCATTAATCCAACATTTTGGAGCTATAGGCATTGGGAAATCATTAATGTTCCTGTAATTTAGAATTTAGAAAAAAAAACACAGTTCTTCTTTGGACATATGTTGTTTTTAATGTATCTAAAAAAAAAAACCTAGTAATTTCATTTTGCTTCTATCAATCTATTTTATCATCTGCAGACGAACAATTATGACCCCTTCTTTCCAACTATTTCCATCACCCATAGTTCTACCCAGCTCTTGCTTTCTGACTCTGGGGTTGTCTAAGTGATTGATGAAGGTTCTTGACCGTCCACTCTTTGATCTTTTCTTATAATTTGGATCCTATATTTTAACCTGATGCAAAACTTTTTGTTTAGTTTGCCAACAATGCCACTAAACTGCACTTGCCTTTCACTGATTGCGCCTGTAACCTTTGGTAGGTTCCCATTTAATTTTTTATTGAGTGTATTTTGTTCCCAACTGACATATGCTGCTGCTGTCAATAGTCAAATGTACATAACATTTATTTTTTTCCAGTTTTTTTACTACTAATTTTGTTAATGTCTAGTTACTTGACCCATATAAGATTGTTTCTGTAATTGATCTAGTGTTGCACTTTCAAACAATTTTTTTCATTTTTATACAGCTTGTATTTAAACTGCCACCATATATATATATATATATATATATATATATATATATTATGAGTATTTGGCCAAGTGGTTAGAACGTCCGCTTTCTGACCATGCAACCTGGATTCAAATCTCACCCAGGTCATTCTATCAGAAAGGTGACTTCTTGATGTTATCAGTATGGAGGAGGTGATCCTCACATGTGACACCTTTGGAAAGGGCCTGAAAACCATACCATGGATCAACCTAAGCCTTGTGAGTAAAAGTGGGTAGACAGAACTATTTCAGAGTTGTCAATGGTTGTGCTAGCACAAAGTTACAAGTCATTGTGACCACAGGTTTGGGTGTGCTGACTTTGTCCAAATGGTTGGTTGTGCTAGATAATACATTCTCTCCCAGAAAATGTAACTAAAGATCACTCAGTATAGTTGCAGTATAAACCACAGGTGGGCTCTGTGGATGTTGAACAAATACACATGTACCTGAGCAGACGTCTACAACAGGGATTAGCTAGCTGTCTTTGTAGACTGGTATACTCGGATACAAGCTGTCATTACCACTATTATTCCTCGACAAGGTACCCAGCAAGGCCCAAGTGTAGATGGCTGCAATTGTATAACCTCACCTTTTTGTATATTCACACCCCTGTCTAGAAATGTCTGTCTGTGTCCCAGCTTGCATCTATCAACCATTGGTATACTAAACTACTCAACCACCCGTCATTTTTATGGTATGTCCTTTGCAAATGTTTGATTGTTCTTAATAAAGGAATTCCATCGATAAAACCCTGTGTGGTTGTTGCTCAGGGTTAAATATTTTAGATATTTAGTAAATTTCCTATGGCCATAATAACTTTCAAATGGTATGGCATTGTTCACAAATTTACTAATCAAACAAAAACAGTGATGAAGCATCAGAGCTTGATACAACTGCAAGCACAAATGGAAGAACACCCCCGACATCTTCTTTGCAAATTTACTGTAAAGCTGGGGGGGGGGGGGTTAATAAGGGGTTCTTCGGGAATTTTTCCCTTTTAACACTTCAATAATCCTTCTCAAAATAATCTTTGCGTCAAAGTTTGTTTGAATGCCAATTTAGGATGGAATCATATGAAGAAACTATTGGCTAAATAGCAAAAGCAGATTTTGGACCTAGTTTGTCGCAACATTCATGCAAGACAACTTGTGTGGCAAATTTGGAAAGCATCGATGATAAGTTATGGCCGAAAAACAGGTTTCTTGAACAGTTTTTCATGGTTTTTCATTATAGACAAGTGTGGTGAAGTGAGCAGGACAGAAACCACACTATCTTATTTCTTGCATGATGGCAAATTTTTGCGACATGTTTCAAGAAATTCAGATAAAAAATGAAGAAGTCATTCAAGTTTTTATTTTAAGTAGTATGAAAAACCCAATTTAAAAAAAAATTTTTTTTCAATTTTTTGTGTGAAGCCAATATCGCAGGAAAACTACCAAGCACTCTACATAAACCTGAGCTGTGTTTTGCTTTAAGTGCAAAGAACATCAGCTCATCCAGTAAAAATTTTGTTCGCATGTAACTTTGCCTTGGTTTTTGCAAAAAGTCATACCCACCTTCAGTTTTATCGATCTTCCTGCCAAACCCGGAGATGGGGGGGGGGAGATTGAAAATTTGGTCTTGATCTTTATTTGTAAATTTTGGACATGTGTGTACAATTTCATCAAAATCAGTCCAGAAATGTGGACGTACATAAATAGCATACACACACACATACACATCTTCTGTTTTATTGATATAGATTATTATTATTATATATCTTCTTTATAAGTTTTGTTACAACTTGTGATTCCTTTTAAATTGCCACCACTGAAGTGTTACATAATATTAGTCCTCCTATATAGCAGTAAATGCTGGACAATCTCATCACAGATGAAGAAGAGACTTCAAGCAATAGAAATGTAGTTCTACAGAATGATGTTGAGAATACCATGGACCGAACATGTGACCAGTGATAAAGTTTTATAGAAAATAGAAACAAAAAGGACACTTACACTTAACATAAGAAAGAGAAAATTGAAATTTCTAGAACATATAATGAGGAAAGAAGGCTTGGAAAATTTGATACTCACAAGACAGATTAAAGGCAACTTGGATGGCTGAAAACAACACATAATCTACCTAGTAAGTATGAGTAGATGGCAGAACAGGGTTTAGGAGAGAGAATAAAAAGACAAAATTTATTAAGAATTACAAAGGACAGGAAACTGTGGAGAGCCATGATCGCCAACATCCTGAAGGGACCTGACACATAGAAAAAGATCTTTTTTTATAAATTGAAACAAAATAGAAGCAAAATTAGAAAGCTTTTTAAATCCTGACCTCCACATCCTGGAAAGGTTTAGAGCGCACCATCAGGCTACCCAAGTTGACTGTTTCTTGCAAATGGACTGGAATTCTCATTTCTTGCAGTTGGTCATATGCATAGCGGGCAAGTTTATATGCTTGAAGTTGGCGGCTCTGTTTAGCCAGTGTATAGAGTGTATACCTAAGAGGAAACCATTAAGGAAATGACAGTGATTTGAATAATACAGAGATAATGCCTCTGTCATGCAACAGGTGCAGATGGCAGCTTAACAAAAAGATATGATTTTTCAGAACCAAGTTGTCACTATTTCACAACATGAACATTTAAAAATAAAATAAAATTATTTTTCTGTTAATTACAAAACAGTGACATTTACATTTGCATATTTCTACCCATGATCTAGTATTGAACACCTATTTAAACACTCAAAACTTTAAATAATTTAGTGGATTTAGAGGGTTTATTGAGCAAAATAAAAATTTTAAATTCCAGATAAAATAGAATCGATGGATACACAAAGGATTAAAATACTTGAAGAAGTATGATTTTTTTTAATATTATTTTTTTTAGATTTTAGTCAAATTGCAGGGTGTGGCACAAATACTTCATGCATATACCCCGCCTACATAATGGTAAGGCATTAGCTAGATGAAGACATCACTGCCACTAATGTCTTACCATTATGTGGGAGATATACATGGGCGGTATTTCTGCCATGCCCTGTATAATTTTAGGCATTCAGATTCATAACAAAGAGTCTTTAATCTTTTCCCTGTTGTGTGGCTGACTGTATCTGTTAGTTGGCAAATTAGAGTGAGTGCCTCTTTGTAAATCATGCTTGATCTGAGCATATCTGAGACAAAGGTGTTGAACCCCTCCCTAAAAATTGCTTATATGTGTGTATCAAACTTCCAGTATATACAAAATAATTATTGTAAAAAGTAAAAAATGTGTTTAATGTTTAAGAAAACAATGTGATGTAAGATCATTTGAAAGAAATAGGGCAATATTTAACCTTTGTGCCAACAAAACAATGCTGTATCAAAAGGATGTTTATTCCCTCGACACTGCAATTACAGTGTTCACTTTTGACCCATCGGCAATGTTTATGGTTTTAAAAAGTTATGATTAGAATTTTAATAAAACCAACAAAGAAGCATCTGCAATGTAATTGATCCTGACTTGGCATTTTGACTTCAGTCACTTTCTCACCGATGTGACATGGCTTCCCTCTGTCTTTTCTGCAAATATTTTCATGGAAACTGCTCTGATGAGCTTTTTACCCTCATGCGCTGACTACATGAATTTAAGCGTGCTACTAGATTGGCATCTAGGTCCCACCCTTTTACCGTTGAAATAGTTAAATGTAACTGCCACTTCTACTCCAACAGTTTCTTTTCTTTCACTTCCTGTCTGTGGAATTCTCTTCCCTTTGCTTGCTTCCCTGAAAATTACAATCTTGAAAAATTTAAATGAAACATCAATTGCCATCTTCTTGAATCCTGTTCATCTTTTATCCTTTCACTTTCACTCTCTGTAACCCCCTGTGTGGCATTCCTGCCTTCCTTGCGGTAAAAATGATTTTTTTTTAAAATATGAAAGTGGATTTATACCTTTCCTTTATTCTTGAGAATTGACAACAAAGATATTAAACGCTATTTATTTATTTGATTGCTTATTTACAAGTATAATTTTATACTTACAAAATTATAAAAATATTTGAACTAACTATAATAAAATATTTATTATTTCCCATTTTATAAAGAAATGAATATGAAAAAAATTGTTTTATTCATAAATTTATTGTTGTAGCATACCTATGGACGGTAATGTGTATGTCCCTATTCACATAAATACAGTAGTAAATACTGTATGTTGGTCTGCAATTGGAGATTCATTGTGGAATTCATTTGACTCACTTCTAGCAGTTGACTACTACTGGCTGGCGAATCTTATATGTGTTGTTCCTGTCCTAAGAATTATCATTCATTACCAACCTTTGTGTGATTATTCTATTCAGTAACCTTCCCTAGGTTACAACATTTACGAAAATGTCTGTGAACAAGAAAATTTAAATAAACACATAACGACATGTAACTATAATTATAAATTTTGAAAAAATGCATTTTCCAGACATTTCCTTTATTTGCTTTTGCCACATAAATTCACTAAAATAGGTTGAGGGCATCTCTTTTAAATATTTTGATAATTCTGTAATTTATTTAATAAATTTTTGAATAAAAAGATTTCTTTTTATATTTATTTCTTTATGGAATGGTAAATAATAAATCTTTTATAAAAAGTAAATAATATTGTGTTGTACTTGGTTCCAATATTTTTATAATCTTGTAAATAAACATTGCCAAGGGTGTCAAAAGTGAATATATTAATAGTAGTGTCAGTAAAATAACCATCCTTCTGACACTGTTTGTTTTTTGTATGAAGGTTAAAAATTGATACAAATAGTTTGGCAATTTAGCTTCTAGTGCACTTTTGCCTATGGCTCCTCAGAATTGTAAATCAATTTGTTTTATGCAATCTTAGATTGCTGTTATACTCTGAATAGTTTTCATTTTTTATTAGACTGTTTCATTCTAAATTTAAATTTCAGTTATTTTACATGTTTTTATCTTTCAGTTTGACCAGCCATTGCTCTATATGAGACTCAGACAAGTAGGGAAGTTGGTCAGGTGCTCAGTTGTACAGCAACCCAACAACCACACTTGGTCATGTGACTGGTGATGATGTTGGATTATGATAAACTTATTAATTTTCTGTTCAATTGATAGGCACTACAATCATTATTTATTGCGACAACATTTTGGTTGGTAAAATAAGTGACAAAACTACAAAAGCTTTGATTACAAATATTTTGTATATACTGGAGGTTTGATACACACATATAAGCAATTTTTAGGGAGGGGTTCAACACCTTTGTCTCAGATATGCTCAGATCAAGCATGATTTACAAAGAGGCACTCACTCTAATTTGCCAACTAACAGATACAGTCAGCCACACAACAGGGAAAAGATTAAAGACTCTTTGTTATACAGCAGTTTTATAACAATATTTCATATATACAAAAATGTAATTGTACAAACACCAATAGTACTGTTGATTATAAATATAAGTACTTCCTAGTTCCTCATAATGGCCGATTTGCAAATATGTGTATGGTATATTTCAAATACTGAAACATGGACAGAATCAGAAGTGATCAACCTCCTTGTTGTGAAAACCATGAAGAATACTATTTGGATTTACAACTGCCAAATTCTCAGGTGGGACGTGGGCAAAAACAACCGACTTTTAAAGAAACAAAGTAATTCGTTGATGTAGTACAAGCACTAAAGTTGTCGCAGACAGGCCAAGTAGTTTCTGGCCACATTCCAAAACTTAGTACACCAACAAGTAACTGGCCTTCAAATCAGGACCACCTGCTGGCTGTGTCTGGGAACACAAATGTCGACCTGACAGACCGTTTAATAAGAGATCAGGGTTTATAAAGCAGCAGCATTGATTTTAAAAACTAATCATTGGCCTGAAATGGACTTTGTCTGAACAATCTGTTCACATTCACAACTTTAAAATGGCATCATTGAGTCTTAATATTGACAAGAAATAATAATCGTCATTTTTAGTGTGAATGCTGAAAGCAAAGTAATTTCTGATAATAATGTCTACAGTGATGCTTAAATCGTTTCTTGCAAATTATTGCAGTCAAGCAATAACAAACTTAGTACCGAGTCAGAATATGATTTTCTGTCATACCAATATAATATCATAGTCATACCAAGTAAGAAAAACATGAGATTGACTCTCTCATATATAACCTTACTGTTTATTTCATTCCAGATATTGTCAATTAGTGTTGTCTAGTAGGTGTGTGGCTTTGGGGCTTTCTCCAAATGTGAACCCAACATTCTTTTGGAAGACAAAAGATTCTTTTACTTGCCCAAAAGATTCTTTACGACTTATAGTCCTCCTGGTGTCCATCTTTGGTTAGAAATTTAATTTGTTGGGGGTTGATGCAGTATATTTACAAGGGAATGCAATTAATAGAAAAATCTATTTAAAGTCACCAAAGTAATTGTACAGGGGCGAGTACAATGAAATAATATACAGCTCAGGTGATGCAACAAGAGAATGCTACCTTAAGTTAAGGACAGCATTGCTCGAAGAGGCAATAAAGATGTCAAAGTTGGATCCTGCATTCTTTTAACTTAGTGAGCCATCTGGAATTATATGCATCTATTTTCTTGGTCAGGAACAGAGAGTTTGGAATCCAGGTTATGGAATCAATCAGGGAGAAGTTTTCCATTAGATCTTATAGCACCAACCCTTTCAAATATATTGGTTTGAGTATTGTACAAAAGAAGAATTGGATTGAAATTAACCAACTTGACTAGATAATCTAGAAACAAACACAATTGGAAGAAAACAAAGCCAGGGCAATTATGAGAGATGGGGAGATGGAGGATGTCGCGGTTAGCAGCAGCAGCCCAGTCAATGCAAAATGCAAAAGGTGATGTCAGAAAGTGCTTTCAATGCAATGGCATTAAACACATGGTAAAAGATTGCCTGAGCCGAGAAAATGGCCAAGGACCATGCAATACCATGTGCTGTTACCATTGCCATACTGTGGGTCATATGTCATGAAACTGTCCAGAAAGCATGAGGAGATACATCAGTGCCAGTATCTTCTCTAGAATAAGAAAAGGCCTGGCACTACCAGTGATCATGGTCCAGGTTGATGGTAGAAGCATTACTGTATGCTCTATAGACAGGGAGACTAGTGCCTGTTGGGAGATCAGTCATCCCTCTCCAGATGCAAGATGGAAGTCTTGTCAAGACCAACGTACTGGTGGCTCAAGAGAAACCACTTGTTTTTGACCCTCCCTGGTTGGGGTGATTGCGATCAAGGAACTGGGCAGAGTTGAAATCACTCCGTCAGACGCAGTGGAGTTCAAAGACAGAAAACCATCTCTGTATGCAACTCTCACCATAGAGGAACTGAACTTTAGCGTCAAGTTTGATCAGAAAAAGAAAGTGTGGACGGCAACATGGAAGTGAGCCGAAAATCAGGCACCAATCAGTCTACGAAAGATAGCAGAGTATCCTGAGTCTGAGCTGGCACATAAGCAATATAACCAGGAGTTAGAAGAGTATGGTTGAATAATACCTGGCTCATACCATATCCTGAGGAGGAGTACAGAACTCCGAAAGATCTAGTTTCACTGATGTCTGTGATCCAAGAAAACAAGAAAAAGGGTACACCCTGTAATGAATTACAGAAAGTGAAACGAGCACATAGACACGTTCATGGCAAGTGCAGATGTCTGTGTGGACAAGCTAAGGAAATGACGACAATGCGTGCGCAGTGTATCCCTGTTGGATTTTAGATGAACACAAAAGTAAACGGGGAAAAATTAAAAACTGCATTCAGTCTCCTATTGATGAATTGAACTGGATGGGCATACAGACACTCAGCACTTTTTCCAATTTCCAACCTCTGCAATCTTTGCATCCAATACTTCACACATGTACATTTTCCAGGCACAGAGATATCAATCACGTTTGCCTGTTAGGGACGGCCATTAATATCTGGTGAATCACAGATTCCCACTCCCAGCTAGGATGTTCTCTCTCACGTCAACACTGCACATGGCTTTTCTGAAGGACACTGAATGCAAAGTCTATTCTGGCATGATCTGGGGTGAGCCCAGTACCTAGTACACTAGTAACCAGATGCAATATTGCAACCTATCACTAATCTATTATTATTTCCATGGTAAATGTTCAGATGAGTTCTCTTCTTCAATTCCACTAGTTCAGACCTTTACAGCTAGGACATGCTATGTCACTTCCACAGAGTCAAATCAATCTCATTTCCTGTCTATTCCAATTTCAAATACAATTATTATTTCCATGGTAAATGTTCAGATGAGTTCTCTTCTTCAGTTCCACTAGTTCAGACCTTTACAGCTAGGACATGCTATGTCACTTCCACAGAGTCAAATCAATCTCATTTCCTGTCTATTCCAATTTCAAATACAAAGTTCCACTCAGTTTTTCCCTAAGAACTTCTACTTTGTGGAACAAATTCTTGTGTGGGTGCTCACCTGAACACTAATCTTAACCTCTTCAGTTAAGGGTCACTCATTATCTATCCTCCTTATCATATTCTTCACTCCCTACCACATTTGTATCGCACATCTTGTTCAGTAACCCTCTACCTTCAGTGGTTCTCAAGCCTTATATTGAGTGAACTTTAGTGTAAAGGTAAAAAACAAAAAATCCCAAAATATGACTAAATGACCAAACATCAGAATTTCTTTTTAAATCCTTTCTTGGTTAGGGCAAGAACTTTTCAACACCTTGTAATTAGCAATGCAAAGTTGGTTAAGTAACTGTACTGTTATCAAGATGAAAGGACTAACCCTCAATCATAAGAAGACAGAAAGTATAATCATTAGCAAGAGAGACGCCCTAAGATATGAGCAACAAATTGAAGACATCAAAATCAAACAAGTATAGAAATTTAACTATATGGGAATTGCAATAAAAGATGAGAAATTTGTCACAGAAATCTGAAGGCACATTGGAATAGTGAAAGATGCCTTCCAAAAGCTAAGCCAAGTATTAAGAAACAGGAAACTTTTATTGCAAACAAAGACAAGAGTGCTCAATTGTTATGTAATAGCAATCCTCTTATACGGCAATCAACAATTTCCTCAGAGATGGAAAGGCAACAAAAGAAATGTGGTTCTATGGAAGAAGGCTGAGAACACCATGAACTGATATGTGAGCATCATGAAAGAACACTTTGGCTTAGGATCAGAAAGAGGCAGTTGAAATTTCCGAGACACGTAATGTGGAAAAAGGGCTTGAACCCTCACAGGACATATTGAAAGCAAGAGGGGGAAGAGGTAAACGGCAAGAAACATTCCTAAAGAGTTTGTATAAATGGATGACAGAACATGAACTCAAAAGGATAGTAAGGCAACAAACAATGCTTAGAGATACAAGGGATAGGAAGTTGTAGAAAGCCATGATTGTCCACAGCCTGAAGGGAGACAGCACTCAAGAGTAGACAGCACTCAAGAGTAGACAGTTCTCAAGAGTAGACAATTCTCAAGCATAAAAAAGAAAAAAGATTTTTACATCAGAATCATACGCATTATGCGATTTTTGGCATCGTTTTTTTTTTTTCGATTTAATAATATTAGAGTTTCTTACTAATGTCTAACAATTAATTCATACTGCATTCTTATGATCATATAAAAAGACTATATAGAAAGGTATCCATCATCAAATACTAATGGTCTGCCATAAATAAATTAAATGTATATTGGTACATTTTGAAAGATGAATTTAAATCTAGAAATCACTGAATACAAACGTTCTTTTATCAAAAGAACATGACGGCATTGTTCTACAGCATAACAGAAAGCTTACAAATAGTTGTAGAAGTGACAAGGCTTACATATACATTTATAAATTCTCAAAAAATGTCATTTATTGTTAATTTTTTATTTTCCATCCTTGGATTCCAGTTGACCATAACAACTACAGCCATTTGATAGGCACTATGACGTAATGTAATGACTAACAAACTCATCTTGCTGGACCAATTACGATTAAATAATGAGTTTGATCCTCACCAGGTGACCCATACTTTCAGCCTTGTTCCACATCTAAGATACAATTAGAAAGCCACCATCAGCCATTTGATTTTGCTTTGATGCTGAGAATAGGAAGAGTGTATGAATAAAGTTTATATTATCATTATCATCTATGCCGTGTCCATTCAGGAAGTAGGCAATCATAACTCTCCACAACTTCCTGTCCCTTGTAGCTCTAAAAATAAAAACAAACTGGAAATTAAATTCTCACCAATTAATAGTAGGCATTAATTTCATTCATTTAATTATGAAAATATATTCCTTACGCAACTAAAATTCACAGCTATGTGACCAAGTGGTAAAAACATTAGAATTTCGACCATTAGAGCTGAGTTTGAATCTCGCCCTGGTTGATTTGTCAATTAGGTGATTTGACAAGTGACCTGAGATGACAATCCCAGCATGTGATGCTGTTGGGAAGTGTCTGAAAACCATACCAAAGGTTGACCCAAGCACTGCAAGTGAAATTGGGTCGACAAAACTGTTTAGAATCCATCAATGGTTATGCTAGTACAAAGTTATGTCCTCACATAATGGGCAGATAGAAGCTCTTTAGCCTTGGTTGGCAATCTATGTACAAATGGCATCCCAATAAAAATTTCCCAGTAGCCTACCCACTCACAAGGATTTTATTTTTCTGACTACCCCACTAAGGTTGTATGTGATACATGGTATTTTTAATATAGGGTGGCATACACGTATGTATCTAGAACAAAAATTGGCCAGTCCCCGCAACCACTGTCAATATTACACTGAGTGTGTGTAATGAGCAAGGTACTGCCACAGGGTTGGAAGTCCTGGTACCAGACACCTTCTATCTTCTAAAGTAAGGAGAACAGATATTACACTTTGATCAACAGAAGACTACTCACAAGGATGTATAGATTTTAAAAAATCATGACTGAAATTCTTCAAAAACAAAAAATAAATAAAGTCCTGTGAGTTCATAATCTGCCACGGATGAGAATAGAGCAAAACATCCTGGCCAAAATTCAGAACTTCCGCTACAAGTCGTTCTTCCATTACCTAATATTTACTCTATTGTCTGTGAATATAGTTTCATCAGATTTTATTGGGTTTTTTTTTTGTTGTTTTCAGGTGTGTAAAACAGGGTGCGACAGAAATACCTCCCACATATACATCCCAGGTAATTGTAAGCCATTAGTGGCAATGGTTTCTTCATCTAGCTAATATTCTACCGTTATCTGAGAAGTATATGTGGGAGGTATTTCTGCCACACCCTGTAGATATAAAAGTGCACACGAGCATATACAGATAAATGCATTATAAATGTCATTGGCCTGAAGATTTAAAATTGCAAACTGGTCAAAAATCAAACCTAAAATGCTTGTGATAAAAACAATATGGACAGTTTATTCTTTCTTTTTTTTTTGTCTTGTATATTTGTCTGCATCTGCATTTTTGTCTTGTATATTTGTCTGCATGTGTGTAAAATGATACATTCTTGAATATGCTCACATGTGGCATTTTCTTTAGCGCTCCTACAGCTGTAACCTCAAGTAAAACTGACTGGTGTTCTCATGTCTATTTTCTTCTCACTTTCAATTACTAGAAGGCGTTATTATTTTTTTGATGCTTTCAACTAACTCTCAGCTATTCTTGACTTTCTCCATCCAATATTCAACCTTGCCTACCTAATCATTTCAAGCCACTTCCGACTTCTGCCTCAACTATACAGGGAAAGGGACCAACCATATAATAATATAAAACTCATTACTAACTTTACATCCCCTTTTTTTTTTATCCTAATCTACGATCCATTTATTATCTTCAACATGTAATCTCCGAACAGAAGATCAGATCTCTCTTAGCTTCTGCTACTGCCGCAGACATATTGGCTCTACTTCTTAATATTGTTTCTCAACAAAAAAGGCTAATATAATGCCAAAGCAATATACTGATTACTAATCAATTTGTTTAATAAATCAGAAAGGTTAATATTGTTGATATTTCCATATTCAGAAGCTATGAATTTCATGAAATTGTTTTTATCTTCTTGGCTTCAGGATCAAAAAAGAAAAAATGCCAATGCTTTTTTTTTTTGCTTTTTTCCTATCTAAAATATGGTTCAATAGATGGCACAATTTTTCATTGGATTTACAATAAATGTGTAATGAAATATAAATAATAATTCAGGTTTTAATTACTTTCCTCAATAACCTACTTTTTAATTAATCTTTGTATATTAACAAAGCAAGTTCAATGTACAGTAACATATTAAATGTTTTTTCAATTAAAATCCAGTAGTAAAATTCAGACACCATATGAAAAGGTCTTTCTTCTTTTTGAACGGCAACTATAGTAGCAAACAAAAACATGTACTGATATGACCAATTCATTCACAGTAACAGAAGTAACACAACTGATTCCATATTGACCAGACCAACCTATTCCCAGCAATGTAACACAAATGATTCCATCATGACCAGATCAACTTATTCACAGTAATGTAATACATGATTCCATATTCACCAGAGAAATGTTTTCACAACAAAATGTAACACAAATGATTTCATATTGACCATACCAACCTATATATATTTGCAATATATATTATGCAAATGATTTCATATTGACCATACCAACCTATTCATAGTAAAGTAACACAAATGATTCTATACTGACCAGACCAACCTATTCACAGTAATGTGAGTAATACAATTCCATATTTTTTTTATATGTATAGCTACTCTCTTTCCTCTGTACTCTATGGTATCCCTACCTTCAAATATGATTTGCCATGCCAAACTCTTCTACTTTATATTACTTTCTATGTTCACATGGCAGGTTATAAATTCAGTTTTGTCTGTTTAATTACTAAGTAGAATGTGAAAAGTGGTTGTACTATTGAAAAATCACCCATGTATTGTAATGTTCCTGTTACATAGTTGGTATCCTCTGAGTTATGACATTGCTGGTTTTATACAGGAAACACAGTTGTTACTGATAAATATGCTTTAGATCCTCCTCTAGATTCTTGTTGTCCTGAGTAAGACGTTAAACTACATCCATGTCCTGGGTAAGATGTTAAACTACGTTCAGCAGCAAAGGCCTCTGATCAGGAGGTTTTGAGGAGCGTGGAACCACCTCTTAATTGCTGGTGTTCCCAGGTCCACCCTAACCCAGGGTAGTAGCACCTGTTAGGGTCTCAGTTATGGGCAAATAGTTAACTATTACCAGCAATACTTTTTTGAAAAAACTTATTAACAGCAATACAATTTTGGAGGAAAAATATTACCATATTAACAGATTTTTGAAAAAACAAAATATCACCAGCAATAAAAAATTGTCAACATTAAATAAGCCATTGAGGTTGATATGCCGTAAAACAAAATAAACCAAACCAATCTAAGCTAAAGAATATGTGTTCCACTAATGCAAATCTATCCTAAAAATATTGTTGGCATTAAATAACCCATTGAGGTTGATATGCCGTAAAACAAAATAAACCAAACCAGACCTCTAGATTTTTTTAAATTACTGATGACAAAAATATTTGCCCAAAATATTAAAGGAAATAAACTATTTGTAAACACAGAAGAATTGTTGGAATTAATATTCAGATATAACCCTTTGTGCATTGTTTTTATTTTTATGCGTCCTTTCCAGATATACAAGATCCTAACTCTCCACAGATTCGTTTTATTACCTGTGAGTTGCCATAACTTCTTGAGAAAGCTAGTCGGCTTGTTTCCTTTTGTCATCTCCAGTTTTAAATTCAGATCTGTCCTTCTCCTAGACTGATTACTACCCGACACTAGAGGGCCTAACATATACCGCTATGTAGCCCATAGCTGAGTGGATAGAGATATGGATTTGTGCCTTCCTGAGCGTTAATGTCCATCTATTTTTTTTTTTACTGTCCATCTATTTTTTTTTAAGTTTTCATCTATTAATAATTTCATCTATTTTCATTTCTCATTTTCTCAAGTTCATCTACACTTTAATACCATCATTCCAGTTCACAGAGCACTCTTTATTGGCCTCAAATCCTTCTTTTTATTGGCTTCATGTTAACTGCCAAAAACATTGGCACCTTCTCTAACTCAAAACAATACTGAGTAGCCAGAAACTTAATTTGGTTTATTAGGGCGGCGGGAAATAAAAACAAAGTTTATTTTTGACATTAACTGAATAACATGTTTACCATAATGTTCAATTTTTCAAACAACTTGATAATTTACTTATTCTCTGCGAAGAGTTGCTCTATATATCAGTCTTCCAGAGATTTAATTTGTCCCCAGAATATCTAGCCAAGATGTGAGATGTTTTTGTCTGGTCACCAATAAAAGACACAGTCTATCTTTATGCTGATAGAATATTTATACCCTTTCTTTTAATCCTGGATACTGTTCATGGATTCCTGCCTCCAACTAGTCTAACTGGGAACAGTACTTGTTTGAATCAATCATTTGGTTCTCTAAAAGGCACTCATAATAAAGGGGATTCCCTTTTCAAGCCCATGATAAATACAACATTACTTTTTTTGGATGAAGGCTAGACTTTGGTATGGTTTTGAGTTTATGCATGTTGGCTATTTCCTGCATCCTAAAACATTAATTATTCTTACATGAATTTGATTGCTAATCATTCTCAACTGATCTGCCTATGGAACATCATGAACAAGAAATCTCTATTTACCTTATTTATATTTAGACTACTGTCCTCCTTTTTGTTGTTGCTATCACAACGTTTCAGCAGTTTGATCAAATTATCGAGACTATCCATAACTGGAGATTTTTTCTACAATGACGTACACGCAGTACAATAGGTTCTCATCATTGTTACGTAATTGCTGAATCATAAGAGTGCACCACCAACGATGAAAGCTTAGAAAACAAGGAACAATTTAAAACAGGATCCTTTTGCTCTATCAACAATTATTCGTCTGATAGAAAAGTTTGAAATCACAAAGACGTTGCATGATATTCCTTCAAGTGGGTGACATTCCTTAGAAGCTGAGTGCACACCTCAAGTTACGAATAGTCTGTCAATAATTTGATCAAATGTGCAGCCTTGGTTATACAACAAAATGGAGAGAACAATTGAAAATTTGTTGTAATTTCATAAACCCCATTTCATACCAATTTGTTTCAAAATATATATTATTGTTTTCACAATTGCTTACTTGGTAATAATGGTTTCAAAACTTGCATTCTTTTATTTTCATATATATATATACTTGGAGATTATGAAGTTATATATATCTCCATTCCTGAAAGAATTACTACTTTCCCAAGCCAACATACATAACAATAAGAATGTTAAAAAATTTAAAAGAAAACGGTTAAATTCATAACCTTCTATTACTTAAAATATATAAGACATAAATTAATCCCAAATTAAAATACTATAAATATTAATTACAGTATTAAAAAAACAAAAACATTTACTCACTTTGTTTATTAGACATTAAATTATTTCATTCAGCATTCTCCATAATTTACTTGACTTTTCAGTTAGCCAGATGAATATTTATGAGGGTTTCTTAAATTTGAAAATTTTGAAAAACTAACAATATTTTTGCTTTTATTTTTAAACACTTGTTGAAAAACGAAATCCTCTTGATAAAATCGATCAGAGGAAAGAATACATTGACTAAGATACGTTTTCCTTTTGTCTTTATTCATATTGTGTTTTTAAAGATATATTGTTATATCTATATATATATATATATATATATATATATATATATATATATTTTACTTTCATATTCACACATGTTTGGAGCTGAATCTGCAAGTGTTTAATTCAGTGATTAAAAACAATCTTGACCTTAGGTCCAAATTTAAATAATTCTAATGCCTTCTAACAACATGAGCTTTTTAGCCAACACAATAACTGTGACTTTTCAACAGACCTTCCTAATTTGTAAATCAGAAAGATGCAGAAAAATAGGGTGAAGCTGAAAAGCATCTATACAGGAAAACCTGAGTTTTTGAACTTCGTTCTTTCAGTCCAAAAGTTGCAAAACATAATGAGACAAATGTTCCCAGAGTTTATTTGATTTAACAGCAGCATTTAAGAATTCTGCTACACTTTCATAATTGGAAACAAGGTCTGAAGGAAAATACTGATGTATATTTAGATGCTAGATAGAGAGCACATTTATAGGAGGCAGATGATTTTAGTAATACTCAGAAAACTATTTTAGTGCAATGGATTTATTGCTCTAGGAAAAAATTTTATATTAAATGGCTAGATCCTTTTTTGTATAACATTGTAATCTTTTTATTTTTACAATGATGTTCACTCGGTACAAGGCCTGATATCCACTCAAGGTAGAGGGTTACAGAGTAAGAGGTACAGCTTATGTGGATACGTGGGGAAGATAAAGGTTAGCCCTAGATTTGAACGTGCCAAAATTGTAGTGATTGGAGATGCATCCTATTGAGAGCCAGTTCCACAAGGCTGCAGTTTGTGGGAAGAAGCTGCTCTTTTCCTGAATGCTAGTTAGTTTTTTTACCTTTCAGTTATGAGAATAAAGACAGCAGATATAGACTTTGAGAGGTGTCAGTGAGAGATATGTATTCTTTACTTAGGTAATTTGAACCTTGCCTTATCATGATTTCCCAAGATCTAATTAGCAGAACACAATTCAGCTAAAGAAGTGGTTTCTCTGACAGAAGAAAAAAAAGCATATACAGACTCAATTCCTGTTTGGATCATATTTTTCATTAGAAAAGATTTCTCTACTTTTCGGCTGATCGACATTCATTTTAAAGTTTAAAATAACAATGACATCAACATAAACACGTGCCCACTAAAAATAATGTTTATAGTCACAAGAAATCTTTAGTCTAAGGAAACTGATTTTTGAAATGAAAGTTGTAGAATAGCAACAGAAGAGAATAAATGCAGAAAATACTTTGTACAGCATCAGTTTGGTTGCTTGGTTGTTTGGGGTTTTATGGCATATCAACCACTATGGGTTATTTAATGCCAGATCCAGTATTTACTAAATATATCAAAAACGTATAGCTGGCAACATCACTGTTTCAAAAGCTGGCAACATCATTGTTTCAATAAAGTGTAGTTGGCAACATCATTGTTTCAATGTGCTGGAAAAGACCTGGAAGTTCACTATCTTCCCATAGCTGGGACTCCAACAGGTGCTACCACCCCGGGTCAGGGGGGACCTGGGAACACCAGCAATTAAGAGGTGGTTCCACGCTTCCTCAAAACCTCCTGATCAGAGGCCTTGCTGTTGGATGCAGTTTAACGTCGTACCCAGGACGAACAGCATCAGGTTATAAGCAGAATATTTGTGGAGCACAGAAAGGGCGCAATAGTAAATGCCAACTAAAAGTAAGAAAACTGCATGCAGAAAAGGATACACTTTGGAAACGCCAACGGGGATGTCCTCTCCATTCAAACGGTGCAACAAATAGCGAGCCATGTGGAACATGGACAGTGGCATGTGAGACGTGAAAGGCTCTTCCTGGAACACAAAGCATAAAAATGAGATTACAAATGTTGTGAATTGGCTCTATAGCACAATGGAGTAACAAATACCTAGCTTCAAAGGTCACTTCTCAGGGAGTGCTCCATAAGTGTCACCTTGTGGTTCATTCCAAGAAACATCTATAAAGAATGGTATTGAATATTCATTTTTCATTCTTACTCCACACAATATAAAGAAAATATAAAACAACAAAGATGCCAGTCATAGAACTGAAGTCGTTATAGAATAATTGTTACTGCAGTGCATTTAGAGGAGGAGGAGGTAGCTACTTACAGTTCGTAATAATTTAGATTTGTTATTAAATTATTTTTTTGCTTATATGATCCTCAGTTTCAAGATATACAATTTCAATCAGATATTGAGGAACTCTTACAAACAGTGAATTTGTGGGAATGTTTACTTGTATTTCCTCACAACACAATGAATAACTTTAAGAAAATTAAAAACAAAACGATCCAAAAATTGCGACATATGGTTCCTTCCATGCTTTATATTGATAAACACATTGCTTTTAGTGGATAATTGAATGATAAAATTTTAAAAAATAACTACATTATACAGTTAATCCTTCAAAAGGACTCCTTCAGATTAATGGTCTTTTATATGCATTCTTACATGTACAGAAAGAAATACAAAATGCCAGTTACAATTTTAGATGTAGAAACACTGACGATATAGGTAGACATAACTTTAAATGTTTTCTTTGGCATTTGATGTCTCTAGAGGCATAACCTAACCAACCTCATTTAGCTTTCTGTCACTTTATAATTTTTTTTTTTGATCATTGTTGAGCAAATTTAAAGCTAAGTTTTAATGTATCTTCAGTGTTTCTTGATGTAAAATTGTATCTGATATTTTAGTTGATTTTTCTCCCCAAACACTAACATATAAATAAGGCTTCATCAATAAAACTAGTTCTTTTGAATAAAAACAAAAGGCATAATGTAGGAGTATGTTTTCATTTTGTCATAGAATTTCCCATTATTAGTCTGATGTACTGATTTGTACATTATACGATGGGTATAATGTACAAATTGAATGACAATTTCTATGTAATACATTTTATACTTCAAAAGCTTTGATGTAAAACCTTTCGTCCTTCTTGACAAATCTACTGCTATCACAGTGCTATCGTCCTTCTTGACAAATCTACTACTATCACAGTGCTATCATCCTTTTTGACAAATCTACTGCTATCACAGTGCTATCATCCTTTTTGACAAATCTACTGCTATCACAGTGCTATCATCCTTTTTGACAAATCTACTGCTATCACAGTGCTATCGTCCTTCTTGACAATTCTACTGCTATCACAGTGCTATCGTCCTTTTTGACAATTCTACTGCTATCACAGTGCTATCATCCTTTTTGACAAATCTACTACTATCACAGTGCTATCGTCCTTCTTGACAAATCTACTGCTATCACAGTGCTATCGTCCTTCTTGACAATTCTACTGCTATCACAGTGCTATCGTCCTTCTTGACAATTCTACTGCTATCACAGTGCTATCGTCCTTCTTGACAAATCTACTGCTATCACAGTGCTATCGTCCTTCTTGACAAATCTACTGCTATCACAGTGCTATCGTCCTTCTTGACAATTCTACTGCTATCACAGTGCTATCGTCCTTCTTGACAAATCTACTGCTATCACAGTGCTATCGTCCTTCTTGACAATTCTACTGCTATCACAGTGCTATCGTCCTTCTTGACAATTCTACTGCTATCACAGTGCTATCGTCCTTCTTGACAATTCTACTGCTATCACAGTGCTATCGTCCTTCTTGACAAATCTACTGCTATCACAGTGCTATCGTCCTTCTTGACAAATCTACTGCTATCACAGTGCTATCGTCCTTCTTGACAATTCTACTGCTATCACAGTGCTATCGTCCTTCTTGACAAATCTACTGCTATCACAGTGCTATCGTCCTTTTTGACAAATCTACTGCTATCACAGTGCTATCGTCCTTCTTGACAATTCTACTGCTATCACAGTGCTATCGTCCTTCTTGACAAATCTACTGCTATCACAGTGCTATCGTCCTTCTTGACAATTCTACTGCTATCACAGTGCTATCGTCCTTCTTGACAATTCTACTGCTATCACAGTGCTATCGTCCTTCTTGACAAATCTACTGCTATCACAGTGCTATCGTCCTTCTTGACAAATCTACTGCTATCACAGTGCTATCGTCCTTCTTGACAAATCTACTGCTATCACAGTGCTATCGTCCTTCTTGACAATTCTACTGCTATCACAGTGCTATCGTCCTTCTTGACAAATCTACTGCTATCACAGTGCTATCGTCCTTCTTGACAAATCTACTGCTATCACAGTGCTATCGTCCTTCTTGACAATTCTACTGCTATCACAGTGCTATCATCCTTTTTGACAAATCTACTACTATCACAGTGCTATCGTCCTTCTTGACAAATCTACTGCTATCACAGTGCTATCGTCCTTTTTGACAAATCTACTGCTATCACAGTGCTATCGTCCTTCTTGACAATTCTACTGCTATCACAGTGCTATCGTCCTTCTTGACAATTCTACTGCTATCACAGTGCTATCATCCTTTTTGACAAATCTACTACTATCACAGTGCTATCGTCCTTCTTGACAAATCTACTGCTATCACAGTGCTATCGTCCTTCTTTACAATTCTACTGCTATCACAGTGCTATCGTCCTTCTTGACAATTCTACTGCTATCACAGTGCTATCGTCCTTCTTGACAAATCTACTGCTATCACAGTGCTATCGTCCTTCTTGACAATTCTACTGCTATCACAGTGCTATTGTCCTTCTTGACAAATCTACTGCTATCACAGTGCTATCGTCCTTCTTGACAAATCTACTGCTATCACATTGTGTAATATTTAAAAACAAAACTATAAAAATAAAAATGTTGGGATTCTGCATGAATTTGGCTATACTGTGTGCCTAATATACATCAGATGTTAGAAATAAAAAATTTTAAGTTTTTCATGCTTACTTCTTCAGCATTCCTCTCAATGTATAATTATATCCAGTGTTTTTGTTTGTATTTTGCCCCCCACTCCATACATATATAATTCTATTAATACAAATGTTATTTTAATCTCATGAAGTCCTTTTGACGTACAAAATGTGTTACAATGAATCTTTTCATGTTGTCATTCAATTACTTTCTATTTGTTGAATATATAGAGTTCATATATTATATTTCCTCCATTTTACAGCTTTCATGGCTTTTTTTAATGAATAATATCTCAAGTTGCATTTTCAACTTCTTTTTCATACCCCCCACCCCAACATTAATATAATTACTGTATTCACAAAGGCAACAAATGCTTACACGATAGATGCCATAGAACCTTGAATGTATGGGGAAAAAAAAAACAAAGAAATTCAAGACTTAACACTAACCACATATCTGTGTATGAAGTGGTAAGCATAGTATATTTCTGCTTTCCTTTGGTAATCACGGAACTTGTCCAACAAGTCTCTTTCCTTGCTAGGGTCATCTGGAAAAAAAACAGTCATGAGAGTAAAGTTGTAATTTTAAAAAAATTAACATTTACTGAACACAGGGTGTAATAAATGCAAAGCAAGTGGTTTTGAAAGAATACCATAAAAAATGAAATTGACATAAAATTACTATTAAATCTGGCAAGAAAGCAAGAAGGAAAACTAGAGACAGCAGGGCCGAATCGCATTATTATATCTAATGCATTAACTGAAATAGCTATTTGTTTCATTTGGAATGTGTGTGAATTTGTAGAGATGTTTAAATAACATGCCATCCTATTTTATTTCAATTAAAATGCATATATAAGCACACACATGTGAGTGTGTGTGTGTGTATATATGTATATACATATACATATATATATATATATTGAAAACTAAATTGAATCCAGCTTCATGCAGCAAGTCATGTGACAACAATGGGTAATAACATGTTTTGAATAATATTTCTTTATATACACTGTTTTTATATATGCCTTCATGAATGCAGGGCCTAAGACTATAGTTATTATTTATGGATGGCTGCTTAAGTTGAATATAAATGTCTTCTATGATCCAGTTATATTTATAAAGTATTCTAGTATTGTGAGAAAGGGGCGGTCTAATTGTTAAAAAAAGAAAAAGGAGTAAATATTAATAAAGCTATTTACATCCAACTTAAGCAACCATCCATAAAGAAAAATAATTATAGTTCTCAAACCTGCATTCTTGAAGACATATATGCAAAAAAGATATTATTCCAAACACTTTATTTACTATTTAAAACATTTCTGCATCCTTGAATGCATATTAAAAAAAAAGATTTTAAAAAATTAACATTCTGAACACATTATTAGAGGTTAGTATGTCATAATTTGTTGTCTCAAACCACATTCAATTTAGTTTTCAAAAAATTATATATATATTAAAATAATATGATATAAGGAAGAACAGTAAGATTTATAATCTGGGGTTCTTAGCAATTATTTTTATTTAAAAAAAAACAGTGCTCAATAAAGTTATTTCAGTATGAAGCAAACTTGATCTGTTTACTTCTAAAATAGAAAACAGTAATTTTATTCAAAATTTTTATTTGAGACATTCAAATTATGTTCAGATAACTAATAATCATTGCTTTTATAGATTATATTTGCCATGTGATGTTTCTTAAATCAATTTCTAATGTTTTAGTCCTTGAAAGAAAAACAAAAAAATTAACATGAAAAAAAACAATTTCGGGGATTATTTTGCAAAAGTGTTGCGTTGTACCATTGGTGGTGAAGCTGATTGTGAATGGAGAGAAAATCTTTACATTTTTGCACTATTAAAAATTAATTCTCTATTTTATAAAAGTCAGTGAGAGCATTCAGGGTTTCATAAAAAAACTAGTGGTCTCTCTCTCTCTCTCTCTATATATATATATATATATATATATATGTGTGTGTGTGTGTCATTCCCAGACAGTACTGTTTCGCTGTATCACAGCTCCTCAGTGCGACTAGACTTCCAAATGCCTCAAGCCAGGATGGAAACACAACTAATTTGGTGTCAGCCAGAGCTATCTTCACTTGGTAGAATTACACAACTAAATCTAGCGTATTGTTTTTACAAATGTAAACAAATGCCAATCAGCCAAAGTGCTCCATTCATTTTACTGAAGAGCTTTGCATTAGTGCAGGTGGCTGTTGTTTATAGAAATAGCTTATCACACAACAGTGCTCAATTGAAATTTTCAAGAGCTAAATATATATATATATATATATATATATATATATATATATTCTTGTGTTCATATAAGAAAAAGAAAAGAAAATTTAATGAAAGAAAGGAAATGGGTGACAATAGGGAAGAGATAAAATGAAAAGAACAAAAGGGATAAATTAACAAAAAGAAAGAATGAGACAATAAAGTGAAGAGAAGATAAAAATGTCAAAAAGAAAGAAAGAAAAGATGAAACGATTTAAATATGTGAAAGAAAAAGGAAATAAATAAAATATAGAAAATGAAGAAAAACACACTAAAAACAAGACAGCAAATTGTTTTATGTTCAAAACATAATGCAAGAATATATATATTTGCTACCCAAATGTACAATTCTATATAAGTATATTTAGACAGCAAGAATTCATTTAAACAATGTTTGTTAAATTCAATCGACAAGCCTGTCAGTTTCATTTTTTTATTGTATTTTTCCAATTTTCAAATATTCATATTTTTGTTTTTCTTTTGTTTAAGTACGTCTAATCATCTCAGTTATTATCAATAAGTGCATGTTGTCAGATGGTACACAAGATTTTGTTGGCTAGATCCTAGCATTTTAGAAATGCTACTATTCAAATTTTTTTTTTCAAATTTATATGTATAAAATGGTTTCACAGATCTTAACAGCGGCAGAAAAGAATGTATGAAATATTTTATTATTATTATTATTATTATCTTATATGCACATTAAATATTTTATACACACATTTCCCAACTACATATCTATGCAGATGACATAACTATTTATTGCTATCTTAGTAGCAAGTCTGACAGATCCGACAAAGTAAAACCAGCAACTAATATCAAAAAGATCCCCATTCAGTGATTAAGAAATGGCTTGTAAATTTTAACACATCCGGAACAAAACTGCTTTCATTTAATCACCACAGAGAACCTGTTCTGCTTGCTAACAGTATGGCTGATGCTAAACTCCAGGAGAGCATCACTTTGCACCCTCTTGGACTCCATTTTTCCACTAACATGAAGTGGGGTGATTATATTGACTCAATTGCTAGGATGTCTGCTGCTAGAAAAGTTGGTTCACTATGTTGTGCTAGACAATTCTTCTAATCAGAATCCATCTTGCGCATTTATAAATCTACCATTGTCCATGCACCAAATACAGCGGCTATGTCAGGTCTGCTACTCCTATTATATATCTGAATATACGTTACGAAATTAAGAGAAGGGTCAGTAATTTATTTGACCTTGACCTCAACTTCAGTTACTTTCCCACGGACATGATGTGGTTACTCTGTCTTTTCTGCAAATATTTTCATGGCAATTTTGTTCTAATAAGCTGTTCTCTTTAGTGCTTTGACTGAACAAATTTAAGCGTGCTACTAACTTAGCAACTATATCTCACCATTTTACTGTTGAAATACCTATAGATGCAACCATAAGTTCGATTCTAATAGAGTTTCTTTTCCCACACTTCACTCCTGTGGAATTCCCTTCTGATTTCTAGCTTCGCTGCCAACAACAATAGTCAAAACTTTAACTGCAATCTCGACCACCATCTTGTCTTTCTGAATCCTATTCCTTTATTGTCCTTTTCCTCACCTCTCCTTGCTAATGTCTTCTCATTCTCTTTCACTTCCCTGCATCCTAGTGACATTATTGCCTTGCTTGGGGGTGAAATGATAAAAAAAAAAACTCCTTTGGGTTGTTTCATGTGTATCCAAAACAAACACACACACATACATACATACATACATATATATATATAAAGACATTTTTATGTTTAACATTCTTTTTTATAGATACAAGTATTTAAGTAAATGCTCTGTTTTATAATAAACAGTATTAAATAACATTTACCGGCCTGAATTTACTTAAATACTTGTATCTATAAAAAAGAATGTTAAACATAAACATGTCTTTAAAGAATTGTCGGACTTTGTCCATTTCATAATGTTATATATATATATATATATATATATATATATATATATGATAAAAATATAGTTTTATGTTATGTAATATTTATGGCTAAAAGTGCTTAATATCAGAAATAGAGAGACTATAAATATCTCATCAGGTTTTCACAACATATAGGCAAGGAAAGTGCACTCAATATCTACTTTACTTTGAATCCCATTAACAGTTTATAGACAATAGTACATGTTTAGTAGATTAAACAGGTTATAGAAAATAATAATGGTTATAGATTCCTGCTATAATCAAAGGTGGTTTTAACCAAATTTTAACCTAGCAAGCTAGGTTAAAACTTTATTTAATGGCACATTCTATCCTGTAAGCAATTTCATTTGCATTAATGAATCTTCCTGTTAAGAAGTTGTGAACTTCAGATAAATTTCTTTTAGCATCTCCTAGTCTCAAAATAGCTGCATTGCACTCTCCAGTAATATTACTACATTATGTATACGATGGCTTGAACAGAAGAGCCTAGTTCTACATTAATATGTCCTTTAAAGGATTTTGAAAGAACAGAAGAATAATGAACAATCAACTGTATCAGTTTGCCTATTTCTTGCTATGACAGTAGTTCTTCCTCCATTTTCAGGTGATCTTTTCCAGTGGATAATATATCCTTTCACTTCAGTTTTAGTTTCATTAATGTAGTGTTTTGGATAACATTTCTCACATTGTCCATTTTTCATACATGGTGCTTGTAGGTTCATTATACTGCAAGGATCATGAACTATTTGTGTTGTGATAATCTCATATAGTTCAGGATCTAAGTTAGGATCAGGTATTTCAGCCTTAATGATTGTATCAATATCCTGAGGATATCTCCTGTTCTCTACCCAAAAGAGACTGTGTGCATGTGGTAAACCTCTATTCTGCCATTCAACAGTATAAGTGTAGGCTTTTGTTTTTCCAAAGATACCACCATTTTTTTGACTTATTGTTTTGATTAATTTTGTCAGTTTGATTCTAAACACTCTTGCAATAACATCATGTTGATCTTTAGGCTTTTCTATTTTTTGTAAAAATTTTTTCAATTATTTTAGTAAAATGTTCTTGAATTTTTTTATGTGAAAAATCTTGAATTTTTTATTAAGAATTCTTGCATTTTTTTTTTTAATTCAGAATTTTTTGATCCTTGTTCAAATTTTTTTTAACTTCTTTATGAGATTTTTTTTTTCATTATTTTCTAAGATTTTCAATATTAGCATTGAAAACTACAAAGACTAAAATAGGCTTTTAACTGTGAGTGTGTTGTCAACTGAAAATGATATAAACCTCACCTCAGAACAATGACATTCTAAAACATAATTGCAGTGTAAAAAAAAAGAAATAAAAAACAGAAAGGTAATTCTCCACTTTAGCTGCTCAAATGGCAGGTAATTCATGTTTGGCGTATCAGTTAATGTTGTCTCCTATTCTTCCTTATTTCTACTGATTTTCATCTCTTATTTTCTTAATTTAAAAAAATTGGACATTACGTTTTAGCTATTTTAAGTTTTATTTTTACTGTTCATTTATCTAACCAAGATCTCAAACATCGTTACATAATTTTTCATCATTTAAAAAAATATTATTATTGGTGGTTTATTTAACCAAGAAATGTCAAAGTAGCTTGAAGGTGAAGGTCATTTTGCATTCATTGTTGAATAAAATTAAAATGTTATTTCTTCTATACGATTCATCATATTTTATAATAATTATTATGCAAGTCTAATTTTAATAAAGTTCTAAATCGGAGTATCTGTAGATTTTTGTAAATATTTTTTGGCAAATTTTATACTCACAATAAAAGTTATAACCTGTACCAGAACACTGTCTTATCAGCATTAAATATGGCCCTGTTTCGTGATAGACAAAATGGCAGATGAACATAAAGTTCTTATGTCAGTTTGTCTTTCCATCTCTTTTTTTATCATCTCTCAGTTGCATCTCTGTCTTTGGGTGGAGCGTGACTCAGTTGTGGCTCTATTTGCAGAGAGACGTGGCTGGGGAAAATAAATACTATGTGGTACCTGGCTCTAGGGAATGGCTGGTTGCACAGTAGTTGCTACCAAGGCCAACACAACCAGTGTAGAAAGGAAAAACCCAAAATTCTGATATGCACAACCATCAACTTCACTAAGCCCTGAAAATGCCAACCCTAGCACATCTTGCAAATGGCAAGTGTGTTATCACCATTCATAAACAGACTTGACTGAAGAAGAGAAAGATATTCCCGAGGCCTGGAGAAAAGAGACCAGAATTGAAACAGAAATGGTAAAGGAATAGATTCTCATCATCTCACCTTGTGCCATTTCAAGACATTGGAAGGAAAGTTTCCAGTAATAGAATCCAGCATCACAGAATCGGCTCTTCTTGACAGCATTAAATGTTAGTTGCTCCAAAACCTTCATAGCAGCATCAGGCATTCCAGCTTTATGATATGCTAATAAAAGAAACACGAATGATTTGTATCAAATATACAATTTTAAAAAAAAAAAGGATTATGCGTCCATTGATGAACCTTTGTTGTAATGCAGATATTACCAAAGTTGGTTTTATAAGATATTATTACTAAGTTCAATATTCATTAGTTTCTCCTTAATTATCATTACAGCCAATCTTTATTTACTGATTATTTGGGGCTAAGTTTCTTCTCATTTTCTAAACTGAAATTTTGTCTTGCAAACAAAATTTAAAGCATTTGCTTTCAATCCTGATAGAAATGACTGCAAAAACATCCCCCCTTCCAAATCTATAGATAAATCATACAGATGCATGTTGGGATTTCTCCCTAGCCAATAAGATAAACCCCTTCTCAGTCTCCTCCACCATATTTTTGTTGTTTCGTCTCTTGAAATTAGAAAACTGTAGTCGCTTGTTTGTATCCCTTTTGCATCTTAACACCATTCTTAGTTCAAGAACTTTTTGCCTTATTACAGTTGCTTTGCCTACTTTTGTCTTGCATATATTTCTGGCTTAGAATTATTTTTGCCCTTTTCTTTCTTTTGTTATTATTCATTGGAAACTTTGTCAATGCTGTTTGTTGAGTGTTTCCTCCAATTACATTTAACCATGGGCAGGTACTTTACAATTCTCAAATATGGAAGTTATATTCCTTACAGTTATATTTATCCATTATAGGCCAACTTGAGCTTATGGAAATCCAGAACATGAAAATCACGAGGTGATAGGTTTCTAGATTTCTCTTAAAATTAGCAGAACAAAATTTACCTTTTACTAAATAATCAACAAAAAATAAATAAAATACCATAAATAAATAATCACTTGAGAGAAATTGTAAAAACTCTAAGTATAAAATCATATACAATTTCATTGAACTTATTATTATTATAAAGAAAAAATGGGAAATGTATTTCTTTTGATCAAATAATATCTATATGTGCCAATGTCAAAATTGTTCAAGAGATGATAAACAAACATGACGTCAATGAATAGATTATAAATTTTTAAAAAAAGGACTTGAATTAAAGAAAATATTTTTCCTTTCATAGAACACACTCTAAATATCTTACTAAAAAAAATATTGACCAATGACCAAACTAAATGATCATCATATACAAAATTAATCTCTTCAAAATGTTTTTGTCTAAACATGAAGAAGAACTCAACTAATGCCATTGAGATGCATTTAAATTTACTAAAATATAAATCACTTGCAATCATTCAAAAAGACAACAGTATTAAGCCCAATGATTCATCTGAATGATACAAGTTACAGTTTTTGCACACTGATATCTGTATGTACAGACCATGTAACACCAAATAAATCTACTTTGATCTGCTAAACGCCATTCTACAGCAAATAACTATAAGTTTTAATTTCATTTAAAGAGCAGAAGACAAACCAGATGTATTGCTCTCTTGCATTTCCCATGTTGATAATGTTGCTTGGAGTTAATTCAAGAATACATCACTTGAAAGATAAGAAGGTTGATAATGAAAGTGGTATTTGTGCTATTCTTTAGTATACACTGATGTGTCCAAAGTATTGGGATAGCAGTAAATAATGGTAATGATAGGTAGGACATTATGGGAATGTCCACACCTATATCAGTTATTCGATGTCATCTGCTGAGTCAGTGTAGGATGCTCAAAGCAGATGACATGAATTATTGGATTTCAAACAGAAATCATAGTGGGTGTCAGACTGATGGGGTATTCTGTTTCTGAATTTATGGAAACATTTGACATCTCTCAATCTAAGGTATCATATTTTTACCATATATGCAAGGCATTACTACTCATGGAGACAATGCAGTGGCTAAAACTGTCTATGGTAACAGACAAGTGACACAGGCTCAAATCACATCTGCATTCAATGCAAAAGCTATCAGACATATATCCAGCAGGTCAGTTTATCATTCTTAGCTTCCATAGGATATGAGAGCAGAAGACCCACCAGGGTACCCCCAGTTAAAAACACAATACCAGATATAGTACCTCTCCTGGGCTTGTAATATCGCTAAGTGTATCCTGGAGGAGTGTCAATGTGTGGTGTGGTCTAATGAGTCCCATTTCCAGTTGTTTCAGGCTGAAAGTATGTTTTTGGGTGTGGCACAAACTCCCCTGATGCTATGGTTTCATAATGGTTTGGTATGTATTCATGGGTTAGCATGGGTTGGGCCCAATGTTTAACTTGACCAGTGACTGCCACATAGCACTGCTTTGTGACCATTTGCATATATTCATGAGCGCCACATACCCCAACAGTAATGGGTTATTTCAACAGAATAATGCACAGTATTGTTGGTTGCTTAAGTTGTCCAGAATTGGTTTGTGGAGCATTCTGAGGAATGAATGTTGTGGCCACCTCGTTCACCTGACCCTAATCAAGCACTTGTGCAGGCCCGTTTGTATATAAAATCCTTCACCTACAAAATATCAAGGAGCTGTAGATAGCTATCAAGATGGCATGGCTCAACATTTCTGCAGAGGTCTTTCACTCAGACTGAGTTGTCACCGTTTGACACTGACTGGCAGTTTTACATAATAGCAAGCACCTATTCCATGACTTTTGGAATGTCAGTATCAACTACTCATGAACACTTAATTAATTAATCTACAGCTATTTGATTAACACTTTGAATTCAAAAAATGATTATATCAGCAGCAGAATGAAAATAGATAACATATAAGGAAATCAGAAGAGATAAAAGAAACTGTTGCACTTTTCTGATCCTGTAAACGTATTAATGAAGATGCATTAATTGACGGTAAATCCAAAGACAGGATGAGCAATCACTTCATTAACAAACATTGGTAATATAAAGTATATATATATAAAGTAATATAAAGTATATATATATATAAAGTAATATAAAGTATATATATATATAAAGTAATATAAAGTATATATATATAAAGTAATATAAAGTATATATATATAAAGTAATATAAAGTATATATATATAAAGTAATATAAAGTATATATATATAAAGTAATATAAAGTATATATATATAAAGTAATATAAAGTATATATATATATAAAGTAATATAAAGTATATATATATATAAAGTAATATAAAGTATATATATATATAAAGTAATATAAAGTATATATATATATATAAAGTAATATAAAGTATATATATATATAAAGTAATATAAAGTATATATATATAAAGTAATATAAAGTATATATATATAAAGTAATATAAAGTATATATATATAAAGTAATATAAAGTATATATATATAAAGTAATATAAAGTATATATATATATAAAGTAATATAAAGTATATATATATATAAAGTAATATAAAGTATATATATATAAAGTAATATAAAGTATATATATATAAAGTAATATAAAGTATATATATATAAAGTAATATAAAGTATATATATATATAAAGTAATATAAAGTATATCACTGGAATAGAAACTACAATGCAAGCAGATTTCCAGATAAAGAGATTAAAGAAAGAAACACAAAAATTACTATTATTCAGTTGTAAGTTGAATGCTTCATTAAATAAAACAAAACAGATTGAGACAGGTTGAAAGATGTGATGGAACAAATAGAGTCTTTCCATTCAGTGGTTGCTAATCTGCTTGGTAACATCAAAATAATCAAACCATATTTCACTTTAATGTTCACTTTTGTTATACAATGGAGATTTGATTTCAGCCCCCATAGAAATTCTTCTATGTGCCATGTTCCTTCAGGACATAGACAATCATGGCTCTCTACAATTTCCTGTTCTTTGTAGCTCTTAGTAAATTTTTGTCTTTTTGATATCTCTCCTAATCTCTGTTCTGCCATCCATTCACACAAGTTCACTAAGGTAGGTTATGCAATGTTTTCCTCTGTCTCTCTTGCCTTCAATGTGTCCTATGAGTATCAAATTTTCCAAGCCTACTTTCATTATTACATGCCCTTGAAATTTCAGTTGTTTCTTTCTGATTCTAAGTATAAATGTCCTTTTTTTACCATTTTCTCTAAAACTTTGAAGTTGCTCCCATGTTCAGTCCATGTTATTCTCAGCATCTTTCTGTAGAAACACATTTCTGCTGCTACAAGTCTCTTCATCATCTGCAAGGAGATTAGCTAGCATTCACTGCCATATAGAAGGACTGACATTATGTAACAGTTCAGTACTCTATTCTTTTTTCCTAATGAAATTTTCCTGTTTCTTAATCCTTTGCTTAGCTTTTGGAAGGCACTTTCTATCCTCCATTAAAACACTTCCAGATATTTAAATTTTGCTGTATTTGCTTGATTTTGGTATCTCCAATTTGCATGTTGGGCTGTTCCTTTTTGTTGGCTTTTTGCAACTGATGCCTAGTCCTTTCTTCTCACTTTCCTTTACCACCTTTTTTGTAGTTTCCCTTCCATGTCTGGTATCAACGCTGTGTCATCTGCATATCTTATGTTGTTAAAATTGTGGCCGCCAATAATGAATCCTGGTAGGACTTCTAATTCTCTCAGAATCACTTTCACAGTGAGAAGACACACCCTTGTCTTACACCAATTTCTATTTTTCTATATTTACTGAATTCATTTTCTATTAGTATGCCAGCAGTCTACTGCCAGTATAGATTCTGGATCATTCTAATATCCTTATGCATAAAAACAGTCAAGACAAATCAGAGATTGAATGAGATTAGTAAACTAAATTATATTTCATTAGTTTATTTCAATATTTGGCACTTTTATTTTGATTAACAGGTCTTTTCAACAATATACGTAAAATATTATTCGTATTGTTTTTTTAAACTTTTCTTTATTATTTCATGCAGAGGTTACAAGCAAAAGAAAACGACATCAAAATATTTAATAACATCAACATTTCTTTCCTAAGATATTATAGTATTCTTAATACATCATTTTTCAGTAAGATTATGTCTTTATAGCATGAGCATTAAATTAATGAATAAAGGCAAAATCCTAATTCATTTACTGTTATAAGACCTACCTTTATGGACTAAATGGACTCGTCCTATTACTATATATACGGGGAGATTATGCCTCTCAGCAGAGCTGTTGACGAGTTGACGAGTTGATTACTGTACTTTGCCGTCAGTCGGACGTGCAACACTTTTGTATTCGTTCTTTTGTTTAATAATATGTTTTCACTAAATTGCTGAGTGCGAGTTTTCTTTCGGACCTATTCTGGGTCCACAACATTTACGAAATGAGAAAAAGCACCAAAAGGATAAGTATTTAATAAAAAATAATGCATACGTTTTTTTCAAAAATTAAAGTCTGACTTCACAAATAGTGTTGTATGAGAATATTGCCTATATCATGATCAGTCTGCTCATTTCAAAAAAAGGTATATGTCAACTTATGGCATTTTAGAATGACACCAATGACTTGTTAAACCATACTTTCAAGTAGTAATAAATTCAAATATACAATGTCAGCAAAAACAGTTTACTATTCAAATAATAAATTTAATTATCTTCTATTTCACACAAACTGGATATGTAACTAACATCCATAAAGATTACTCATTTAAAATAAAACAGAAAGCTTGAATGCAAATAATGCAGTATCTATTGTTTTATACATCCACAGCAGATTTAGGCAAAATCAATTTATAATAATAAATTGATTCTTCAATTTAAGGCTCAGTTTAATATATATAAATTGATCCATATCTTTTTAAGTTTCCCTAACCAGTAAATTATTAAAATAAAATTTATCTAAGATGTCATTTATATAATTTTGGGCAATAATCTCAACAAACTAATGACCATCAATAATAATTTCATAGATAATGAAATGGAGAACTTTTGCAAATCTCATATCCTTTTAAAAATTACCTTTATAATGAATTGTATTCTGCCTAATTTATTGTCTTTCGGGTTAAAAGGATTATTAAATCAACATACCTTGCTGGGCTGCCTCAAACATGTCAGTCTCAGCTAGATACTGAGCATAGGGTACATAGACATCAAGTTTGAATTGTGGATTCTGCTCCACAAGAGTAAATGCCTGGAATGAAAACAATCAAAATATATATTTTTAAAAAAAGCATAACTTTTTATTTAGGTAACATACATAAGTGAAAGACTTTTTAAAAAGTCTAGAAAACATCGGAATATAGATTCACAGAATCTTTATTTATATCACTGGTAAAAGGATGGAATCCCAGTCAGCCTTCTTAACCTAGAAGAATTGGAGTTAGGGAGAAAATCCAAGTGTCAACTATTAACGACGAATCAGAGAAATGGAAAATTCTTTCAATGAACAATACAAAGGATATACTGAAGATATTCTAAATTGAACCAAGACTAAACCGCCAAAATAATTATCTATTTTCTGTCTGGATTTATGGGATGATCAGGTGATCGTCAAAATCCCCCTCGTGAAAGCCAGAGGGCATATGAGAGAAAATGTTGGGATAACAACAACAAAGATGGGGACAAAAGTTTGCATTTAAATAATTATCTACTATTCAAAATATGAATCATTTTACATATATATATATCTGTCAAAAGTGGATTGATTTTCTTATAATTTTTCTTTTTTTTATACCATGTCCCTTCAAGATTTAAACAACAATGGCTCTCCATAGATTTCTTTTCTAGGAATTACCATGACTTCTTGGAAAAAAATAGTGAAGTGGAATACGGAGCAGTCAATTTCCTAGATTGCCTAGACTGCTATTTAATCCATATCTGGAGAGGAGAAGAGATGTATTGATGTCTGCCCCAGCAGAATTAGTGCAAAGTGAAAAAAAAAAAAAAAATAGATTAGGTCAGAATGTGAACTCAGCTCACCCATTCCACTTTCCAAACTGATAACCTTTATTCTACCTGCACATTGTTTTCATTTTTGTATATTCAAAACTAGAACACATCAGCAGGTGACGAAAGTATTTAGCTGTTGGCAATAAACAAATCAAACCTTATTTCAAATATTTTACTCAGTGTTGATCTTTTTGTTCTCCCTAAATATACCTGAATATCTTCACATATCCCCCACCTCATTATACGATATAAACTCCAATAATGCCAATATTTGGCTATCCAGAATTAAAATATTTCTAATGCTTTTCTATACAAAACTAATTTGAATATGACAAAAAAAAAGATGAAAGTCAGTGTAAAATATCCTATTAGTAAGAACTCAATACTTGATTCATAAACAAACAAATATGAATAATTTTGTTTATATTTCAATGTTTATTTACATCATATTGTCTCCTGAGAAATACTAATTATATATGATGATCATATTTAATATTATCATTTTGGGCTTATAGGCATTTGGTGAATAATTTAAATGCAGTTTTTAAATAAACTATTTTATTATATACTTTATTTATATTTTATTATATTTCTGTATGATTGACAGATAGATATATTACTTGTACCTGCTTATTGCTTATTAGTAACTATTAAAAAATATGTTATTAAAATTATATATGCACATTTTATAATAGAGAATGTACACACCAGTAGATGTTCATACAATTTGGATAGCATGCGTCTCAGAAGTATTTTATTGTACTGAGTACAGTTTCTCCTCTTTTCTTTTTCAATTTTCTTCAGCCAGTGTATAAAATATTTTACATATAAAGCATCTGACTGTAAACATTTATATCAGTTAAGGCATGCAAATTCCACTTGTAAACCAATACATTTTTACAATTTCAGTTTCAAATAGGTAAATAACAGAGGCCTATAGAATATATGCAAAAATAAAATACATGTAGCCAAAAATGGTAATTTTGTATCATATCATGTGATAAGAATGACAACATTAGGATCTGATGATACAAACATGCTTTTTTTTTAAGCAATGTATAATAAAAAGAATGAGAAATCATGCAGTGAAGACAAGAGAACCTGATATAATATTAATCAACAAATAAGAGGAGAACATTGAAGTAGTTCTGGTCATATTTTGGCAACTTATAATTTGGCACCTCTATTAGTGAGGACAAAATAGCTAAAGGGCATTTACAATTCTCATGACCATCAGATCGATATATGCAATGGTACTAATACTCTTGTGTGGTGATCTCTTACTTTCAGTTAACCTTTGCAGTGGCTTTTGAAAGAAATGTGAATATCAATGAAGGTTTTAAGCAGAAATACCAGCCTGCATTGAACCAAGAAAATGTTGACCTCTTGAAACAAAATGAAATATGGTATCTCTGCATGTGAGTGATATGTCTGGCATTAATTAGTCAACTGTTAATGATATAAATATAACAAACAAAATATTGGAATTCTATGTCAACAGTTATTTCAAGAATCAATAGAAATGTAAAATGATAAAAATATTGTTGTTGTTGATCATGATGATGATGATGATGATCATCATCATCATCATCATCATCAACAACAACAACAACAACAACAACAACAACAACAACAACAAGAAGAAGAAGAAGAAGAAGAAGAAGAAGAAGACGAAGACGAAGACGACTTTAGAACAGAGGGGGCATAAAATTAAGTTAGAATTAATATGAAACCAGCAAGTCTTTGCCAAAAAATCAGTGTTATGCTTGTATAAGAATAGTGGCACAAACAGAATGGCGTTTAAGCTGTATTAAAAGAAATAAAACCAGTTTGATCCAGAGAAAATATCAAGAGAAATGAAGCTCAATTAAATGACTTACGTCTTCCCATTTTTTAGCCATAACCCAAAGTTTGATGAGGGTTTTAACGTCGCCCATCTTGGTGTAAACTTCAGCAGCCTGGTTGTATTGCTTCTGCTCAGTAAGGAATTCACCGCAAAGTGAAAGGACTTCATGGTCTCCCTTGTCAACTTTATGCGCTAAGTTAAGCAATCTAGAAAAGATATTTCAAATACAAAATATTTTAAAAAAATAACCATAGCAAGTGATGAATGACTTATCAGTTGTTTTCCACTACTGAGGAGTAACAGATTTATGGGAAAGTTTAACAAAGATATTTTTCTTTTTTTTTTTTTTTAAATCAGTATCCCCCCCCCAAGTAATGTCACTAAAACACAAGGAGTTACAGGATGTGGAAGAATTAGGAACAAACATTAATGATGAGCAGAAAGAGAGTAACGAAGAGGACAATAGATAGCGATTGACATTGCATTTAAATTTTTCGAGATTAACGTTGGCTGGAATGCATAGAGTCAGAAGGGAGTTCCACAAGCAAGAAGTGTGAGAAAAGAAACTGTTAGCATAGAATTTACAGCTACATCTAGCCAGTCCAACTGTAAATTGATGAGATCATGACGCCAGTCTAGTGCTGCACTTAAATTCAAAAAGTCTAGGTACCATAGCGAGGAGCTCATCTAAAAAATTACAATGAAAATATTTATAGAAAAGACATAGAAAGGCAACATTATGGAGAAAGAAAGTTACTGGAGCCAAGCCACCAAATCAGGTCCAATAATATTTGTTGATTCAAGGTAAATCGCAAGGGGCACTGGACCATATGTGGCAGCAATATTCTAAGCATGGACAAATGGTAAACTTATAGATATGTAAGATAGTTTCCGTACTCACTAAGAATAGCTTGCAACACTAACATGTTACTGATTGCTGTATGGTAGATGGTCATTTCAGAAGACAAAACAAAAGAAAGATCTAATAAAATACAGTAAATAGTATCAAAAACTAGTCGATTTTTTCTTTAAGGATTATAGTTTTTATACCTTTGTCCAAAAGTAACCTGAAAGGTGAGTTGATTTCACAAGTGAATATTTTGTTGCCTGCCCTTTACAACCTTAGACAGAAGGATGTTTTTCTGGTTCCCATGTCAGTAGACAAAAAATGGAATAGTTTAAAATGGAAGCTTCTAATTATACAGGTTCAGAAGCAAATGAATTGTTAGAAATATCTTTTCCCCGCACTCATTTAAATTTAAATAAAAAATAACTTTATATATCTTAATATCATCACCATCAGTCCCTTGACCGGGTGTGGTTGTAGGGCCACTGCACAGCTTAACGCCTGATCAGTTTCCTCCATATATCTGGGTTGAAAGCCAGGGAGGTATTCATTAAGGTATAGCATGTCTTGGGCACCTGAGCTACAGTTAAATAGGCAAAAACCAACAAATCAGTGATGCTTAACAGAAAATACAATAAAGTCAAATAAGTATTCTATTACTTTGCTTTAATTAGAAGCCTTCTACAAAAGGTGGGGTATGAAAAGGTTCCCCACATTATATATGCTGTGATAGTACCTTCAATAAAAGTGCACGTACAGCTAATGCTCACTGGTATCCAGCCGACTGAGTCAGTCTACCAATGAGCTTTTTGCGATCTACTCATGTTCCAATATGCAAGGTTTTGTAAAACTGCATTGAAACAGCTCTACAATCTTTACAATGACTGACAACTACAGGCAACATATCAAAAACAAATTTTTCATGAAGCTCAGAAAACCTTTAAACTGCTTCATCAGGCTTTTGGTAATCATTCTTTTGGTCAAACATAGGTTTTCTTCAGTGGCATGCACATTTTAAGTCTGGTCAGTTCTATATAATGAGTGTTTAGAGCAACCACTCACCAACAAAACATCCGAAAATGTTGACGTAATTTGTAAACGCAATGATGATGACATCACTGAACAATACATCGGTTCTCTCACATGACTGAAATCCTAAATCTGTCCAGAAACCCGAGGTCATGAATTTTCCAATACCAATTTGTAGATTATTATTTGCTGGTGGGCAGACATTTGGAATCGTCTTTTACAGCATTATCTCAGATTCTTTTCCTAGACAATTTGTACAGGATTTTTCAAAAATAAACACTTTGTAAATACTATTTCTTAACCCTCCACATTATGGGGAGCTTTTTTTTTCTTTTTTTTTGCTCTTTCATTAAATTGTTCATATGAAATTTTCTTTTTGTTTTTTTATAAAGACATTAGAATTTCCAACTTTACTGAACAGAATGCTTTTATTGTCTGAATCCGTGTACAAATGCCAAAGGTCGTATGTCAATGAATGTTCATAGACAGGATCAAAGAAATCAAGTCAGTGACAAGAATGTGACTATCACCGAAAGTTGCATTATATTACATCAATAAACAAACTAGTCAAGATGATAACAGTTTATCCAAAGAAAACTGCAGACAAGCAAAAGAATGATTAGGATATCCAGTCCAGTATCAGACGATATCAATAACTTCCAGGAAATTGGACGAAGCCGGTGCATAGCAATTTTGTAAACCATAAAGAATTTAAAATAAAGACTTAGATGATAAAGAAGGCATAAACCACAAGAAACTCAGGCATGAAACTTGAATGACATTGCATTTTAATAAGATTTGAATTATCTGACAAAAGCTTTAAGGAGAGATCAAGATGGCTCGAGAATGCTGGTGAAAAGAGAAGGTAGCTTTCATTCATGACAAAGGTGCTCAGTTGTTGAAAGAACACCTAGATACGAGACTTTAATAACATTTTCCAACATTATATATAGTTCTGACGAACCTTCATGTATGATACTCTGATACTTTATGAATTTAAGCGCAATACTAAATTGGCAGCAAAGTTTCATCCTTTTACAATTGAAATGGCTAGATGTATCTCTCACCTGGCTCCATGTTTTCCTGCCAACTTCAATCTTCAAAAATTTAAATGGAATGTCAATCACTATCTGCTGTCCTCCTGATTACTCTTCCTTTGTTCCCTTTCCTTAATAATATTTCTGTTTTCTGATACGTCCACCCCCCCCGTAACCCCCCCTTGCATCTTAGTGGCTTTACTGCCTTATTTGGGGTGAACTTGCCTTAATTAGAGTTCTGCTATGCTTTTCAGGCACTTTCCAATGGCGCCCGCACAATGGGATCATCTCATTAAAACAATTGATGTAAGTTCTATGTTAACAGTTTCTTTTCTTTCACTTCTCGCTTGCGGAACTCTCTTCCAGCTTCTTGTCTCCCTGTCAGCATTGATCTTCAAAAATGTAAATGCAATGTCAATTCCAATCTTTTGTCTTCTTAATTCCTGTTCTTTTATTTTCTTCTTTCCTTAAGAGTATATTTTTCTCATATTCTCTAACACTCGGTAACTCCTTGAACAGATCAGCTGCTACAGAGGTGAGTTTGGCTGATGCAAATGCTACTGTTAGAAGATTGGCTAGCTTATATGTTCTGTTTATAACAACATCAATAATGATGATGATGATAATGATGATTGTAAGCACTTCCGGTGCCACTAGGGAATGCTGGGAGCAAACAGATCAAGCGGCAGAGTTTGAATAAAATAGTCGCTGAGTTTAACATGTCTCATGTTATCTTTGTGTTGCTTCAGCTTTTCAGCAGCCAGTCTCATATAATTTATCTTTCCACCCTAAACTCAGTGGAATGTGTTCAGACTTGAATTCAAGCATATGCCAAAAGAATATAAACTCTCTTGAAAAAACATGAGAGCTAAAGCAAAAAGAATGGCATTTCATAACAATCAAGATGATGAAGGATTTGTGTATATCCCAGTCAAAGAAAACTACAGGCAATATAAACTGTATACAACCCTGGGTAACAACTGGTTATTTCCTAACAGTGCTACACACTAGGATTGTCTCCCCCAGCTGATATCCTTGACAAATCAACCATGATGATATTCAAATTCAGATATCATGGTTAGAATGCTAATATTCTAGCCACTTAGCCACAGAAACTGTACACACTATCTTGTTCAAATGAATACATGTGGCAATAATTTTTTTATTAAAGGAACATAACTCCATAGTTATATATTCTATCACCATTGTTTCCATTTTATATACAGTTTATCTTGACTAATCATATTCTCCTTCCATTGTGCTTTAGACATACTAAACACTTTTGTCATTGCTTATCATTAATAAGCCTTTGAATAAAGCAAAGAGTGTCTGAGACTCATTTATGATGAAAGAAGTCTGAAAACTTCCTGAAAACCCAAAATAAGCAACATACTTTGCCCGGCACCCAACTGCAACACAACGTAGTCTGCCGGCACTCCCATGGAGATTCTTATCTGTCTTATCAACCTTCACAGCATCACTGTTCATAGCATGAATACACCACTATCCACTACACAAACCGCTACACTTGAGAAAATACGATGCCTCCCTCATCTCCGTGGCTGGAACAAGTGAAGAGTGGGTTTACTTTGCACAGAGATGGTCAGATTACAAAAGTGCTACACACCTCGATGACAATGATGCTGTTTTCCAGCTACTGGAGTGCTGTGATGAAACCTTAAGGAAGGACCTCACATGGACATTCGGTGCCTTAGCCTACACCGACATGCAAACAGTACTTCACAATATCAAGTCTCTAGCCACCCACCAAGAAAACATTATGGTTGCTCTTGTGCAACTGCAAGACGTGTGTCAGGACAGGGATGAACCAATCAGGGTCTTCACTGCCCATCTACGAGTGCAGGCTGGAGTTTGCAATTTCAAAGTGGAATGCCCTTCAACCTTATGACGCTTCCATGTGAGGGTTGGCAGATGATGAGATCCACCTGGATATCCTCAGCGACTCACAAGACATGAACTTCAAGGAGGCCTTGAGGTATGTTGAAGTGAAAGAAAGCAGAAAGTGATCAACCAGCCATTTCATGAGCCATGGTATCACCTCAACAGCAACTACCTTCAACTCCTAAAGATGCCAACGGAGGAACCATCATGATACATCCAGCAACTCCCAACTGCTCCTTGCAGTCACTGTGGAAAACAAGGCCATGAATACCATATACAGGAGCACATAAAGAAGTGCCCTGCCTACAACCACGATTGCTCCAAATGTGGCATCCTACACCACTATTAGAGTGTCTGTCACCAAAGACTCCATCCCCAGCAATGAACCCAAACACACGCAGTGGAGACAGATAATCATGCTATTGCTATATTCAACAGCATCTGTAACGCAGTCAGTACCCTACCGAATACTCTATCAAAACCTTTACCCTCGCTCACCACGTATACAATGAATTCCACAATGCATGGGTGAAGCACTTTTCCAACCCTTCCCCCTTTGTCAATGTTTCCATCATTACCAATCCAATGAAAACACATGCATTAGGCTTCTCTACCCCTCTCACACACCCAATCCCTGGTTGTCTATTACAAAGCAATGGTAAGCATTGGATAACAGTCGTGCCTGGCTGGGACAAATCTCCTGTCTAGACTGGGCCTGAACTGGCACCATCTCATACCAGTCAACATGAAGATGACCCTAGTCAACAGCAGCTCTGTTGACATCAACAATGCTCTCATCTTGTGAATATCCGGATCTGCCACATTCAGCACCAGACCCACCAAATTGTCTACTTTAACTCCTTAAACAATAAACTCTTCTTCCTCGCCAAGCAAGTCTGCATTACTCTCGGGATGATGTCTGTCAACCTCCCCACAATTGAAGAAAATTGTCAGAACATGTGCACCCCAATGGATACAACATCAGCCACAATGAACCAATACACCCAGTGAGCTGACTCAGAGCACATGCAGTTGTCCTTGACACCAACCACCACCTGCCCCCATATCACTTCCATTCCCTGCCAGTGAGGAGAACCAAAGCTGCCTGGAGAAGTGACTACTGGAATATTACAGCTCCAGTACATTTAAGGTCTGTGAGCATCAACATCTCCCCAGGATGTCCAGTCCACCAACTTGTATAATGATCGATCCCGACGCCAAACCAGTCACTTACCACATGCCCATCCCCTTCTGAGTCCACTGGCAGGATGATGTGAAAGTGGGTCTCAACCGTGATGTCCACCTTGGAGTAAAAGAGGCACACCAGTTACTTGGTGCCATAGGATGGTGATTCATCCCAAGAAATTGGGGAAACCCCGATAAACAGATAACGTCCAACTACTCAATCGACACACAGTTCGCATGATATACCACACACAGTCTCCATTTCACCAAGCCTGCATAGTTCCACCCCACAGCTGCAAAACTGTATTTGACACTTGGAATGGTTACTACAGCATTGCTCTTGAAGAAGACCGCCACTTCACAATTTTTATCACACCCTGGGGTCACTATCGTTATTGTGTCCAAGGATACATTGCCTTGGGGGATGGCTACAATCAGTGACTGCATCTGCATCCAGAACCAAATTAGGCCTAACCGTACTAAGTGGGACACCACTGGTATCATGGTAGAGGTGCACCAGTTTGTTCAGTACATAGTGAGGATGGATGGCTCAGGACATGTCACATTATGCAACAGGAAATTCCTTCGGAAATTCCCTCCAGTTATATCCCACACACTGCTACTCATGGCTCTTGGCCCAACTGAAACCTGGTGCCAACAACTCTGACAAATCAGCATGGTGTACCCATTCCAGCAAACCCCTCCAACACCAAGCCACAGCCACCTCAGGCTGAGCCCCCCATCTCCCTTTTTAACCAGCTTTGCTCACCATCAGAAACTGATACCACCATGTCTAAAAATCCCTGCACTCCACTAGCCCCAAGGGTTGCTCAAGCAAAACCAACAATTCCAAAAGTGACAACTCCATCAACATCTAGTAATGAGCATCACCCCATCAGTGGTCACAGCCTGAGAGCCCTTCGCACTATAATGCCACACAATGCCCCCGGCCTCAAGGAACACCCCAGCACACAGATAACTGTTCCTCTACCTGACACATATTTTGTCCAATGCTCTGCATGACTGCAAAAAAGCTGACACAAAATCTAGCTCATGATTGGCATTCTGACTATTGACGCCTGTGCATGTGCCAACAGTGTTACCATGGTTGATCAGACAAACTCTAGTTAGAGGCCATCAACTGTTCTTGTTCAACATTTTATATGCTTTCTCATGACCTTTATTTTCAATCTTTGTCCCATGGCTCCAAAGACTTGAGGAGGGTGCAGTTATATTCTATCACCATCATTTCCATTTCATATATAGTTTACCTTGACTAACCATATTCCCTTTCGATTGTGTTTTAGTTGTACTAAACACTTCTTTTGTCATTGCTTGTCATTAATAAAACCTTTGAATGAAGCAAAGAGTGTTTGAGATTCCTGAAAACCTATTTATATTTTAAAACTTAGTTCATATAAGATGACAGAGAACGTTGCACAGTCAGTTTTTAGAATGATATTATATCTTTCCTCCTCTATCAGAAGGAAGGCCACAAGATCTGATAATAGTGTGTGTGTCTGATTCATGAAAGACTAATAGTTTAGACTAAAAGGCACAATTTTACAATCTACAAGTAAACAGCGACTTTTGTACAGTATCACATTATCAGGAATAATGAAAAGTGCTACCTTTACAAACACAAGCTGTTTACTGAAAACATAAAAATACTTCTAAAAGTGTACATGGCAGAGAAACTGAATGAAGTGCTAAAATAAACACAATTATAAAAAATGTGTTGCTATTCATGAACAACAAAAAAACACAGGTCAGAAATCAACAATATGATGAACGTATTTCTGTGATATCAAATCAACACTAAAATTACTTACAAATCAGACCAGCCATGTTCTCCCATGATTTCTGCAGCTTTTATGTATTCGCCAGCTGACAAATACATTTCTGCAGCAATCCGTGGTTCATTGCTGCTTTTAGCCCAATCAGCTTGCTTGCTAATTAGTTGCCGTTTGTCAAATGGAGCCCCAGATCCAATAAAATCCTGAAAAACAAGTTCACAGTAATGTTCAAACAGGTTGACAATGTGATGGTGGGTGCTATGGATGAAGTCAGATGAGGGTGAGAAAAATGCTCAAGTGCTGAATAACATAGAATTGAAGTACTGACCAAAGAAAATCCCACCACCAAAATGTAGCTTCCTTGGGCTTTTTTCTATAACTACTTTCATGGTAATTGTTATTATGAACTTTCCTCTGTTGTTTTGTCTGGTTTCTTGTTAATATTCCATCACATATTATAAATACACGTTGGTGTTTAGATTTTTAAATTGTTGTTTTATTCCCCCCCCCCCAACAAACAAGAATCATACATATGGGGACTAGTAAGGGCTGCTGAGGTATTATGGTGAATGTAGTAAGAATGTGTTGTTTTGGTGGGAGAAATATTGTTGTACGAGGGTCATTCAATAAATAAGGTGAATTTTTTCGGTATAAGGACTTCGAATACAGATAGAAGCTTACTCTTTTTTTTTCTTTTTTTTTGTTTTACTTCTTTTTCACATGGAATTAATTTCTTTTGCAGATTAAAAAAAACTTTGAGAGTTTTGGCGATTAACAATGATGGCCGACCAAGAAGCATGCTCCAGGATTGAACGGCGGTCAGTTATCAAGTTTTTGTTGCTGAAGGGTGCAAACCAGTTGAAATTCATAGGAGAATGTCAACTGTGTATGGTGCTATATGTTTCAGCCAAAAAAATGTCTACAAGTGGGCTACATTGTTTAAAGAAGGACGGAGCAGTGTTGAGGATGAAGACAGGCCTGGGAGGCCTACAGAAGTGAGGTCTCCTGAGGTGATCGAATCAGTCAATGACCTCATTCAGTCTGACAGAAGGGTGACAGTGGATGACATTGCAAGGACTTTGAGCTTATCTGTTGGGACAAATGCAGGGGTCATCAGTCAGAAGGAGTCATCTTGCATCATGACAACAGAAGGCCTCACACAGCAGCCCAAACGGTGCAGACCATCAACAAGCTGGGCTGAAAACTGCTCCCTCATCCCTCTTACAGCTCAGACCTTGCCCCTTCAGACTTTCACCTGTTTGGTCCCTTGAAAGCGTTCACGAGAGGCACAAAATTTAAAAGTGACGATGAAGTCAAAAGTGTTGTGAGCGACTGGCTGAAACATCAGTCCAAAGATTTTTACGCTGAGGGAATACGGAAGCTTGTGCACAGATGGGAAAAGTGTGTGACAGTGCTGGGAGACAACGTTGAAAAATTTTTAAAAAAGTAAGCTTCTATCTGTATTAGAAGTCCTTATACTGAAAAATTCACCTTATTTATTGAATGACCCTCGTATATTTGGGTCAGTGATTGACTTCCTCATCCCCCTTTTGGCTTTGTGCCACAGTTTTGTCTTTTTATGCAAAATAAATATCACATAACTTTATGGTATTTATGAATTTAATCGCAGTACTACATTAGCAACAAGGTCTCATCATTTTACACTTGAATTGGTTAGATGCAACTGTAAGTTCTTTAATAACAATTTATTTTCTCACATTTCTCGCCTGCGGAACTCTCTTCTAGCTTTTCACTTTCCTGCCGACTTTGATCTTCAAAAATTTAAATGCAATGTCTTCTTGATTTATCTTCTTTTATTGTTCCCACTCCTTATTAATGTTTTCTTTTTCTTATTCTTTCACAATCAAAAACTCCTTGTATTTCAGTGGCTTTATTACCTTGCTTGTGGTAAAATGATAAAAAAAACCATCAATAATGAAAATGGTGAATATTTATTAATTAGATTTCAGATAAGAGGAACGGGCAAAAAAAAACTAACAATGAGTTTTTGAACAGCCAATGAAAGAAACATGTATATTGAGACAATTATAAATTTCCCCCTTGCCTCCCCACATCCCTTGTTTGTGTCTTGGGCCAACATTTCAAAACTTGCTGGTAATGGAGAGTCTTCAGACGGCTAACAGCAGCAACCAGTGCTTGGTGGTAGAACCGTGTAATTTCTGGACAGCAGCCAACAGAAAGAGAGGTGATCTCTATATGACATTACAGATGGAGGAAGTGCCAGTAACAGTCAGAATGAGTGAGGGGTGGCTAATGAGCAAGAGTTGGAAGACCCCAGGGCTATAATTTCACAATTAGAGATGAACAAGGAAATAAGCTTTCTATTGGCTAGCAGGGAAATTGAGAACTGTTACAAACATGTGTGCAGTGATTATAAACCTGTCAGTGAGTGAGGAAATAAGCAGGTGCTTTCCGAAAAGCAAGCAGAGAGAAGCCGATGCAAGAGATACAGGCGTTTAATGAAAATGGAGAGGAAGCAAACTTGGTAGTTTCATTTCTGATCTGATGCAATTTAATAATTTTGTCATATCTGCATAACTCTGATCAACTGATATTATACCATGTATCATGTTGCATATATATATATATATATATATATATATATATATATAGTAAGATAAATAGAGCTACTTAACCAGGTGGATTCTTGGAACACTGACAATGATCTTCTGCCAACAGCATAAGCTTTTCACCATTAGGTGTGTATGTGTGAAAAGTTTTTCTTTTTTTCATTTTCGTGATAACTCAGAAAATATTTACCCTTGGAGGTATTTCAACTTCATAAAGTACTAAAAGATCAAAATTGATTTCATATAAATAGCATCAGTTACCTTATAACAGACACAATGTTAGATTTTATTATGCAAATCAACAGTTTTCACAATAAAATTGGTATTAAACAACTGATTTTGGTGAAGTTTCCAATATGTACTTACGTATCATTTGAAGTTTAGCTAATAATACTTATCTTTATTAAAAGATAATTATAATAATTTGTTTTGATTTTTTCAGGTTTTATTATGCAAACAAATGAAAGAACAGAATTTAATTTATAAGTCTAAAAGATATAAAGCACACTAAGCTATTTTTCATTAACACACCACTCACAAGTCCTGGAGACACACTGAGGAGTAGGGGTTCACAGGTCTCAGCACTCTAGACATTACTGCTGTGATTTCTATAGCAAGTAGTAGGTTTTTATAGGATGGAGTTGCTAGCACAATGCCCAACTGGTATTGAATTGAGTATTATTCTATTAGACTTATACTAACTTGTCCACTCAGCCCTACTATTTAATCTTGTAAAGAGAAGAGATGGACTCATACTTTTCCCAAGAGTATTTGCATGTAAGTAAATACAATGAAATCATCTGGAATTTGAACTCGGGACTCATTCTGAGTCACTATCCATTTCATTATACATCCAAAATTTCGTTAACACCATATTACATATATCTGAATAAATTATTATTTTACATGTTAATATGGACTCCTTCACATTCTATAAGTTTCATCAGTCTTTCAATCATTGATATTTTTTTTTAAACTTGTCTACTGTTTAAAATTTACATGACTTGTAGCAGAGATCTTTGTTAGTTGAATATTGTTTTCCATTCTCATAAATTTCTCTTTTTTTATAAGTTCTTTATTGGAATAATATCTGGGCAGTTTGAAGATTATTCCATTAATTTACTGTTTGAAACCTTTTCTTTGGCAAGGTGAGAAGTGGTTAACCTTAGTGTTGAATGAACTCTTTAGCATAAAGTTTCTTGGTTATGATTCAATGTAAAAATATCTTGTCCAAGAACTTAAAATAATTCTCTCTGTTTATCTTGATATCATCATCTTTAAAAGGGACCTAAAACGTTGCCACCTCCAATACTAGCCCAAGATATTAGTCCACTTCACTCTTGTTAACATTGAAATCTGTTAGCATAGAACTTACAGGTACATAGCCAATCCAACTCTAAATTGATGAGACCTTGTGGCCAATCTCGTACTGCACTTAAATTCATAATGCCTACGTACCACAGCTAAGAGCACATAACCTTTTTAATTTTCACAAATTGCTTCTTGAGACTTTCTTAAAGCCAGTTTTCTTTTCTTGTTTTTATCTTACCAGTGTTTTTCAATTTCTTTTTTGATTGTTTTATGATCACTCTTTCTTTGCAAATACTAATATTCTGTTCTCGTCACTCAACAACTTGATAATATCTACTTTCTCTTTTGAAGTTGATATCTTTCTCATGACACATGGTGATCTTTATATATTGGAAATTGAAATATAAACATCAGTAAATATATTATTATATATGTTTAAGTCTGCTACTTTTTTTTATTTTCTATTTTTCAACTTGTCTATATTTTTTAACAGCAGCCTTCCCCCTTGTCATAAGATTGCTCTTTTGTGTGCTCTTTTACATATGATTTATCTCAATAAGATGCTGAAAGACTTAAACAAAACATCAAACAAAAGATTGAGCCAGCATTATACATCTTCCAGGGTTAGCTTCTTCATGTGATCTTGTATATTCACTTCTTGCGAGCAGTCAAGAGAACAGGCCAATAAATGGCTGCCAAGATAAAGGTTAAATGATTCATGTAAAGTGAAAGAACTTGTACCATTTACAAAAACTATGAGATATCAACTGAAAACTATTTCAAAGACATTCCAGTAAAATTATACAGACCAACTTAGTTTGAAGTTCAACGGATCCCATAGTGATAGAAGAGATAAGAAGTAATTCTAAAAAGAAAGTGATGCTGAAGATATTTTCTTGCCTAAAATAATGATGAAGGGAAAAGAGAAACCATATCAAAAGTATATCTACTATCACTAAATTCTGAATATTTCTGTCTCAGAGCAAAACAGGAAGACATTAATTCTCACATTCCAAGTTCGTTGCCTGGTTTGTTTTCTATAAATGCTTTGTTCACCACACAGAAAATATTCAGTTTGTAAAGTTATAAGTAGAGAACTGAATAAATTACTCTGAAAATTTTTTGTTTTTTTTATCAGAATGGGATCATAAGCTTATATATATATAATCTTTATATACTTATATATATTTAGGCAGCATACCTTCATTCAGGCATGTTTTATTGTATAATATAGACTTATAATGTCTATTTATTGTTATAATAATCCTTTCTAGTTCTCTAATTAGCTTCTTGATTTTCATCAAGGAAAAATAAACAAAAACTTGAAATTCTTGAGGACCTCTATATCAAAAACAAACCAACACTGAACAAAATATATATGTGTGTGTGTGTGTTACTTTAAACATCAATTTTAGTGGATACTTGTATTTGAGTAGGCACTGTGTTTATTTATTAAATAGTATATTTATTTATTTTTACCTACCAGCCTGAATATTCAAGAAATCTTATTAAAGGATGCAAATTTTTCTTTAATAAGATTTCACAAATATTCAGGCCAGCTAGTTAAAATAAATTAATATACTGTTTAATAAATAAATGGAGCACCTACTCAAATACAAGTATCCACTAAAAATAAGATTTAAAGTGATACAGACACACACACACATTATATATATATATATATATATATATATATATATATATTGCTCAGTTTTTCAAACACTGAGCACTTTTTCTCATACCAATTGGTTTAATTGATATGGGTGTGTGTATTTATGAATAATGGCAAAACATTGTTAACATGTTTCCTCCTCTAATGGACTTTATCAAGGTAAATGTAAAGATTTTATTTTGCAACAATAATTCATAAACCAAAGTAAAAATGTCAGTAGTTTTTTCAGAATTTTTAAATTTAAGAATGCTTATAGATACAAATCAGGCCAACTGAAAGTCAAGGTAAATTATGGAAGATGCTAGATGATGTAATTTAATGTCTAATAAAGAAAAGTGAGTAAATGTTGCTATTGTTGTTGAATTTTCTTTTTATAATTTAATTATTATTTATTTTAGTTTGCGATATTAATTCATCTATTATATATTTTAAGTAATAAGAGGTTTTGAATTCAACCATGTTCTTTTAACTTTTGAATATTTTTATAATTATGTGCGTTGGCTTTGGAAAGGAGCATATATTTTAGGAAAGAAGATATTAGAAAAAATTCCAGGTGCACATTTATGTTTTGCTAACATTCAATCACAGCACTCTCAAGAAATTTCTGCCCAATTAAGTTACTTTCTCTTTTAAAAGTGTGGCATTCTTTAGATCAAAGTTCTGGTGGAACTTATTTGCATCTATGACTAATGCATTTCATAAACTGTTATGTATGAGGTACTTTTTGTGTTCATAAATATGTTTTCTTAAATTTGTGCAAGTTTCCCAAATATATTACAAGGAACAGTTGTGACATGTTATTTTATAGATTTATCATGCCTCAGATTTATTATTATAGATATTTTTGGCTCCGATCATATCCATAATAATTTTGGATGTGGTCATAATTATTTTGATACTGTTAAGATTGCATAAACTGTTTTGGATATTAAATGTCACGGAGTTGGCAGATAGTATTATTTTTTATCTAGTTTATTTTCATTGTTATTAATAATGCTTTTATCTTTTTTTGTGGTTGTATATTTTGAATGCTTTTCTCTTCGTGTTTTGGATGAAATAATGAGGATACTGATGGTTTCTGAAAGTGATTTCTGTGTATATCTCTTCTTCAAGTAAATATTGGGGGTTGCAGATTCTTAGTGCTCTTAAATAGAATCCAATAATTATTCCAGATTTTATTCTGTTGCAGTGTTGAGAATAGACATTAACAAGATCATTCTTGTTGGCAGATTTCTATAAACTTCCAACTAAAAGTCATTATTAGTTTTATATAGCATAATATCTAGGAAGGGTAAAGTGTTGTTAGTCTTAGATTCAAAAGTAAAATCTATTGTATCTATGTATATGTATTCTCTTTATAGGTATTCTTTAAAAGTTTGTCAGAAATTTTAAATTCAACATCATTTATCATCTGTCTCCTTTTATTGTCCCATCTCTTTCTCTCACTTTCAGTAACCACCCCTTGCAGCACTGTGGCTTTTATCACCTTGCTTGGGGTGAAATGATTAAAACAAAATTTTCTAACTTGAATAATAAAGCAATTTCTAGTTCAATTTACAACTTTATAGTGTGGGGCCCACATTCTTGCTCACTCCAATATTTTTGATCCAACTTTTTCTATGTTGGTGCCAATTATAAATTATAAAAGCTGAAATGAAAATCATATCAACATTGAAAGAGAAAAAGATTACTAATTGCTGGATGAACTAATACTTTTATCTTTTAAAAAGGATATTTTTATTAAATATTTTTATATAGAAATAATATTTTTACAGCAGTCTATGAACAAGAAAATATTTTTAAAGAATTTTTCTTTAATTTAATCACGTAAATTAATATAAAGCCTCAAGCCACATAAACTTCCTTGATACTTTCTAAATACAGTTATAAACGCAAAGCATTAAATTTATTTTGCTTTGATATTTAATGAAGATATACTCTTCTTCTTCTTCTATGTGCTGTGTCCCTTTGGGACGTAGACGATCATGACTCTCCACAACTTCCTGTCCTTTGTAACCTTTAGTAAAATCTGTTTTTTTTTGTTTTTTTTACTATCTCTCCACAACCCCGTTCTGTCAACCATTTACACAAACTCATTAGTTAAGTTATACTCTGTTTTCACCTGTCCCTATTTCCATCAATATATCCTGTGAGTGTCAAATTTTATAAGCCCTCCTTCCTCATTATATGTCCTAGAAGTTTCAACTTTCTTCTTTCTAATGCTACATATAAGTGTCCTTTTTGTTTTCATTTTCTCTAAAACATTATCTTTGCTCACATGTTCAATCTATGGTATTCTCAGCATCTTTCTGTAGAGCCACATTTCTGTTGCTTCAAGCTTCCCCTTCATCCATGATGAGATGGTCCAGCATTCACTGCCATAGAGGAGTACCGATATTACTTACTAGTTCAGTACTGTTTTCATTGTTTCCAATTAAATTTTCCTGTTTCTTAATACATTGCTTAGCTTTTGAAAGACATCTTTCACCATCCCAATGCATCTTTAGACTTCAATGTTTCATCTTCCATCCTTTGTTAAAACACTTCCTAGGTATTTAATGTTTTGGCATCCCCAATTTGTAATTTGCATGTTAGTCTGTCTGTTCCTTTTGCTGACAACCATACATTCTGTCTTCTTACAGTGTGTCTGTTGTTTCCTTTTTGTGTCTGCTATCAACACTGTGCCATCTGCATATCTAATGTTGTTATGGTTGTGGCTGCCAATACTCAAGAATTAATCACTTTACTAAAATCATTAAGAGAAATAAGAACCTTAAAATTCACAATACCTTTCACTCAAATATGGAATTGGAGATTCCCCAGCCAAACATTTTGTTTGAACCACCTGTAGCCCTCTATCATGATAAATACTCAATTATGATGTAAAGAGTAATGTAAAGTATAGGTGATTCATAACTCCCAAAATGTATAGTAAGTATCATATAGAGAAAAATGCCTATTAATTCTACACAAAAGATTTCCTCCCAAAATTCAAAGGTAATCATTGAAACAGAAAGAGGAGCAACCGTTTTATTAAGAATAAACACCCATGTCATATACCCAAAAGAGATTCTTTCCTCATGGAATACAAGTTAACATCCTGGCATTGCAAGCCAATGACAATGAGTTTGTCCTCCTCACCTGCTGCCTGCTTAAGTACTGTTACTTTTTACCATACGAATTACGTCATATACATATATATATATATATATATATATATATATATATATATATATATACGTATATGAAGAAATATAGTTTTAAGGTGTGCTATATTTATGGGATAAAGTGCTCAATATCAGAGATAGAGCAAATATAAAAGTGAACATTGAAGTCAACACTCAGAGGCGACAGACTGTTTCATGCTTATATATATATATATATATATATATATATATATATATATATGAGGTGTGTTCAAAAAGTATCCCACTTTATTTTTTCCTGCTAAAACTCATGTCGTGTGGACAAAATCCTTTGAGTGGGAGGTGATGCCACCCTTCCTGTGCATCTTTGAAAATGTAACTTCCCAGCACCTATTTCAATTCCAAAAAATAATGCTGAGTCTTTAGCTAATATGTTCTTACCTACGATACTGGCAACATTCAGAACTTGATAATGACTGAAAGAACTCCAACAAAATCAGAGCAAATTCATGAATGCTGAAGAGTGCCTTCAATTCTGATTACTCTTCTATTGTTCTCACCCTTTAATACTGTTTCTTTTTTTCTTATTCTTTCACACTCGGTAACATCTTTGTGTCATAGTGGCTTTATTGGCTTTATTGACTTGCATTGCATGGGGTGAAATGATTAAAAATAAAATTATACAATCACATTAAGTGTCCAAATCAATATGGTAATTCTTATATCATTAGAAATTTGAAGATAGACACATGCAATTAGGCTATAATAAATAAGTCTTACCTTGGCACAGTCAAACATCCGGAGGTCAGAAAACATTGTCATAGCCTTTTGTTCTTGACCAGTTTTCTTGTAAAGTTTAGCTGCTTCTTGAAACTTGCCTTGCTGGGCATATATATCAGCTAAAAAGACAACATTGTCATTTTCACCCCGTTTCCGTCTGTCCTGTGTTAGTTAAAAAAGACATTGTTTGAAAATGAATTTTACAAATAGAAAAGGTATCTTTTTAATTATTACTGATGTAGACTGCAATAGAAATCTAAAAACAATTTCATTAGACAATGTTCAAAAGAGATTTAACTTAAAAAAACTTGGGAATATATTTGAATTTATTAGATTTTCTTTCAATATAGATCATAATTGTTTCCTATTAAATGACAGCTACATGGGTTTTACAGAAGGCTTATATATAAATGCAGCAACAAAATTTTTTTAAAAAAGCACAAATTTTCAAAATATATATGGTTTGTCTAGAATGTATCCAACCATTTTAAATATTTCAAGAACTGGTTGTGCAGCTCTGATGTAACTTGGTAAGCAGGCTGAATGAACGTCATTACCCATGTATGAACACGCACTATGCTGTCGGATGACACAGCTAGAAGTGAATCATATTGAGTAAGCTCATGTACTATGTGACCCTCACATTCATAATGATCAAACAAACAAATTCTTCATGCCTCAAGCAGGATTTTAGCAGAACATGACATCACACAAGTTTGTTGCTCTCCCACCAGAGTCGAGATTTGTCTTCTTGCAGCTTCTACCTTTTACCCAAGACTAAAATTGCAATTGAAATGCTATGGATGAGATTGAGGAGAGTACAACAAAGCAGCTTCCTACAGAAGACTGCTTTGTAAAGAGGGAAGGGTAACTGGGTGAAGTGCACAAGGGAAAATATATTGAAGGAGCTAAAGTGTCATTTCACTAATATTAAATGATTGGATATTCTCCTGACAGACCTCATACATGTGTTTGCAACTATGTCCATACTTTGTAAATAAAAACATCATTTTAAGAAGTGTCCTTATATGTACAATGGGGTGCTGAAAAGTTCTTGGTCCGACCAAGAAACACTTTCAAAAAAATCTGATGTTTGGTCATGTGGTTAGGTTTTGGGAAGCGGGTTAGAGCAGAAGCTTTTTGTACAAACTGTGTGGTTTCTGGATCCTTTCTTTCTTAGTTGCTTGTATATATATTCTTAATTGAAAATGTTTTACTTTGTAGCTAAAACTTATCTTGTGCTAGAAATTTTATATTTGTATTTTCTTCTACTTTAAACAGTTCTTGTATTACCTTTGCTTTATCATCTTGTTGTTGATTAATATTGAAATATTGCATTTGTTCAACTATGGACAGTTCTTGAATTACTTTATACATTAACTCATAATTTATTATGCAAGTCAATATCTTTGTAACACATTTAGCAGTGCAGGTAAAATTTTCGAGATATATGATAAATAAATAACATGAATGTCAGCTTATATTTTTTATTCAAAATATTTCAAATTGAAGTGTTTTTATTATATTCACTATGCAACTTGAGGATTGTTCATCAAATTACAAATACATACATATATATATATAAATATAGGTGACTATACTCGTGTTGAAAAACCTTCAAATTCTTGATTTAACAAGAGCCAAATCAATCTCAAAGGGAAAAAAAGATTTTAAAAAAGAAAGAGCCAGGAACATGAAAGTCTGTCGAAAATAATCGCACAGATACAGGTTCAAGGCCCAAAGAAAAAACACCGATACAAGTAAACAACTAACTAACTAAAGAGCTTGATACAAACGTAGAGCAGACCTAGTCAAAACCTAATGAGCCAGACAAACCTACCAAGGTTTCACTTGACGATCTGCCTAAGTGAAACCTTGGTAGGTTTGTCTGACTCATTAGGTTTTGACTATATATATATATATATATATATATAATAGTATAAGTACTGATATCTATTTATTAATTTCAGATATAAAAATAGTGTCATAGACTACAAGAAGATATATCCTCAAAAGACAAGGAAGATACTGCAAAGTTATTTAGTGATGGAAACACTACATTTGTAATTGCAAAACTGTTGAACAAAGTTCAAAGAAATTGAAAAAATTGTCAGGATGAGAACAAAAAGAAAAAATTAACTTCAAGAATGTCACAAAAAGGTATCTGCGGAAAAATCAAAAGTATAATAAAAAAAATGAATTGAACAGCAAAAATGTTTTTGAAGAAACTGGGCTGGCGAATGTATACAGCAAGAAAAGATGTAGAATATTAAGAACATTGGCTAAGGACATGAAAGCAGTCAAACTACCACCTTTAAGTAAACATCACAAAGAGAAACATGCATGAGAACTGATTTTTCAGGAGTAATTTTTAGTGATAAATATAGAACTACATTTGATGGACCTCATGGCTGGGCTAGATGCTGGATCTTTTATGGAAATAGGAAACTAGTAGAACTTAGAAGACAACAGAGATGGAGTTATATTTTGGATTATTATTGTAGATAGTAAAATTATAAGTCCTTTTTCAAGTTGATGATGATATCAAGATAAATGCAATGAATTATTGTAAGTATTTTAACAAAAGATGTTTTTAAAGTAATACAGATTATAACCAAGCAGATTTAAAGTTCATTCCTGCAAGACGATGTTCCTTCCCAATCAGCAAAGCTGACTATTGCCCACCTTGTCAAAAAAAAGTTACCAAGACAACGAATTAACAGAATGACCATCAACCTCTAATCGAGTAGAAAAATTGTGGCTATCATTAAAAGGGCTGTTTATTTGAATGGAAAATAATATTCAAACAATAAAAACTGTTACCAGTAATTATGAAACTGTGCTAATCAAGTTATAAGGTATGACACCATGCAAAACAAATTGCTATCAAGTGCTTTCAAATAAGGACAAATAATCAGGAATGATAATATTGCTCATATAACTATGTTCTGAAGATCTTATCCGCAAAAGTTGGTTAATACCATTTTTATTAGGAAAACATTAACTTGCATAATAAAATCTGACAGTGTAGTTGACTATATTTTAATTTTGCCTATATATACTTGTATCTGTCTATATTTCTGAGATGAGGTATTATGTACACTATTCACATTATTCGGACTATTGTCCTCATCTTTGTTGCCATATTTATTACGTTTCAGCCGACCTTCAGGTGGTTGGACACATGGTACAGTGGATAAAGGCGTTAGTTAGATCCAGTGACAGGACCCAAAGAGTGTGAGTTCAATACCCAGCTAAGGCAGTGGAGAACTTTCAAAGGGGAATTAACAGGAGATAACTGATAACTGACATCCATTAAACACGGCACGTGGAACTAGAACAGTCTACCCCAGTGAGCGAAATAAAGGGTTCAGTTTGACATTCCTACCACCTGAAGAAGGCCGGAGCGTACAGCGGCCGAAATGTTGTAATAAATATGGCGACAAAGATGAGGACAACAGTCCGAATAATGTAAATAGTATACTTTTATCTATCTTGCATTTGTATCATGTATTTATCCATTTATACTGAACTTTTATAGATATATTCACCTAAGGGATGTTTGTTTTATATAAATATGTGTATGCGTGTGTGTATATTCTTACATAAAAAATGTAGATGTGTGTCTGTGCGCATGGAAATGTCGCCTCAATACATCTATGGACACCGACAAATAAGTATAAATGAAAAAAAGTACATTCTTAAAATAAAGTACCAACACCTTCTTGCAGCTATAGAAGCTGAGAAACTTATATAGGAAGGTCCACAAAGTCATTAGACAAACAGAAAAAAGTATTAAAATTACAACCGAAACTGGATACTGTTGAAATATTTATGTAATATCAAGTAAAAAATGAAGTTTATATACAAATAGTTAATAAATTTCTATATGGGTCCCATTCATTGCACAAAGGATATCTAAGTAATATTCAGTTCTTTAATTCTTTAACTGCAGCCTGAAACATAAAAACAACATTAATAAAACTATTAATATCATTAAATGAACTTTAATAATAACATATTTGGTTTTTTTTTTGTGTGTTGTGTCTTTAACAGCACATCAGCTCCCTCTGGCTCATTTAATGCTGGAATTTCATTTACTTGTGAGCTTTGATCAATTTTTTTTTCCAAAAATATATTGGTGGTAATTTTTTTTTTTTTTTACAATGAAAATATATTGGTGGTAATTTTTTCTAATGTACTTTTATATTTTTATATTTTGATCCCAGTTTTGGTGTTCACTATTTGGCCATAGCTGAGACTCTAATAGGTATAACCACCCTGGGTCATGGTGGACCTGGGAACAACAGCAATTAAGAAGTGGTTCCACACTCCTCAAAACCCCTAGATCAAAGGCCTTATTGCCAGATGTAGTTTATCATCATACCAAGGACAAATAATAACATATTAATATGCAACAAGAATTTAGTTTCCACCTCTTCTAAGTTTTTCATAATTACTTTTTGAAATTGTCTAAAGACTTTGTGGACACCCTGTATAGTGAAAGAAAGACAGAGAGGAAAAACTAAAGTAAACCCTTATTTTATAGAGAGTTAACATATCACTAAGAGGTTAAAAAAGAGGAAGAACACTTTGAATGGACAATGTAATTTTCATAAAAGTTACTCAAGTAGCTATCAGCTCAAAAACAGGCACTTAAGGCCACCTTGAAATCCCGAGTTGTTAAAATATCAAATTACAAAAAAGAATCTTGAAAAAATATCATTTAAATATTTAGTATTTTTTAATTTTTTTTATCAAAGAATTGACTGCAAAATCAACAAGGGGGCAATTTATCAAAGTTTGAAATGGACAACTAGAGGATAATTTGAAATAATTTAAATTTTCTATCATCATTTTGTTTTCTGCAATTTGTTATCAGGTCCCAGAATCGTCGTAATAAGGTGAATTCTCTGCGGTGTAAGGCATGGGCAAGGATTAATCATTACTAATTCTCAATTTCAAGGCACTCAGGCTGGACCAGTCAGTCTGGGTTGGCCTTCAAGTTAGATTGATTCTCAATGCAATCAGAATTATTGCTCCTGGTCCTCAGAGATGCACATCCTGGTTGCTGCAGAACACCCAAGCTGATGTCATTGCACTTGATGATATAAAACATTTTTTGACATGCCCAGGTTGCAACAATCATAGAACACTATTTCAAGTTTCCTCAGTTTAATTGTTCAACTGAATATCCCACTTTGATTATGAAATAAAAGTGTTTTCTTCTTTATTCTGAGTATCAAGCCTTCTTTCAAGATTCTCTCTTTATGCTATTGTTGTATTGTGTTATTCTACAACACATGATCAGTAGTCAACTTTCGCCTGTTTTTTTCAATACTATACACTTTATTTCTCTTCTATTTAACATGCAAATATGTACAATCCTATTTACCAATCCACTACAGCTCACTGCATTTAGTTGTTCTTGAACTTCTTCTATAACCTCTTTCCTCCTCGAGGTTTATGTCCTGTTCTTTTTAATAGAGATCTTAGTCTCATTTAATCTTCTTCCATGTCTGTCACTCTCATTATCATCCACAGGCTCGCCTTCTATTGCATTATCCTGATCTGAAGAACTCATCCTTTCTTTTCTGTCAAGTTCTTCCTCCATCACAATGTCTTCCTCTCCAATTCTGGATCTTAATTGGTCAGAATAGTCCATTAGGCTTTTTCCTTTCTTTGATATAATGGCCATGTTATGTCCCCTTTAGATGACTTTGTCTTTCTTACCCCACATTTTTTCATTTGTTGAGTAAGACATTGTTAATGGAGATCTTATTTGTCTTCCCATTAACTCAGATGGGCTTTGCAATTTGTCTGCATGTGGAATCATCTTATGGCTAAGCATTAACCTTGGGAAGTAACTGTCTATAGTATCTCTACTTGGGGAAAATGCCTTTAATCTCATTTTTACTATCTGCACCATTCTTTTTGAATTCCCATTAGATTGTGGGTGATATGGTGGTATTTTGTAAGGGAAGCAGCCCATCCACCTCAAACAATTACATGGATCTTTATCACAAAATTCTAGATCATTGTCTAATGTTTTAGGGACCCCATTTCTAGAAAATACCACTCTTAGTATTTTTTTTATTGTAAATTTCTATCTTTAACTTTAATAGACTTCAGGCCATCCAGAGAAGCAGTCTACTAAAATTAGAAATAGTCCCATACCATTAATGTGTGCATGGTCCATATGAACACGAAACCATTGTTCCATTTTTTTAGGTCATGAGTCTCCTTTGTCGAAAATTCTTTATTCATGCACATTTTGAGTATTTGTGTACATATCTTTCTATATCATGATAATAATACCCTGGCCATCATTCCTCCAATTTTAATCTCCTCTGTGTAGCCATTATCCCACAATGCACATCATCTTGTACACTTTTTAAAATATATTTTCTTACTGTTTCTGGTGGTACTATAACATCTCCACTGCATATAACACCATTTTCCATCATTAATTCTTGCCTTATTTCTTTGTAAGATCTTTCAGCTTTGTGGTAGCAAAGGCATCTTCTGAAACACATACAATATTGCATAGGTATTATAAGGTAGCAGTCACTGCCTGCCTTTAGTGAGGCAAACTCCAGCAGACAATATAGAGAAGTGAATGACACAGGAAATGAGCTGATTATATTGATTTACTGTAGTATGTGATTCATGCCAGGAAATACAAGAGGCCTGAATTGAATTTAATGTCCATCAGGAACCTTTGATCACCTGTGGTGGCCCAAATACGTATTGGGCTCACCCTTGGAGATATCAAAGTAAGCTTGGTGTTATCTCAGAACCTCAAAAGACCAATGTACCTCAGGAATTGACCTAGATAGTGACCTCATAACCATCAACTGCAGAATCAGGCCTCATAAGATGTCAGTGGCTATGCCAACATAAAATAGAGAGTCAACCCAACTGAATTTAGGATATATATATATACACACAAGACAAGATGACATGAAGTTTTATAAATACCTGACCTATGAGGGAGAAAGGAGAATCTGTTACATCCTCATGAAAAGATTAAATGGTCAAAGGAAGTTTTTTCTTTTCCTGAAAAACCATATACGTCCACTAATGATGTTAATTTGACTGAATTCTGAAGTAAATAAACAATAATTTTACATATGAAAAATTTAGACTTACATTCTTATCAGACATTATTAGTATAACTTTTCAGTTCTAGCAAACCAATTTATACTCCCTAATTCCAAACACTAATAAATATCTATCCTTTCACTTTTGGATATGCAGGTGGTGTAACAACTAGTGGCATGAAATGAGAAAACAAAGAGCCAAGTTTGAATTCCAGTTGAGTTCTTTACATTCACTTATGTGCAAATACACTTGGGAAAAGTATAAATCCATCTCTCTCTGCCCATCTTTGGGTTAAAAAGCAGAGCAAACAGGACTCTTCAGACTGGATTCACAACCAATCTAGGAGAAGGGCAACTCTGAATTTAAAAACCCTTTGTAGCCTAGCAAAGCACATACTATGCAGCTTATGAAAGGATCGTAGAGCTCACAATAATTCTATGATCCCGACTGCAATCAGTGTTGGTAGATGGTTAGCTAGTTCAATTTTTAGCATTCTTCTCTGTCATTTTCAGGACATTGGCAATCATGATTCTCCACAATTTTTGTCCTCTGTAGTAGTGACTTCAAATAAAAAAAAAGAAAAACAGTTAACTGGGTTATTTATATTTTTGTTTTTGCATTTACAAGAAAAATCCCCAAAAGGTACTAGCACTTAAGGAGGAGAATCACATGATGTTATGTCCCTTCAGGACAGGATGCAAGTGATCATGAGTCTCCACCTATTCCTTTTATTTATTATCTACAAATTATCACGCATCCTCAGGAAAAAAGTGGAATGATTTCCTTTCCCTTCTTCACAGCTTGGGATTCAGAGTTTCCTTTTCTTAGACTGGCTTCCACCCAAGGTTAGAGAGACCAGTCTACCTTGCTATTTAACCCTTAGCTGGGGTAGGAGTTGAGATGGATTCCTGCTTTTTCCAAGGTCATTTGTGCAAAGGTGACTGCAACAGATTAACCCAGAATTTGAACTCTGTTCATTGATTGTACTTTCCACACCAATATCCATTGTGCTACCTACACATCCTTTTACAGAAATTAAGAAACAGAAATAAATCTTACTGCCTTATTTTCATGTCACTCAAATACAAATGCCTATTCTCACTTAATTATTGCCTCTTTGAAAACAATTTATTGAAGGGAAAAATATTGTGTATCATGTGTCTTTTCCAGATATAATTGATAATAAATATGGTCAGATTATTCTCTTTCACGCATTGATATGCAAACAAAGTCATTTTGATTCAAATATATCTAATGGCAATATATCTATGAGGGGATTTTGAAAAGTTTTTGGCACAACCAAGAAGAGATTGCAATATTCCATATTCTGATGTTTGGTCATTTGGCCAGATACGTAAATGACTGGATATGTATCACTAATATTATGTATGTTGGATGCACTAATGTGAGACTCAATCACTGAATATTCACATTCATTTTCTTTTAAAGAAATCAAGGAATAATCCAACAGAAATATTTTAGAAATATACAGAATATATTTTCATTTAAGTGCAAGTGAGTGCCTCAATCTAAATTTCATTTTCATACAACCATAAAAAAGAGGCCATCCTTATGGAAAAAGTTAATTCCTCACATTTGATCCAAGCTTTGAAAAATAAATGTAATATAAAAAAAAAACTAAAAGAATATGTACAATCCTATTATCAGTAAATTAGATGCAACATGCTTTTTTAAAGTGTGAATTTGAATTGAAAATTCTGTATTACATGCTGAAAAATAAGGCAATTCTTTCTTCTGTTATATATAAATTCGTGTGACTGTTGCAAAAATAGCAGTGCCTCCAATAGAGCCTTGATCAGATGATGTCTCTGGCTTCAGACAGGGTTTCAAGGCCACAGTGTCATGATCACTAATGCTTACTACTCATACCTTAAAATACCCTCAGGATTTTTTGGTTCCCTTTCACAAATGGGGGAAAATATCAAATGCAAACAGATGCAGTCTCTGCTCCAATCGTGAATCCTATCTTCTTTGATATCAGCCAGAGATCAATCACACATATCAAAAGGTTGAAGTAGAAATGACAAGCCAGTTTGTGATTAACAACAGGCTAAACATCACCTGTAAGTCCTTTTTCCCAACAGAGCAAAATAATTCGCAAAAATAATGGTCTAGTCACTAGTGAATGTTATATAAATATCCATGTTATATATATATAACATTCACTAGTGACCAGACCATATATATATATATATATATATATATATATATATATATATATATAAAAAGAAAGAACAGTAATAAAAAATTTGCTTGATGAGGAAATGGAACTAATGTCTTTAATTTAATAACAAAATTAAATTTGAAGCTTGTAGCTGCCATTTTTGAAACATGGTTATCACTGTGTAGTGAAAAAAAAACATTTTAAATCATATAATTTATTATATATATATATATATAAAGAAAAAGAATACAAAAATTAATATATATATATATATATATATATATATACACACACACACACACATTTTTGTATGCATATATACATAGGTGGAACATCTTAGGCTGTCCTCGTCATTTCATAGATATCATCCATTTGTTTCATGATGATATGGTGATATCTGTTAACATCATAGTATGAAATGGTGACAATGTGACCTTGTAGCACCTACATTGTTCTCCACTTGGTTTTTTACTCCTTTACGGATTGTGACCAGTGTGTGTGTGTGTGTATATATATATATATATATATATATATATATATATATATATATATTTGATATTGCACAACTGGTGAGCTATTCAACATGAGATACGTCTCCACTAAATCCAATACATTCCAAGCTCTTGTCCAAGATCTGTATGCCAATGACTGTGACATGATCATCCAGACAGAACAGGAAATGCAGATTTTGATGGATAACCTTTCCTGTTCCTGCAAACCTTTTGCACTGGACAAGACAGTGGTCATGTTTCACCTTTCTCTGGACTTACCTTGCATCAAACCATCAATATTTATGGATAGCCACAAACCTAATGTGGCAAACAGATTCACATAACTAGTGAGCACGATAAATAGACACCGCATTCTTGATAATAAAATATCTGCTTGCGTGAATAAGGCAACCGATGCTTTTGCAGCTCTAAAAGATCGAGTACGGACTAAGAAAGTACTTGAAAAAGTATACAAAAATGGCAGAGTCTATACGGCCCGTCTGCTGATGTGCATGCTGCACTCGTTTAAGACACGGATTGTGTACTGCAATGATGTTTAGGATCAACTCTTGGTATCCACTGGGTATCTCACACATAGGGTGGCATGGTGGAGTGATGGATAGCAGCTTAGATTGAGGAATCGGAGAGCCGAGTTTGAATTCCAGTCGAATCCATTACATTCACTTACGTGCTAATACCCTTGGGAAAGGTATGAATCCTCTTCTTCTCCCCCATCTATGGGTAAATAGCAGGACAGACCAGGTTCTTTAGCCTTGGATGGCAACTTGTCTACTGCAGAAAGAAATGGCAAGCTAATGCAGGAAAAATTCTGCCTCGTCAGTCATATATTGAAAGATACATGATCGCCTAAACATGTATTACACACGGCACATAACTGACTGATCTCACACATACACCAAACACAATAGTCCTCAAAAAGATCAATACAATCACCATCATGCCATGCTATTCATCTTGATGACAGCAGAATATCCAAACAAATGTTCTATGGCACTCAAACCCAGCATAACCTAACGAAGCACTTCAAAGACTGTTTATATGGCCTGAATGGGAAGCTCTGCTACTTATGGTCGAATGAAGGGGAGGCATACATGAAGATACTAAGATCTTCCAAGAACATTCAATGAGTTGGGAAAATGTCAAGTGTGCAACTAGAAAAGTGGAAATCAATAATCCAGCAATTTCATCTGATGAATGTGGTAGAGTATGTCTCTCCAATGCAGGCCTCATTAGCTACAGGAAGAGTAATATTGGTAGACCTTTCACAAATTATAATCAGTACTATGCTGGAATTAAATTAATGACATGCAAAGTGTGTCAGAAAACCTGCAGAAACTGGTCTGGTCTCACCTGTCATATGAAGGCCCACAATCAACCTGAACAGAATTTACAACAAAGGCCAGGCCCTGTATAAAACAACTTAGTTTACCTTAGCTACAATAAGCTAAATAAGCATTGCAAGCCACTTGTAGGCTTCAAGAGCCATTGTCATTCTCACAAGAACAAAACACATTGATGAAACTTGTCATCAATAGTCATAATCATTTAACGAGTCAACAGTCATCATGTATGCATTACTATAAACATTATTTTAGAGGATATACATGTTCAAGTAGATATTCATGTTTATTTGAAAACCGCAACATTAACATCTACTGTCCTAGATCAACAACATTTTTATTAAAGAAAATGTACCTCTTAGCAAGGATTGAACTTGAATTCTCTTTTTTTCTGTGATGTCTACTCAAATGTGTATCCACTAAAATAACATTTACAGTAATAAGAAATAATGTCAGATTAAAAAAATTCATCAATTGCTTAAATTACTTTTTGTTTAGGTATATATATATATATATATATATATATATATATATATATATATATATATATATATATAGTTTTAAGGTATGGTATATTTATGGCTTAAAGTGGTGCTCAATATCATGGCTAGAGCATATGTAAATATAAAAGTAAACATTGAAGTCAACACCCACAGTCTGTTTCATGCTAAACACAATCATCAGGTCATGTCTGTCTATATATATATATATATATATATATATATATATATATATATATATATATATACAGGTGGATATAAGAATATAGTGCTCACATAGGAATTAACACAGCATGGTGACTGTCAGTTTCACACCTCAATACAGTCTTCAAACCAAGTCCACAACCGCAGTGTTGCTTCCTATGTAAACACTATCTATATCCATAAACACTCTATCTCCAACATTGAACCCTCATTTCCTTTAAATTTAAAAAAGAAATATATATATATATACACACATATGCCTTACATGTAAGAAGTTATCATAAGTAAATCAGTGTGTATGTTTCTCATGAAGTATTATTTTAGAAATCTTTGCTATTTTTATCTTACCTTCTACTTTTTTTTTAATTGCCATGTATCTACACGACGTATACAACTATGACTCACCACAGATTTCTTTTATTCATTATCTGTTGTTTGTTTTTTTTATAAAGATAGTTAAGTGGTTTCCTATTTCCTTCTCCCTAGATTGGAATTTTGAGGTTTTCCATCTCTCAGACTGCTTGTCACCCAAGGCTAGAGTGCTCAGTCTACTCTGCTATTTAGCCCACATCTGGTAGAGAGAAAAGATTAATCTATTTTATTACTAAAAGCATTTGTGGAAAAGTGAACACAACAGACTAGGCAGGAATTTGAACTTGGCTTGGTGCTTCCACTTTTTGTTTGGATAACCATTCTACTACTCACACATCCCCTGCTGGTATTACTAAATTCCATTTATTACCAATTAGTACCTACTTGATGGCATCAACTAGTTATTAAGAAATTAATTTCCGTAATAGTAAGTAATAACTTATCCCAATAACCAGAATTTTTAGCATAAAATCAAGACTAAAGAAGATGAAGAATACTTTAACTTACTTCAATGTTGTTGATTAGTTCCAAATAATGGTAATCTCTTGTGCGAATGAAAGCCTCTTTTGCTGTCTTCAGATCCAAAGTTTCTAGAGCCTGTCGTCCCAAAGCATTCCAATCAGAATCTGTCACACCAAGACAAGCAATTTTAGATGCTTCTCTTGAATGTTTTTAAAAAAAGAATAATAAAATATATTTAATCTACATAGAAAAAGGGCGATTTCTATTCGTTTAAATATCTACAATTGTTATGCCACAAAGAGAAGTACCAGGAAGGTAAAATTTTTAACATCTGATAACAAAAGTTCTATCAGTTATCTGTCTCTCTGTTTTTAAAAATTGATGTTTTTAGAATTTCAGGTAAAATGTTCAATTTGCACATAAAAAAGAATTAACTTCTTAAAGTTAATTTTAATAGTTTTATTTTTTTAAGTGTTTGCCTATGAGAAAAAAATGTTCCTATATATATATATATATATATATATATATATATATATATATATATGAGCAGCATATCTTCATTCAAACATGTTTCATTGAATAATATACTCATATTAGAAGAGAGCTTAACTGGATTACATATGTGTGACATAAAATTAGGGAAGTAGTGTAGCTGTGGCAGTAATGAAACATGGCCATGAATTCTACATTGTTTAACTGTGGATTGATTGTTGGAGCCATGAGAATGGAAGCAATCTATCTCCAACGCAGCCAGGTTTTTCTCAGGCAACAGCATCGATGTTATACCAGGAATGTGTAAATTTCAGACATCAGCAATGCAAGAAAACTGGAGGTGCTCACCAAACAAAGAGTAGTTGCTACTCAATACATCAGTTAATACACTGGACAGCATACAATGCATTCCATGAGGTTTCGTAAATCATTATTGCATTCCACCTGGACTAGAGAATATTTGCCTTTAGACCATGGAAGCTCATCACTGTCTTACCTGGTCAGATGAGAATGTTTCTATCTCTTCTGGATAGACGGACAAATCTGTGAGTGGAAGAGACTATATGAATCTATAGACCTAACCTCTCTGCAGAGTGTTATACAAGATGCTGGTGGCTCTTTAATGGCATAAGGTGCGTTCTGTTCGGGTTCACAAGGACCACTAGTAAAACTGGAGATTGCTTTGTAATGTGTGGCATAGATCATATAGCAAACCATTTGAAACTCTTTATGCTCACCATGTTACCATACAACGATGGTTTGTTCCAGGAAAATAACAGCACCTAATGATGAAACTGATTCCAAGAATACATTGCTAACTTTCAGGTACTCCATTACCCAACCAACTGATAGATTTAAACTGCATTGAATATGTATAAATGTTGGAAACCTTAATACAAAAAAATCCAACTCGGTTATTGTTTTACAGCATTTCAACCACAATGGGTTTTTAATGCCAACAAGATTTTTAGGATATGTTCGTATGAATAGAAAATGTATTCTTTGTAAGAAATCAGTTTGTACGTCAGGTTTCATTGACATATTTTTATAAAGAGGGTTTTTGCTAAGAGTCTCGTTTCATTGATGTATTCTTTTTTAGATAAACAATTTGTAAAGAAATTGATTTTATTGATGTTCTCATTTGGCTTATATTTTTTTGTATAGGCCGACTGTTTTAAGAAGTGATATTATGTCATCCACTTTTGCTTTCTTGAAATGCTCATACATGTTGCTTATATTATAGCATTTTCATCTTGAGAGCAAGGTCTGAACATTTGGTTAATATATGTTTAATAGTGTATGCCATATCACATGCTTGGCAAACTGGTTGATCTTCATTGTTTAGCAAGTACAAGTTGGCTATTCTCGTGTGGCCAATGTGTAAACAAGCCAGTACTACTACTTCCTTTCCAAATTTTCTGAAAGCCAACTTCCATTCTCCTGGGCTGAATTGCAAAGAGTTTATTGTGTGGGTTATCCTCCCAGCATTATTGCCATTCCTTTTGAATATATTTGTTAATGACCTCCTTAAAGTTAGTGTACTGGATTTTGGTCCTTGAGTCTACATCCATATCAAAAGGGGATTTGGCTGCTAGGTCTGCTTTATTATTGCCTTCAACTCCAACAAGGCTAGGAATCCAGAATAGTTTGGTGTCTTTTATGTTTGCAAGTAGTGCTCATTTTGCATATTAGTTTGATAATGAATGGGTTGTGGGATTTTTTCCCTTCAAAGCCATTGGGATGGATAGTGAGTCCCAAAAAATTTTTTTGTTTGCTCTGTGTGATGATGTTGAGAGTTAGCTCTCTTGTGTGAACCCCCGCAGTGAAAACAGAACTTCATTGTGAGAGGAGCTTCTTTTTTTTTTGTTTTTGTAATATTTTGGCTCACTGCTGAACATCCTGTCTCGTCCTCACAATTTGACCCATCTGTTTCTATGGGTGTATGGTTAGGGCAGTTTTCCGATATGCCCTGAAAATTGTGCTGGAATGTGAGTTGGGTGTGTTTTTTATTTAGGGAGTTTATTTAACTCTAAAAAGACATCACTTTGTTTGACTGTCCCCGGTGCAATACTGGCTGCAGCCATTGCTTATATGTTTGAGAGTGTGGTCCCTATCTCTTCGGCAATAAAAGCCCCAAGCCTGAGGCCGTCATGATAGGTTGCATTGAGTATTTTTAAGTATGACTTTCTGGCCACCCCATACCTGAAACTAGTGTTATCCAGTTTTGAGCAAAATAGTGATCTGTATAATTTAATTAATGTTTGTCAATCTGATCCCGATTCAGTATGGGCCACTACATGCAGAAGTTGGAGGACTTTAGGACATTTTATTTTTAAATATTTTAGATGGGGAATGAATGTTTATTTTTTGTCAAAGATGATGCCTAAGAAACTTGTGCTGTTCCACTACTGGGATTTCTGCTCCATCTAATTTTAAACAGTGGTCGATGTGCAATTTTCTTAATTTGCAGAAATGTAGGCATTTGGTTTTCATTTTGGAAAACCATTTTCAGTGGCCCATTTGAGTATTTTATTGAGGCATTGTTGGAGTTGTCTTTCTATGGCATGTGCATATGTCAAGATCTGGACATTATTAGAAAGTCGTCAACATGTAGGGAATATCTCACTCCTGGGCTTAGGAATTTAACCATGGAGTAAATTTTTATGCAGAATAGTGTTACCAAAAGAATACTTTCTTGTACAACTCCTCCTTGATTTTGCTGTTCTGATAGCATAATTCCTATATGAATTTGAAATCTTCTGTCTTCCAGGACATTGTTTATGAACTGAGTCAGCCTTCGTTTCATGCAGGTCTGTCAAGATACCAAATTTACATGTCATGTCATATACCTTTTGTAAGTCAAAAAAGATGTTCCTTCTTAATGGAGGCTTCCCTTACAAAGGTTTCTACGCATATTAAGCAGTCCATGGTGCTTCTTATTTTTCATAAACGCACATTGGAAGTCACTGATTAAGCCTTTAGTTTCCAGATACCAAGTCAACCTGTTGCTGACCATTCTTGCCATAGTGTTACATAGGCAACTAGCTAATGCTATCAATCTGTTGTTTTCAGGGTCAGTGTCATCCTTTCCAGGTTTTGAAATCGGGATGATGAATGACTATCTCCACATTTCTGGCAAGTTTCCATTTGTCATTATGTTATTATACATTTTGAATAACAGTTGTAATGATCAGTTCACTGTTTTATGAATTTATAGTGGATATCATCTGGGCCCACAGCTGTATTGTGGGCTTTCTTTAAAGATTCATTTAGTCCCTCCAGAGTGAATGGTAGGTTATAACTCTTAGCATGATTTGATTTAAAATTTAGTTTTTGTATTTCCACTTTTTGTTTGAGCTTTCGAAATTGTTGGCTACCGTTCTTGGCAAGTTCATTTTTAGAGATTATTTTGCTAGTTGGTCAGTGATATCCTTTTTGCTGGTTATTTTAGAGTTATTTATCAAAAGTTGTTTACACTGTGTGTTTGGCATTTTCCTGCTATTTTCTTTACCATATTCCAGAGAGATTTCGTTTTTTAGCAGAATTGAGTCTATTGATGTAGTTTTTCCAGCATTCTTTTTCCGTGCCTTTGCTCGGAGTTGCTTAAATTGCAGCAAAATCAGCGGTCATAGGTTGTTTGTTGAATTCTCTCAGAGCTGCTCTTCTTATAGTCTGATGGCTTCTTTACATTTATCATTGAGCCAACGTCTGTTGCATTTTTTGGTGCTCAATTTTTTGGAATGCATTTTTTTGCTATAGAGACGAGGATTTCCATCAAATGTTTTAAGTCCTTGATGCTTTTATCCTTCAACTAGTTTTTGAGAACATTCAATTTTAAATTTGTCCCAGTTCGCTCTGCCTAATTTCCAATGGATAAGATTTTTATTGTCATGTTCTGAGTTTTGTAGTACAACTGGCAAGTGATTGCTACCACATTTGTCTGCCAGTATGTTCCAAGAGAAATCCATATAAATTGATGGATCACATAGTGATAAGTCTATTGCCAAGTAGCTGCCTGTAAATGAATCTATGTAATGTATGCATTTTATCATTATAAATGTATAAATCATTGTTATTATTGTTTCTAAGGTCCTTCCATTTTGGTTTGTGTCCTTACAACACCATATATGGTGTGATGACATTTAACATCCTCTAGTATCATAAATGGTGAGGAAGTTGCCTTATGATTTCATAAATTTCTGGTTCATTCAGTGGAATATATACTGAGGAGATGTTTATTGGTCTGCGTAAGGTCACTTTAACAGCAGTCACCTGTAAAGTTGTTTTTAAATTCATTTTACTTTGAGGTACATCTAACTAGGATGGATTTACCATCTGACACTCAAAGCCTAGTGTCATGTGTGTAGTTTTAAAGATGGTCAGTGTAACCCAGATATAAGAGAAACTCGGATATAAGAGAGAATTTCTCTGGTCCCAAATTAGAGCCTGTGTTAATAAAACAAAATAGACCAAACCCAGATATAAGAGACTTCTTCTCCGGTCCCGACAACTCTCTTATATCCAGGTTACACTGTATTGTTTTATATTCAGTTTGTCATTTGCTTAAGGAATGTTTCCTGAAAGCAAACAACTGTCGGTGACAGGTCTGTTATTAGCAGAAGCTGTTCATTTATGTTTGCCTTTATTCCATGGCACTTCCATTGGATTATTTGATACATGATTACTAAATGTTTCAGCCTTTAGCTAAGTATGTGGTTGTGGTTGTGATTTAATTTTGCCACATTTTGAGTTTGGAGGTTCTGGCCATTTGTGGTTTCTGGTTCACCATCTCCATTTCTTCCAGTTTGACCCAATACCCACCCAAAATTGATTTGACAATGTGAATTTCTGGTTTTTGTTTGGCTGGTTCTGTTTTTTGGGGAGATAAGTTCTTAAGTCTGTCTTTAATGGTTTGTAGGAGACAGATACTTTGTTTTGTAGGAGATTTTGTATTTTTTGGAATGGGGTTTGTGTTTCAGTGATAGATTTTGTTTTTGTTTTTTTATTTATTTATTTCAATTGTTTCATTGGATTTCTTTTGTGGTTCAGTTTACATTATTTCCTTGGAGTATATGCTTTTTAGGTAGTTTTGAAATCTGGGCCAGTCATTTGGTCCTAAATGTACAAGCTTCTCAACGAGGGCTTTGTATTTGTCAGGTTGACTGGTATTCATTGTGGTCAATTTTTGGGTTATTTTTGCATACAAAGGCCGTTTCATATAGTTTTCTACTATTTGCATTGCCTCTACGAATGAGACATTTTGTTTGTTTCACCTTGACTATTTCCTTTTACTTTTTCCTGAAGTCGCATGATGGTGAGTATGCTGGATGGTTTTCCTGGCAGTTAGCAAGTCTTACTTCGTCATGGCATTCTTCTGTGTTGTCTGAATCCCTTTGGCCACATTTCCCACAATTTGGGTAACTCCTGCAGCTATGATGTCCAAATGATGGCACCTGAAGCCCCTTAGTAAAGCAGGGATATACTGTTCCACTGGCTCAATATTTTATCCGACTTCTATGTTTTCAGGGATTTGAGGTGTGGCAAAAGTAAGGATATACATATCTGTTATGGTTTCTCCTTTTCTTTTTATTGTGATTCTGTGGCGTCTTAAGGCAGATGTAATTTCCTCAGGTGTGACCAAAGACAAATATCTGCTTCTAATGACTCCCTTAGAAGTATTCAGTTTTTCATGCGGGAAGTTTTTAATTTGAGGTTATAAAAAAATCTTCATCTTGATTATAATTTCATTATGTTTTCAATTTTCTACTTCTACTAGCAAATTGTCATTTCTCAATTTCCAAACTGTTTTGGGGTTAATCGCATTAGATAGAACTTCATCAGTTAAAAATACGGAAAGTTTTGCTAGAGGAGTTTCATCTAGGGATACGAGTACAAGAAAACTTGGAAAGTTAATACTCTTCCTTTTTCAGAATCAGAGTCTGAAAGATATCATTTAGATTTTTTTGTTTTGGTTATTCATAATTTTGATGTAGCAAAATTCACTGCCTGTGATCTCCACCCACCTCAGTGGGACTTGTTAAGGGGGAAACCAAGTTTCCCTGACAGGCCAGAGCTACACAAACCAGTATATTCATATTTGAGACAGACTCTGAGCACCCATTATATAATTTGTTGCACTTCCCAAATCTTAAGTGTACAAACTGGTATGTTTACAGCCATGTTTAAGTCTAGATCTCTTGACCCTCAGCCAACGCCTTATAACGCCTATGAATTGGATAGAGATGGTATTTTATCCTGGTGTATATTTGGGGTATTGCATTTTGTTATGAAATAATCCATAAATTGTTATAGTTATAGGGCTTGACATAACCAGTCTGATCAGATCATGTGTCTCTGATTGACGTCTAGTCCAAATCAAGGCCAATGTGGTGAGTTGGGAATCAGAAGTATCTAACCCTGACTCTTGAAGCCTCCATCCTGTCCTCAGACTTTATGAGTCACCACCCATGGCAAACAGGTGGCCTCATCAAGGGTGTCTTGCCCCTCTGCAGAGGTGCAGTCAGCATATTCTGAAGCCCCAGCCAACAGGGCAGAGCAAAAGTGGTACTCTCTGCTCAGTCAATGAATGCCAAATGTTACCTTATAAGGAAACAGCTAATATTACCATTACTGTAGTTCTTTAGTTTTTTGGTGCTTCTGTTTGTATTTTTTAGCCTTGTGAACCAATAACATAACAACTGGTCATTAGCAAAAAACAAAAAACTTCACTATACTATATATTATTAATGTCTTGATTTTAGAAGTAAAATTTAAATGTTTGTGAAAAAGGGCAAATTATAACTTGTTTAAATACACAAAAACTGCTTGTTGCTTATTGTGTTTTTATTCTTCTAAATTCATGACAGTAATATATTTGTTTTCAGGCAACGTAAAATCTTGACAAATTTAAGCATTTGAAACTTGTTAATCACAACTCAGTAACAGATCATTGGGAGATGAGATTATATATATATATATATAATTTAAAGAAAAACAGATTACTTTAAGGTTCCATATAATAAATTATTTCACCACAGCTCTTTTAAAGGACAGTGGATCATCAGATTTATTTCCAAATGTAGAAATGAAAAAAAATAAATTTACACATTTATGACGGGCAATAATAAGGAAATTAACGAAGTGGGAGTAGTGTAGGGGGTAGAGAGACAGCATTGAGTTAGATGTAACATTTCTATTGTTTAAAATTTAAATTTTCGCTGAAATCTAGACAGTGACACTTTAAATCTGTTAATGGAAGTTATATCTTGATAGAGGAGGGGGATATACCAAAAAGCATAAAAAGAAAAAAAGAAAAAGAGAGAAAAAAAGAAAAAGAAATTGTAATAAAGTGTCATTGACTTCCATTGGAATAGGCGTTGTTTTTTTCTTTGCTTTGAGATTTCGTAAATTTTTTTGTTTAAACAGTCTAAGCAATTTAATTATATGTTAAAGTTTTTTTAAAAAAAAACCTTATTACGAACATTTTGGGGATTTAATGTGAAATAGTCGATTAAAAAACCTTTATAGAATTTGGATTAAAACACTAGAAACTTTTTCTGAAATATAAGTTTACATCTTGTAGTAAATGATTATTAAGGTGATATCTTTATCAGTTTGAATTTTATTTATGAGTTTGATTAGTGACTATTTTTACATTGGTAAATCCTATTACTTAAAATTTAGTTTTAATTTAATATGGAGTGGCATTTTAACGCAATATTAGAGACCATGCTCCATCATATATTGTAAACACATCTATGTGAATTTCATACACATACGTTCTTTCACATTTGCGGTCATTTATACAGGTACACGTGTACTGATATACATGGGTAATTTCATATATCTTCTCAGACGTTTCCGTATACCTATATATATATATATATATATATATATATATATAGGGGTGCAACTAGAATTCCCTAAAAAAACTTCTCTAAGAAAGAAATTAGGTGATGACTTTAGTATTCAATCATCAAAAATCTAAATATTTTGTCATTAATAATGATTATTAAAGCGTAATTCATTTAAGAAAACAATATTGTAAGTATTGTAAGTAGGGTAAAAAATCAATAACCTACTTGTAAGTCTTTTTTCTTTTAAACATTTTTACATACACCCATACACATATACATACATATATATACAGACATAGGCACATATTTACCCACATACACACATCCCCCCCATATACACACACACACACCTATCTATATATATATATATACACACATACATATCTGTATCCCACACATGCCCACATTTATACACATATCTCTACACATACATACATATACACATGTACACACACATATATACACACATACATACACATATACACCTATATATATCCTATCTACATACCTACCCGTATCTATACATAAATATCAATATTCATATCGGCCAAACACAAATATATTTTCACAATACACAACTATAAAGATGTATTCCTATCTTTCTATATAAACAAATATACACATACATATCAAAAAAACGTATCACTGTTTCAGTCCACAAACATATTTCGGCATGCATACAGTTATGTGTTCATATTCACATGTGAATAATAACATTTCAAGAGTAAAGATCAAGTAATATATTTTGTTAGGTTTAGATTGTTCCTATGCCGACATTTAAAAAAATTAATTCATTATGACTGTTCAGCAATACATCCGGATCTTTATGCCTTATAATGAAGATCTTTTCTCTTGGACACAGATCGCATCTGTCTCTGAAATTTATTGGAGTTCTGGCTCTCGAGACGATCTTCCACATTATTTGTGGGGTTAAGCCACCCTCCAACAAATTCCAATAATGTTTTGACAGTGCCGTTTGGTTCTTCTTATGTCTATCTTTGAAGGACTGGCGGTGGTTATAGAATCGGTTCTTCCAACCACCCGCCGATATCCCTATCTATTTCTTCTTTTGCTCCATATTTTCTTTGGGGAAAATAGTTGCCTCATATATCACATTTTCAGCCAAGCACAGTCCTTCAACTGGGCAATTTGATCTTGTCCTGCAATTGCATGTTGATGATCTCATTTTGGATGTATTACTATCAGTCTATTTTGTGCATGCATATCGTTTGTTTTTGTCAACTGCACAGTTCAGTAGAATCAGTTGGGCACAGTTTATGAGAAAAAGAGCACCATGACACAATTCACTCTGCTAGAAATTTGGAAATGGCATACTATACTGCTTGGCATTTGTGCTGGTTTGGGTGTCAATCTGAGGACAGTGCAGAGGATTCGGAATGAGTTGAATGAGTCTAATTGTGATTATGAAGGTACAGCAGCTTGGGAAACTCACTCTGATCATTCTGATGAGAAAAAAACTCCCAAATTTGTTGGTGAGGGCCTCAGACTCAACAGGGAGACCTACATCAAATCCCTTGAGAATGTAGTGCTGCTCTGGGTCAACAAGGTGGCTGCTGGAAGAGCCTATATCTTGCAACAGGACTCTGCACCATGCCACACAAGTAGAAGAACCCAGTCAGAGCTGTCAGACAATTTCTGTGACCACATCACCTCTTAAATCTGGCCACCTAACTCCCCAGACTGCAACCCAATTGATTATTGTGTGTGGGGCACAATTGAGTGAGAGACCAACAAAACTCATAACACCAAAGATGATTTGAAGGCAAGGATTATGGCAGCAATCACCAACTTAAACAAAGAGACCATCCAGAAGAATTGCAGGAGATTCCAAAGTCGTCTGGAGGCTGTTGTTGAAGCCAATGCCAATTTTATTGAATAAATTTACTCTTTAGTATTTCATGATATTTTTGTGTAATTTTGGTAAATATATCTGTTAAAATAAGATGTCAGCGTTATTTTCATTTTTGCATAATTTAGACAACAATTTATCCATCATACCCTGTGGCTACTTACAAGAAGAGCTTCTTCTCTAAGTATTGGTACATGGAGGCAGACTGAGGAACATCAACCGACATGATGGAGTTCATTTTCAGACAAAATATCTTGGATCCACTGAAACCAACAACAAATCCCTGAAAAATAGAATTAAAAGAAACTTTAAATAAAGCAAACCAGAAATCTTGTTTTAAATAAGTAGATACACACATAGCAAGAAAGTTCATGATGCTTCCCTGTCATGATACAGATTTTTTTATCATAAAACAATAAACCAATTTGTGTAACAGAATATATAGTGAGGCTTGAAAACAATGGATTTTAGATACTTAAATGAACTAGTGTATAATCGGGATACTTTTAAATTTAATCTAACCTAGACTGAATTTATAATAAACATTGTACCTATGATACATTAAGAATATACTTATAGAAGGTAGATATATTTGAATCAAAATGACTTTGTTTGCATATCAATGCGTGAAAGAGAATAATCTGACCATATTTATTATCAATTATATCTGGAAAAGACACATGATACACAATATTTTTCCCTTCAATAAATTGTTTTCAAAGAGGCAATAATTAAGTGAGAATAGGCATTTGTATTTGAGTGACATGAAAATAAGGCAGTAAGATTTATTTCTGTTTCTTAATTTCTGTAAAAGGATGTGTAGGTAGCACAATGGATATTGGTGTGGAAAGTACAATCAATGAACAGAGTTCAAATTCTGGGCTGGATTTTCCAGCAAGACAATGCTGTAATCGACAAGGCTCTCCAGATCAAAACCCAATCGAGAATGTTTTGGGATGGATGGCAAAGGATGTTTATAAACATGGATTGCAATTTGAAACTGTGGATGCTCTTCGTGCTGCAGTTTATGCATCCTGGGTGAGCATCCCAAGCACCCTCATGCAGAAGTTAATAATGAGTAGGCCAAAGCAAATTTTCAAAGTAATTCGCAAAAATGGAGGATATAGTGAGAATTAAATTGTCGTTGTGACTTATTTGTTCTGTATTTGCTTTTTTTTTATTTACATGGTCTTATCTTTATGACCAACCAAAAAAAAATCCTTTTTTCAATGTTTGTTTAAATTAATCAATTAAAAGCTTAAAATGTTCGCTTGTTAGTTGATAAACTACATTTTCTAATTAAATGAAAATGTTTTGCAAATATATTTTGATTAAAGTAACAGTATTTTATATATTTTTTAACCCTTTTGTATCTGGTCTTAAGATTTTTACCAAGGGTGTATATTACTTCAAACATTATCATATCAGATACCCATATTTGAAATAGATGCCACAATCATAGAATGTGTAACCATTGAAGAATAGAAGAAAATCCCGGAAAAGACTTGTTCAAATAACATAAAAAACTTTATAACACACTGCAATCATTTTGTAAAGATCAGAGGCCATGCTATTGACTATTAATATTGGAAAAATTGTTCAATTTTTTTTCTATTTTTCATACTGTACAAATAATTTTATCTTTTCTTATTTTGCATAAATCGCCTGTCAAATTTGTTGTATTTAACCAATTGTTCTGGAAATTGAGTTTTATTTTCCTTTTTTTTTTTTGTGCTTATTAACATATATAAAAAACCTGGCATCATACGGACATTAGATTCTGAGAAATGGATAAAAATATTCAAAATTCATGGGTGTACACACAATTTCATCATTGACTGTATATATAGGGGAGAAACAGAATTCTGGCTTCAATTTAACAACCATAAGAAAACCATCAGGGACAACAACAACAATAATAATTTCCCAGTCACAAATCACATCAACCTACTACTTCATAATTCAGGTAACATCAGATACGTGCTTTTGGTGTCTTCATTCAACATTCAAGAGGTGAGACGTAGGTCAGAGTTGAAATTTAGTTTCAAAATAAATTCAAACATTGAGAGATTATAGAGAGATTTAGGTTTCCTCAAAGAGTATAAATTCCACAAGAAGACATCCAACCAACAGCAGTACTCAAAAGAGTAAGTCCCACTTTGTTTATTCTTTGCAACGTTGAAAATGAACACAGGTGTGTTTGAAAATTCCAATTTTAAAATTTATCTCTTCATGCTTTATTTCAGTCAAAAGGTTAATATGTAATAAATATCAATTTTATTGGCAATATTGGTATCATTTTGTTGGCTATTTATCCTTCAAATTTCATTAACAAGCCTATTTAATTTACATCTTATAAGGAGCACACGTGGACCACCTTTCATTTCAAACATATATATATATATATATATATATATATATAAAAGTGGACATAGAAGTCAACACTTAGAGGCGACAGTCTGTTTCATGCTAGATGCAATTGTCAGGTGGCCTGACGATTGCATCTAGCATGAAACAGACTGTCGCCTCTAAGTGTTGACTTCTATGTCCACTTTTATATTTACACACACTATCTCTAATACTGAGCACTTTATCCCATAAATATAGCACATTTTAAGACTATATATATATATATATATATATATATATATATATATAGGCATTCTAAATATAAACAAAATGAAAAAATCCCCATAGATAATCTAAATAATCTAATAATCCAAATAGTCTATTGGTATCATTCACCCTAAAGCAAAATATTTTTTCTTTCTTTATATTTTTTTATAAAGTTGTATTTGACAAAATGTCAATACATATTTTCCTGAAGATAACTTTTAATAAAATGTCAAAACATTTCAAGGGAAAAAGCAAGATCCTATGTAGAGATAACACATGAAGTTTTCTCTTCAGCTTTTTAAAGCAAATAGATTCCCGTCTATGATTCACTCAAAAATAGTGTTCCATCCCAATAATCAGCCCACCTAATGTAAGTACATCAAATGAATTCACATCAAATAGTCAACTAATTATTGAACAAATAATATTACAAAGTCATTCCTTATAGAAATAGCTGGCTACATATTTTCTGAGTATACCTGTCTGCTAGGATGGCTAAATAATCCCTGTTGCAGACACCTGTTCAGGTATATTTGTGTTTCTTCAACATCCATAGAGCCAATCTGTGGTTTATACTGCAACTATGCTAAACAGACTGTGGTTACATTTTCTAGGAGAGAGTGCATAATCTGACATGATCAGTAGTTGAAAAAGGTCAATACACTCAAACCCTCAGCCATGATGACTTATAATTTCATTCTATCTCAACTATCAATGGGTTCCAAACAGTTTTTTCTACTGGCTTTCTCTCACAAGGCTTGGGTCAAATCATGGTATGGTTTTTCAGGCACTTACCAATGGTGCTGCATGCCAAAATCAACTCAAACACACACCCATATAATATTATCAGTATAAACCTGTAGGTCTTAGCAAGGAACATCCTTCTTTGAACCTTGTGGATTGACACTACAGAATCACAAAAAAATTTATCAAATAAAAGGAACCAAATCACTTGAGGACTTTCAACAACAGCAACAACAACTAAAATGGATAGCAGATGTAACTTGAAGAGAAAATAATGACTTAATCAAGATGGTGACATTTCATGCTACTTCAAATGAAAGGTTAGGAAGGAAAACCCCCATTCATATTGGAAAAAGTGATAACAGTAAACTTGAGAAACATTTTCCTGAAAGATTATTGTAAGAGAAAGATTAGATAAATTTAAACCGACAGCAACACTGGCTGTTCAGTCAAAGAATGTTGAATGTTTCCTTGTTCCAATGGTACCTTTTTTCCCAAGCAACCCCCCCCCACCCCATAGAGGATAACATAACTAAAGTCTGTGTGTATGCCATCCCATGCAGCTGCAGAAAGAAATATAAAGAGGAGACAGGCTGCCCCCTTAAGGTAAGGCTTCATGAACACCAAAAAAAAAGCTGTAACATGAAGGGAAGTGGAAAAATCAGGCGTGGCTGACCACATATGGAGAGAAAAGGGAGATCACCGCCCTCTGTGGGATCAGGTTGAAATCATAGACCAAGAACATCATTGGAAAATTCATAAACTTAAGGAATCAGCACATATGCTAGGCCACAAAAATCTCCTGAGCCGACCAAGCATAGAAATGAATACAATATGGGAACCAGTAATAAGGAATTTCAGAGAAAAGCAATAATAACAATGAAAATTGCAATATGAGCTCTGGTAAAAAAAAAAACATTCAATGATAACAGCAAAAATTGCAATATGAGCACTGGTAAAAAATGATTGCTGAAGACATTAGATTTATAATACCCAGAAATTCATACACGCATGCCACAGTGGATAAATACGTTAGTTAGATCGAGTGACAGGACCCAAAGAGTGTGAGTTCAATACCTGGTTAAGGTGGTGGAGAACTTGGGGAATTAACAGGAGATAACTGATATCCATTAGACATGGCACGTGGAACTAGAATTACCCCAGCGAGCAAAATAAAGGGTTCAGTTCGACATTCCAACCACCTGAAGAAGGCTGGAGTGTACAACGGCTGAAACGTTGCAATAAATATGGCAACAAAGATGAGGATGATAGTCCATGTAAATAGTGTACATAATACCTCATCTCAGAAATATAGACAGATAATGAAATTAGCTGTTTTACATCAATTGAATTTTTAACATTTTTGAAGTGTCTGTGGTCATTTTTAGATTGAGATTAGCTAAATTTCTTTTAAGTTCATGCCTAATTTATCAGTTATTGATTATACTTTCTTTTTTGGTTTTTTGAATTTTGGAAGCTTTTTTTGGGCATTGTATAATAAATGGAATTGTAAAAGGTTTTACAATTATTTTAAATTTATTTTTCTTCTTCAGGTAGACATTCAAGGCTGCAATAAAAACATGGAATAATTATAAGCATTGGTCATTTGGTGAGATTTTTGGAAATGGATCAGGCTGAAAAGTTTCACTACCACCACTACCACCTCCACCTCATACTTATATAAGGTAAATTTTCCAGCTGGGGTGGGCAAATCTGAAAAACCAACTTATTTAAAATAAAAAGAATGGAATCCTAAATTCCCTTAAAATCAACAGTAAAATCATTTCAAATCCTTTTCAATTTGCTTGTATGTTGAAAAGTTTAAAGTACAATATAGGGGTATACTTTTGAAGAATTCAAATTTCTTCTAAAATTTGTTTTTTGAAAATAAGAAATTATTTAAAGAATGTTACTAGAAAGCTCCAAATTATGTGAATTCTTTCATCATTGGGCATTAACAGAAAAAGTATACTTCATGGCTGTAAAGAAAACAACTATTGCGGATCTAATGAAGTTTTATTCAAAGCAATTTGACCATCACTTTTTTAAAAAAGAAGTTTGACGGGTAGACATCTATGGTTGCCTTCACCACGATGGCAAAATTAAATTGTTGATTCTGATCTGAGAGAATGACAGCAAAACACTTTCCCCTCCCCAATTTATAGGCAGAAGCACACAAATGCATGCTGGAATTTTTTTCCTAGCCAATAAAATAATCCAGTTCTCGGTTTCATCTGACAGTCCTAGTCTGTCTTGTCTTGAAGTCAGAATGCTAGATTCCCGTGTCCAAACTTGCTCTTGTGTGTCAACCCCAATTCTTAGTTTGTGAACTTTTTGCCATATTACTGTTAATTTGCCTTGCATATATTGTTTGCTTCCTTCATATTATTTTTGCCCTGTTCTTTTCTTTTTCTTGTTATTGCTAACTTTGTTAATTCTATTTGTTGGACAGTTCTGTCATTTATTTTACATTTAAACATGGCTACTCACTCCACGTTATTTTTTTGTGATATGTTTGTTACAAATATTGATCAAATATAGGAAGCAATGTCAAACTTCTCAAAATTAAGGAGATACTTAGATTTTTCAAGGATTAAACTAACCACTAAGGGAAGGAGCCGTCCTTTTCATCAGTTTCAAATTGCAGGTTTTGTCAACCAAACAACATAAACTCCTGACAACAGTCATCATTCTAAACTAAAATGCTAAACTTGCGTCTATAATCTATCTGAACCCGTTCTTATTTTTTCATAAACAAAGCTTTATTTTATTTTTGGAGACACAAAGTGAATAAGAGCCTGGTTGCTTTCTGCAGAAAGGCTAACTAATATCTCTATTAAACTGTGACTAACTCAATAAATGAAGAATACCAATTTGAGAACCCTTAAAAGTGTTTTACAGATAACTGTAAAAGTGAATGTGAGAGAAAGTTCATTAAAAATAGTCATTAAATAAAAAGGAGGTTATTAAAATAAGTAGTTTAAAATACCATTAAAATAAAGTAGAAAACAAAACAATGTCTATTACAAAATAACTAGTAAAATAGGTCAGAAAATAACTATTAGAGAAAAGACAATTAAAAATAACTAGTAAAAAACAACGTCATTTAAAAAGTAACAAAAAAAGGCCTTTAAAAATAATCAGAAAAGAAATAATAAACATTAAAACAACCTGTAAAGAAGAAATGCAATAATTTCCTGATTGCATTGATTATTAGGAAGTACAAAGGAGCATCAATAAGGGAGCAGCCTGATACTTAGTCATTAACTGAATTTTGATCTGAAATTTTCACAGTATAATGTTTAATCTACATGATTAAGTGCACTGACAAGAAAAAAACTTGTTGTAAAATAAATATTTGCTCTGTAAAATAGATGCTATTTTCTTCATTAGGCTACAGACTTATTGATATACCTATGTAAGATACTAACCATTAGTTTCTGTTGATGAATAGGGAAATTGCTGGATTTAATATTTAGATAACCGTTTCCAGAGAAGCACAACATGTCTTCATATTCTGAGTTCCAAGAGACACTGTTTGCATTTGGCTCCTGGAAAAGAAAAATTACATAATGATTAATCAGTGAAACTGTAGTATAGTATGCAAATTCAATAGACTAGTATAAATAGAGAACAACTGGCAAATATAGGGGCAGGGCGTAGCATACCTGTTTGCTAAATGTAACGTGGAGAACTGTGCTTTGACTGCTACTACACACAGAGATATACCAAACATATCAGAAATGAAGAAAATAGAAAATATATCCACTTCTAAAAAAAGCAATTTGATTTATTTATAAATAGAAGATGTGTTGATAGACCACTTCTCGATCTCACCCACAATATTTTTATTCTTTTTTGTCTTGAAGTCAGAACACTGCAATCACTTGTCTGTATCCCTTTTGTGTGTTAGCGCCATCCTTAGGGTGTGGCTTTTTTTGTCTCATGACTGTAGCTTTGCCTACTTTTATCTTGTGTATATTGTTTGCTTAGTATTATTTTTACCCTTTTCTTTTCTTATTGTAAACTTTGTCAGTCCTGTTTAATGGTTATTTCTTCCAATTACATTTACCCATGACCAATTAATCTACAAAATGTTACAATTTAGGGTTTGAATCTCATCAGTAACTAATGAGTAGTTATTTGAGTTACAACATTGTGGTAACTACATAATTAGCACTCTTGTTGGAGATTATCTCCCTTAACAGAAGACCTCTTCTGGGCGAAACAATTATAAATAACATTCATTCTTGTAACAGACGAAAGAGTAAGCCGAATAAAGCTTCCTAAATTACACTGTCCTCCTGTGTCTTATTACACATATATCAGATGATTTTGCAGAATGTTTTGTGTATTACTTGATATATACAGAGTGATGGGTAAATTGTCGCCATATTATATTTTTAATTTTGCACATGGGCATTGTTTGTTTTTGATTTTGTCGGCTGCACAGTATAGTAGGGTCAGTTGGGCACCATCTGTGAGAAAAAGAGCATCACGATGCAATTCACTCCTTGAGAAATTTGGTAACGTCATGCTGTAGTACTTGGAATTCATGCTGGAAGCTCCATACAAACATTTCAGAGTGTTTGGGTGTCAATCTTAGAAAAGTTCAGAGGATTCGGAAAGAGTTGGATGAGTTTAATGGTGATTATGAAGTTATGGCAGCTCAAAAAACTCACTCTAATCATTCTGATAAAAAAAGAACTCCCAAAATTGTTGGTGCGAGCCTCAGACTCAACATGGAGGTCTATATCAAATGCCTTGAGGAGGTTGTGCTGCCCGGGGCCAAGAGGATGGCTGCTGGAAGATCCTGGCAACAGAACCCTGCACTATGCCACACAAGCAGGAAAAACCAGTCATGGCTATCAGACAATTTCTGCAACCACATCACTCCTTACATCTGGCCACCTAACTCCCCAGACTGCAACCCCCTTGATTATTATGTGCTGGGCACAGTTGAGTAAGAGACCAACAAAATTCCTTATAACACCAAAGATGAACTGAAGGCAAGGATTATGGTAGCATTCACTACCTTAAACAAGAAGACCATCTAGAAGAGTTGCAGGAGATTCTGAAATCATCTGGAGACCATGATTGAAGCAATGGTGATTTTATTGAATAAATTTACTCATTAGTATTTCAAGATATTTTTATGTAATTTTGGTAAATATATCTGTTAAAATGAAATGTCACTGTTATTTTCATTTTTGTGTCATTTAGACAACAGTTTCTCCATCGCACCCTGTAGTTGGCATTCATTATTTGCCTATATAAAATAATGTATATTTTTTTTTAAAAATGCAACATGTACACATTTTATCAGGACATTTTTGTTCATTCTAACATTTAAAGAGCTTGAAACTTGGGTTGAACATTTTGCTATAATTAAATAAATTTTTTGAGAAAGGAATCAGACCAATACATCTCACCTGTCAACTTCAATCTAAGTTAAAGAATATAAATGATGATTTAATATAACATGGGGATATGAAAAAGGATTTGGGCTAAAAATGCAAAAACGATTCAGATGAACACTCCTTTCCTTTCCTATTTAAAAGGAGAAAAATCAAGACCTCGGCTTCACACTAACGGCAACTTACAGCAAAGCAATCATATGAGTTAATATTTTAAAGCAGTTTTCATTTCACAGCCATAGAATTTTCAAAATTGATTTTTTTTCCCCACTTTTCCAAGAGACTGACATTTTTGGCTTGTTTTTTACCTGATCTCTCTCTTTCTCTCTCTCTAATTTGTTAAAAGTTATAAATGGAGTTTGATGTTACAGAACATTTTGAAATTGTCAATTATATTTTATTTAGACATTTTAAAATGTCAACAGTTACACTATAAGTAAAATATAGGCCATTTTTTATCATCCATAATCAAAGTGTCTGATCCTAAATAAGCAGAATATTATTAAAAAGTCTGTCCGTATAGAGATGCAAGAAGTTAACACAGGACAAAGAGTTCTGTTTAATATAATAAAAAAATACATGAAATTGAAATGGTCTTTGTTGATGAAAGTAAAAAAAAAAGACCTAAATACTAAGGGAAAATTGGAGTAAAGATTTCTTTTGTCTTGAGATATGGAACAAAACTTTAAATGACAAAGAATTCCCATTAAAAGTTACCAAGATTGCGGCATATAGAATCAACAAACATAGCATTTATTAAAACAATACAGTTTGCAAAGAGGGTATATCACACAGAGAACTTAACTTAATATACCTGCCTCTAGCCAAATTATTACATAAATATCTTTCATGATGAAATATGAAGCTGATGTTAAAAATAATAAATGTAAAAGCCATTTTTAATTCTGCCAAAGAAAACTCCTCCTTCCTTTCACTGTCATTTTCAGTTGGTAACTTTCATATTTACTATATTTGGTCCTTTAATCAAGTAAAAGACTTATTTTTTTATTACATTTTTTAGTCCTTAACATTCTGCTTATATTTTTTGACACCATCTTTCCAGTCACCAACACCAGCAGAGAATAAAAAAGAAAATAATTTTTTTGCAATTTGCCATGTTCTCTTTTGTCCTTTTCTATTGTTTTTTTGTAAATAATGAGTAATTACAGAATGTTCCTGTTGATGAAAGTGGAAAATAGATTTGTTCATTGGTTGCAAGTTCTTCTTTTAGCTTAATATTTCAGATTGAGAGTTAATATTTGAATGATACCATATTGTTGTATACCCATCTGTTTACTGTAATAATAAATTGTTTGGCCCTAAGAAATTATTTTTATAGATTTTTATGGATAGCCATTCTGCAAAATGTTCACTGATGCTGGTTCAATTGTTGATAGGTATAAGAATGATACAAAAGTCTTTTAACACTCAGATTTCAACACCAGCATGTAGTCACTGATAAGAAATGACATAAAATGAGAAAATAATTTATACAAAATATTGTTTCATTAAAAATTTCACATGGAGACATCTCTCCAATTACATAGAAAACTTTTATCGCTGTATTTTGCTGGTCAAAAGTAAGGAAAACTATTACAATTATACGTTCCAATGTTTAAGCAAACAGAACTCATCTAATAGCTGCTACGTAAGAAGTAAAGAAAAAAATAGTATCTAAATAACAGGAAAAATGAGAAAATGTTAGTATTTAAAACCTGTTCTCATATATATATAATTTTTTTTGTTGTTATCCACAGACTGTTTTAAAGTCTTTTAACACTCAGATTTCAACACCAGCATGTAGTCACTGATAAGAAATGACATAAAATGAGAAAATAATTTATACAAAATATTGTTTCATTAAAAATTTCACATGGAGACATCTCTCCAATTACATAGAAAACTTTTATCGCTGTATTTTGCTGGTCAAAAGTAAGGAAAACTATTACAATTATACGTTCCAATGTTTAAGCAAACAGAACTCATCTAATAGCTGCTACGTAAGAAGTAAAGAAAAAAATAGTATCTAAATAACAGGAAAAAATGAGGAAATGTTAGTATTTAAAACCTGTTCTCATATATATATATAATTTTTTTTGTTGTTATCCACAGACTGTTTCGTGGTATCACAGCTCTTCAGTGTGGCTAGACATCCGGTTGCCTCTAGCTAGGATTGAAACCTGACTGAATTGGCGTCAGTCGGAAATTCTACCACTAAGTCATAGGCGCACAGCAGGGATGAAGGTGAATTTTAGCATATTTATTTTTAGATAAACACACAGTGACCGACAAGACTCAATTCGCTTTACCGAAGAGTCTTGCTATATCAGCCTTAATAGTCACTGTTTACAAATCCACACTTCCTTCCCCAGAGAGCTCAACCGAAAATAAAACAAATAAGGATGCTATAAGAACAGTGTGAAATGCCAAATATAAAAAATATCCAAACAGAACCAATATAAGAAATATAAAAAAACAATACCCAAATATTACTGCCTTTCTGTGACTTAACATTTCATGTGGACTCCTAGTTTGTTAAATGCCTGCCTCACAATCTGTGCCTTTTCTATAAATATTTTCACAGTAATTGTTCTGATGAACTTTCCTTTATGGTAACTTAGTTAACTTAGCTAGGGTATGTATGCTCATTTGGCCCCTTTTATTTCTGCCCCTATTTTTCTTTAAGTTTAATTCCCCATCCCCTCCCTGGTTAGTGATGTCAGTTCGCAGATAGGATGCGGGGCGCCTTTCGTTTCGCGTGAGTGTTTTCGTATTTGTTGTTGTGTCTGAATGAGTGCGTGTCAGTGTGTGTGCTTGGGATGGATGAATGTTCTATAATATTATAGTCCCGCATTGATTTCGGCCAGTGAACTGGTATTTCTGCCACATTTAGTCATTGTGGAGGGTTTTTATTTACTAATAATATTTTCTTTAGTTTCTTGTAAATATTTTGTATTCATTTGCATATACTCATTGGGGTTAATTTTTAAAAATTGTTATTTTATTCCCCTCCCCCCACAGACATTGAATTGTAAATATGGGGACGAGTTAGTATTTTCATAGAGACAGTGAGGTATTATGGTGGTTGTAGTAAGAATGGTTCATATGAATGTGGTGTTTTGGTGTAAGAAATAATGTTTGTACGATTGGGTCAGTGTTTGCGGCTAGCTAAGTTATAGTTAAGACAGATGAAAACCGTCTTTTTTCCCCAATCCCCCCTTCGGCCTTGTGCCACATTTCTGTATATCCTACAGAATAAATATCACTTTCCTTTATGGTACCTGGGCTTTATAAATTTAAGTGCAGTACTAGAATAGCAGCAAGGTCTAATCATTTTTGCAGTTTAAATAGCTTGATGCAACCCTAAGTTCTACACTAACAGTTTCTTCTCTCACACTTCTCACTTGTGGAAATCTCTTCCAGTTTCTTGCTTTCCAGCCAACTTTGTTCTTGTTCTTTTATTGTTATTTCTTCTTAATAATGTTTTTTTTTCTCATATTCTCTTACACTCAGTAACCACTTGTATCTCAGTGCTTAATTTCTTTGCTTGGTTTGAAATGATTAAAAAAAACTATACAAATGAATATCTTATCCCTTGAGCCACCTGCAGATTGTGAGACAGCCATTTAACAAACTGGGAGGCGATATGAAACTTTAATTTTTTTTTTTTTTATTTATATATATATATATATATATATATATATATATATATATATATGAAGAAATATAGTCTTAAAGTGTGCTATATTTATGGGGTAAAGTGCTCAATATCAGAGATAGAGCGTGTGTAAATATAAAAGTGAACATAGAAGTCAACACTTAGAGCCGACAGTCTGTTTCATGCTACATGCAATCGTCAGATTTTTGCCATCCAAAGAGTTGCCTGACAATTGCATCTAGCATGAAACAGACTGTCGCCTCTAAGTGTTGACTTCTATGTTCACTTTTTTATATATATATATATATATATATATATATATATATATTTATATATATATATATATATTAGAATTATAAGTTTATAAGTTTATGTTAGGTAATACATAGTTTGTGTTTAGACATTTCTGTTTTTTGTTTTTATTCTTTTTACTCCCATTCCTTTAACATCACTTATTGCTGTGGAGTAAATATTTTCCATAAAAACTACTTGTAAGTTAGTCATTATTTTAGTAGCATTTATTTACTACTTTCATGTTTATTATGGCTTCCCACATCAGTGAGGTTGGTTAATTTAAGGACATATCAACCCTCGTTGGGTTATTTAATATCAAATATTAGGCTTATAGGTAAAAAATCACAATGAATTAATAGTTTCAATATCAGTCTTACTATATTCGACACCATCAAAAACAAGATATATATATATATAATTTTTTTTTAAAAAACAGAATTTAAATGTAAAATTAGGTTGTAAATGGCAACTTTAAAACATTTTCCTTGCTACCAAATAGAAAATAATTCTTGTTATAGCAATAAAGTCCAGGAAAATATTCCTTTAACATTATCATCTGTCACAGCCAGACAGACATGGCCAGGATTCACTTAAATCTGATCAACTTGAAATTTAAATTTCAATATGTACCTGATGCACTCTAAATCTGTCTGCAGGGTCTTCTTGCAGACAATGTCAAATGCTTTTGTTGGCACAATGAAGAGTACAGAAAGATGTTTTGTTCGAAACACATTTTTGTAACTGTCTCATAACATATTTCTTATCAAGAATGCTTCAGCCTGGCTGACAGCCACTGCGTGTCTATAGGGGATTCTGCTCAGAGACAGCTATCAGACTTTTGAAGATGACTTGAATAAGGATCTTTTCAGCAACTGAAAAGAGAGAGAGAAAGACTAGTTTCCACAATTTGATTTACTTTCCTTCTTCTTGTAGAGAGCAACTATCGGAACATTGCCATTTGGGTTCTTTTCCTGCATTTCCTAGATGCACAGCAGTTTATTCTGAAAGGCTTCAAAAACATTAGAGCCTGTTGCTTTTTGTCTTTCAGCAGGGATGCTATTGGTGCTCACCATTAGTTTATCTGGAAGATGGCTTTTTAATCTCCTGAACAGAGGATAAGTCGAATGTTCTACAAACTGTTTTGTCCAACATTCTCTTAGTCCCCTCAGGACTCTGATCAAGATTTTGCCATCCAAAGACAAGCGTAATTTTCAAGAGATAAATACTATCATCAGGAGCCGAATAATTTTTAGTCATTATGGAAGTAAACATAGCTTTAGACATCCTCAGTTACTTTGTCATGTTACCCCTTTTTCTGTATCACCGCCTCAGTTTTGATTGAACATTTTGATTGAAGTCAAGTTTCTTAAATATCTTCTTTTTGAAAACTAAAAATGGATTATCCTGCCATTTTATGTAAACTTTGTTTTTAGCCATGAGAAACACTTGTACAGAGTCATTGTTTTAATGCAACCCGTCTTGATTGTTCTTGACTTCAGGCACTAACATAACCTGAATGGTCTCTGTGATGGTATCTCTGAATCTAGGCTATTTTCCAATGCTGTCTTTAGAATGAATCAGGCCATGCTGAAATTTTTCATTCAGTGTGTATTAGAACTGGGTGAGGTAGGAAATGTTCTTCAAATTCAATCAGTGTTCTAAGATGTCATAACAGTCATGAGTCAGGTGACATGTGTACATTCATTTTCACCCTGACCAATCTGTAATCAATCTAAAATTCAGTTTCTTTCATCCCACATGTCACTTTGACATACTTAATATTCTGGTGGCATTTACATTCATAATAACCATACAGGCCTTAGGAACTCCAGATAGAGAACATACAAAGTGGGAGACCTCATCAAAAATCAGTGTACAACCAAGGCCAGGATGGGATGAGTGACTGTGATGGATAGCCAATATTCAATCCTGGTTAATGGCATGTCATGCCACATAAAATTTATTGCCCCCTTCCTCTGGGAGCATTGCATTAAACTGACGTGAGTCAAACAATCCTCCAAATGTGGATGGCTCTACTGGTGATGTAGCAGAGGCAAAAGAAAAAACTCACCTCCACCAAGAAGTACTCAACAAAGAGGCTGACCTTGGGTTGCATCTGTTCTGGTTGAGTGATTTGGATGGAGTGTAGCAAAGAACACATAAGTGATTTACCTTGTCAGCAAAAGAAGGAAGTGGCTGCATGTTGCTCGCATTTTTTGCCAAGCAATATATTAGGAAACATGAGAATATGCATGCAAATGGCATGATTAATTTGCATGAGTTAACCTGTCACATATGTAAATCACTTCATCTAATATAAACACAGGCACTGGCTCAGCAAAGCATTAAGGATTCCAGTTTGCCGTCATGTGATTTTATATCAGTTAGCAATGCAAAAGAGTGAGGGCTGGAAGCTACTAAACAGCATTACAAACCACATAACAATAAATATCTAGAACCCAGGTTACCATACTTGGCTTCAAACATTGATTTTTCATTTTCAGCTGACAATAATCACTGACATGGAAGAAACCGTTTTTTTTTTTTTTAACTGTTGCTGTTATTTTAAAGACAGAAAAAAGAAACTTGTACAGTCATTTTTGAATCAGCCAGAAGTTGCAATTTTTAATTGTTTTATTAATACTGTTAATGACTAAAGATTTCAGTCTGTCTCTTAAGATAATTTTTAAACTAGCACAAAAGATAAAACTGACAAGTTGGCTTCTTCCTTAGTTACAAATGCAAACATTTCCACCAAGGTTGACAAACGAGAACTGAGCTGATGAAAAGCATAGAACAGGACTAAGAGAAAAACAAATAGAGGTGCAATCATGTGACAAAGACAATCAAAAGCGAAAAGAAAATTGTAGCAGCAGCAGCAAAAATGATATAATCTCAAGCAAGGATGAATATTTTAATGAAAAAGTTTTTAAGCAGGAACATCAATAGTAGTGATAATAATATGGAAAAGATAAAATAATCACTGAAGGTTTCTACAAGAAATCTGAAAACACAAAATATGCCCTCAGCTCATCTATTCTTAATCTCTTGTAAGTAAACTGGGATTGCAAAGGAAATATTTGTCGCAGATTATTTCCACGTCACAGAGAATAAATCACTAAGTTCCAACTCGAACGTCGAGGGCAGAAAGAAATGCAGAAAACTCGATTCGCAAATACTATCTCGCTAATCAAAATGCACGCCACCAGTCAGAAAAATAACTCATTCTCCACCAAACGCGGTAGCCAAAATTCCCCAAATTTCCCCAGATTCGAGAACACCAACTGCTTTTATCGGGCGAATATTTTTTCCATTCGTCGACAGCTGAGAGACGATCTCCAGTATTTTGCATATCAAAGTACGTTTAATTGTGACTACCGCGTCAGACCGTTTTTTTTTTAATTCAAATATATCCGTCTTCAGCATGTCATGCGGAATACGTGCCCTTTTGTTTGGTAATTAATTTTCTTTTTCCCCAGCTTTTCCGTCGTAAAATACACGCGACTCACTGTCGCTTAGTTTGACGAGGTAAATCCCCGTTTTCTTCGCTATATCTCTACTACTTCCTGCCACAGAAAATTCACTTCCTCTTGCACCATTTCCACATCAAGCAATGTCTCTAATGATAACTCAAATGACAGTAAGCTTAGAATACCATGGACTGAACATGTGAGTAACAAGGAAATTTTAAGTATAACAGGAGGAAGGACACTTGTACTTAAAATCAGAAAAAAGACTGTTGGAATTTCTAGAATGTCTAATGAGGAAAGAGGGCTTGGAATATTTGACACTCACAGGATACACTGAAGACAAGAAGGACAAAGGGAAACATCAAGTAATCTGCCTTACAAACTTGTGTAAATGTATAGCAGCACAGGGAGTGGAGGAGATGGTGAAAAGACAAACCTTACTAAGAGCTACAAGAGAGGAAGTTGTGGAGAACCATGATCGCCATGATTGTTCATGTCCTAAAGAGACACAGCACACAGAAGAAGAAAGCATTCCGATCTTTTTCATCTCCTCATCAAAGAAAATGAGGAAACGTAAAAAGTATAATAAAGAAGAAAACATCAGCACACAAACAGTCATTGTGAATATGAAAGAAATACTTATCAGTCCAATGAATAAAACTGTTGAAATTAACTAAATTTTACAGAAATTTTCAAGCATGGAGCTTCTTCCTAATCTTCTCTTGATAATAGAACTTTTAACCATTATGAGAGATAATCAGTGTATGGAAGATTTAGAGTATGCTTACAGAAGTTAAGTAAGCAATTGAACTGATGCCTCTCATGAAGTATAATATTCAACCCATCAGGAATAAAACAATAGAGAAATTTTTTCCCTGGGGAGTGGGGAGACATGCACACACCTTTTCCTCTATAAGACATCTAAAGTAATATACATATGCAATTGTTTACAGCTTATCATCTTTATAGGAGAATCATGACTGAATTGAACAAAGAACCCTGAGGCCAACCATTAGTGTTCTAACCTCAGACATTATTATTTCCAGCAGGGAACACCAGTGTACTCTAATGACACTTAGGTAGTTCAAATGTCTTTAGCCTGAGATCAAAATCTCAATGGACTAAAATCAATCAGAAACATCAGCACCTTAGAGACAAATCAGATGACTGTTAATTGCAGAAATATTCTGTCAAGGGAGATGCACGTTTTTTTCAATAGATTTTTGCTTGTCAGGGTGATTTTCAGCTCATAAGATGTTCTTTGAATATGACAACTACACCTGTGTTAGACACGGTGTGATATAAACAGAAATGCATTCTATTTAATTGGGGTTTACATTCATAATAACCATAATGTATATAAGATATTACATTCAGTTAGTCAAGTCATTTATAATCTTGATGTCTTTCAATCTGGAATTAGCTTTTGATTAAATAGTTTATTTTTTAAACTCTGTCTAATGAATTAAACTCTCTCTTTCATTTTTAAATACTTATCCATCTTCTCATGAGATAACAGAAAGCAAATTCTCTCATGAGGTGCTGAATCTTTTACAAATACACTCATGAAAGAGATAACAAAAATTACCTTCAATTTTTTTGGTTCATTCTTTTTTTTTTTTATTTCTACTACTTAATATTTCAAGGAGAACTCGACTATTTATTTTTTTCTAAATCACTTTTTTATTCCTATTCATTTGATAAAAAAATCTGCTTTGGATTTTTTTTAAATATGCATCTTTATCACAGAGAAATTTTTAAATGATTTTATCATGAATCTATGGTGTCCTCCATTTTGGTGGTTACCAGCATGGGAAGTGAGATTGGGATGCTGGATTTAAATTCCATCCAAGACCTTTGCATTCAATTTCACACAAATACCTTTGGAAAAGGGGAGAATTTATTGTTTCTCCCTCCTAGCTATGGGTTAATTGTAAGGGTAGACTGAGCTCTAAAGTCTTGCTTGGCAATCAATCTAGGAGAAGGATAATTCTGAATTGAAAACCAATTGAGCATGGAGCTGTCAACACCATAGTACATGATAATTAATGTTATCATTTCAGCACAATCTTTTGGTCATGGATCACATTTCTTTTAATATTAAAAATGAATATTTAAGCAATACGGAACTGAGACATTTAACTCTACACTTTGAATAATGCTTTTCCGATCTCTACTTTTTCTGGTGGTTATATGGTTTTACTGAGAGTTGTCTTCTATAAAATAATTTTCTTTAAACAATGTTATTTCATGCCACAAATAATTTGTTCCAGTTCTCACAATGCAATATGACACTTTAACCTTTTCAGGATGTTAAAAACATCATGTTGACTGTTTCTGATTGATGATGAAGATTGTCAGAGATATGTGTGCATGTATGTAAATGTATGCGTGTATATATATATATTGCTATTAAAAATTGCTATGCAGGAAACAGGCTGTTAATGGGTAAATAAATCAAATGTTATTTTTGTGTATTAAAAGGTTCTTTTATTGAATTAAGAAATTTAAAATAATGCACTCTTTATATATATATATATATATAGGGAGAGAGAGAAAGAGAGAGAGAGACAGACAGAAAGGAATATACAAATTTTTTATATATATATATATATATATATATATATACACACACATCTCCAAACAACTTTTATTAAATTCAACTGACAAGGTCTGTCTATTAATTTTATTTATATTTTCCAATTTCTGAATAAGATGTTGTATATAAGGCTCTAAAATTTGAATAAAATATCTAAATTCCATGAATTTTTTCCTGTTTTGTTCAAGTACTTTCAAGAATTGAACTATTTGACAAAATCTTGATGTTTTTAGATCCAATTCCAATAATCTAAAAAGTGGCAGGATTTATTTTTTTTTAAATTGTGTGCCATACATACATACATACATACATACATACATACATACATACATATATATATATATAAAAGTGAACATAGAAGTCAACACTTAGAGGCGACTGTCTGTTTCATGCTAGATGCAATCATCAAGCCATGAGTGCTGTTATTTTTCTCGGCTATTTATATATACGGGTCAGTGGTGCATTGTGGGTAGCCTATTTTGGCAGTTATTTCACCGGAAGTCATTTATTTATTCATTTATTTATTTTGCTTGTTTTTATTTATTTTTATTTTTTTTTATTTTTATTTTTTTATTTTTTTTTTTTAAATCTGTGTTTTTATTAACGTAGTAAAAATTTGTTTATATCACTTATTTAATAGTTTTGTTTTGGTTTGGGAAGATAATTAAAGCTATTTATTCAATTTTGGGGTTGATTGTTGTAGTTTATTCTAACTATTATTTTGCCGGGAACAATTTTTAATTTGTTTATTACTTTGTGTATTTATTTGGATTGATTATCAGGATCAGTTTGTTAGTTTATTTATTTATTTGGATGGATTTAGATCAATTTATTTTTCTTATTATTTATTTGTTATACTGTATATTTTCTCTTTTCAGTTTTCAATTTTTAAGTAATATAGTATTTTTTTTTTATCGTTATATAACAGTTATAGCTATTTTTTTGGCCGATTTTTGGATTGATTTTTATAGTCTAACTAATATTTTGGTCATAATGGCTTGTTAATTTGTTTATTATTTACTTTATTTATTTCGGTTCATTGATTTTCTTTCTTATTTTTTATTCTATTTCGTCTATTCTAACAAGTGTGATTTGGTAATTTGAATCTCTGTTCACTTTTAGATTTACACATGCTCTATCTCTGATATTGAACACTTTATCCCATAAATATAGCACATCTTAAGACTATATTTCTTTATATATATATATATATATATATATATATATATATCGCCTGACTATTGCATTTAGCATGAAACAGGCTGTGTGTGTTTAAATCAATGTCCTCTTTTATATAAATATATATATACATGATAAAGAACAAATAGGAAACGTATATCAATCTAACATGTTTCACTTTTATTAAAGCTTCATCAGAGATTGAGAGGAAAAGGCCATCTTCGATGAAGCTTTAATAAAAGTGAAACATGTTAAATTGATATATGTTTCCTATTTGTTCTTTATTTTATCATCCTATCAGATTCCAATCCATAATGACCTCTAGAGAAGCTTTCATTGCAAGGTCTAAGCAAAGTCATCTGAGGAAGAGACTGATTAGGTTTTCCATATATTGGGACAAATTATGAAGGAACTAAATAAGAGACTTAATTGTTTCCAATAAATTGATCCATTAAAAATACCCCATGGGGATCAAGCCCAAATCTAATAGTTCACCGATGGGTATAAGCCAATCTCGCTCCAGTTGAATGACAAGATGACACTTAGGAGATGGCTAGCTTGAGACAGAACTAATAATAGCTGCCTGCTCATTTTTGAGTATACCTGTCCACTAGAGTTGCTAGCTAATCCCTGCTGTAGATACTTGCTCAGACCATTTAAAAATCAGCTTTGGTAAGATTCAAACACAGGGCTCATGGTCAGAATGCTACCATTCCAACTGCTCAGTCATGTTCCATATAGATAGCACTAATAGAAGAAAAAACCTATATTTTGTTTCCTTTTTTTTTTTCTCATTTTAATCATCTCACTTCAAGCAAGATGGTAATGCCATTAGAATGCAGCGGGGGCTAAAAGGAGAGAAAGTGGAAGAGAATGGGGGAGAATTGAGGAAAAGAAAAAAGACAGAAGATGGTGATTGACATTGCATTTAAAATTTTTAAGATTGTAGCTATCAGGGAAGCAAGAATTCGTGAGAGAGTTCCACAGTGGGGAAGTGTGAAAAAAGGAACTGTTAGAGTAGAAATGGCAATTATATCTATTTCAACAGTAAAATCGTGTGACTTCATTGCCAATCTTAATTTAATGCTTAAATTCATGTAGTCGAGACATCAGGGAAAAAATATCATCAGAGCAGTTGCCATGAAAATATTTGTAGAAAAGACAGAGGGAAGCCATGCCACATCAGTGAAAAAGTAACTGAAGTCGAAATGCCAAGTCAGGATCAATTACATTACAGACCCTTTGGTGGATTTTGTCAAGAGTCTTGATAGATAGATAGTTTGTTTAACCAGCATATCGACCTTCGTTGGGCCATTTAATGCTGAAAAGGTTTGTTTTTTTTCAAAAAAAAGTATAGTTGGTAATATTGTTTTTCAAAAACGTATAGCTGGTAATAATATTTTTTCAAAAACGTATAGCTGGTAATATTGTTTTTCAAAAACGTATAGCTGGTAATATTGTTTTTCAAAAACATATAGCTGGTAATAATATTTTTTCAAAAAGAAATGTGCTGGAAAAGACCTGGAAGTTTGGAAAAGACCTGGAAGTTCACTATTTGCCCATAGCTGGGACCCCAACAGGTGCTACCACCCCGGGTCAGGGTGGAACTGGGAACACCAGCAATTAAGAGGTGGTTCCACGCTTCCTCAAAACCTCCTGATCAGAGGCCTTGCTGTTGGATGCAGTTTAACGTTGTACCCAGAACGAAGAATCTTGAGATGCACCAAACCGGATATGGTAACAGTATTCAATTCATGGATGAATGGTAGATTAATAAATGTGCAAGATTCATTCTAACAGGAAAAATTTTCTGGCATGACACAGTGAACCAACTTTCCTTGCAGTAGACGAAGCAATTGATTCAATATAGTCACTTCACATCAGTGTAAAATGTGAGGCCAAGATGGCATAGGGTGCTGTTCCCCTGTATTTTACTATCGGCCATGCTGATGACAGGCAGAAATGGTTCTCTGTGATGATTAAATTAAAGCAGTTTTGTTTTGGAGGCATTCAAATTTACAAGCCATTTTTTACCTTCGTTAACCACTGATTGGAGGTCCTTTTCAAGAGCTGTTGCCAGGTTTAATTTGTCAGATCTGTTGGATTTTCTACTAAGAAAGGAGTAAATGGTTGAGTCATCTGCATAAATGCCTAGTTGGTCACTGATGATATCAGGGAGATCATTGAAGAAGATCAGAAATGGTGTAGGTTCAGGGATAGAGCCGTGGGGTGACCACCATGTTCACATGAAAAGATCTGGAAGTGAGTCTGTTCAACACGACCTTCATTACATGATTTGTTAGGAATGAATGGTTCAAGCCAAATATTCATCCTGTGGCACCATAACCCTTCAGCTTGCATAAAAGTCCAGCATGCCAAATCCTGTTGAATGCCTTCAAGATATCTACAGCCACAGCACAAGCTTAGCAATTCTTATCTAGAGCTTGATAGACAAATTCAAAGATGGCCACTAACACAATGGCATAACCTGCAGACTTCTCTAATACTTAGGTAGTCAACCAGAGAATTTGGTTGAATGAATTGGGTCAATTGACATAATTTAAGTCAAGAGAATATGTTGTCTAAGAGTGAAAGTTGGTTAATCAGTCAAAGGAGGATCAGATTTCCGATAAAGATATATCTTGGTTGTCCATCATATCTGACAGAACAAAGGAATAGATTTCCTATATATTTAGACTGCGTAAACACTAAAATGACAGACACTTCAACACAGCTTCTCTCAATGTCCCACCAGCGAAGAGTGAAATGGCCATCTCACACAAGCAAACCTCTACAGGATATGACAATGATGACCACTGCTGCCACCAAAATATGAACAAAAGCAATATAATCATTAAGGAGAGGAACTGTAGTTTCATCGATTAGTCGAGTGTAGGGTGCCTGAAAATTCAGTCCCTAGTCAAGCTGATAATTCATGAGAAGAGAAAATACAATCAGAAGTTTATAAGCCAACAATAATAAATAAAACAGCATTCAGTCACTATCGTTACATGTCAGCTAGGCTTCTATATCTTTATTTTAAAATTTCAGAAGCCATCGACATCACTTGTGATGTGTAGTGGGCAATGAATGATGAATACTTTGACACTAAGCACAGAGAACATTTTAGATCTTGGGCGCAATATGGGTAGAGGGAGTTAATGATTAGGAGTGAGCGCCCACCTATTTGTTACACTAACTCATTTCCTATAATCAATCAGTATTAGTATAGGAGATAAGAAAATTGCCCATAGAATAGTCTGAGTTAGGGGTAGTTTTGTACAACGCCACAAATTGCTACAAAACCAAAATATTAACCTAAGAACTCATGTCAAGTTCTTAAATAGCTTTGCCAGATTAAAATTCTCAGTCAAAAAATATCTAAACAGTCAACTGTATACAATCATTTTTTTTTAGATCAATGATTAAAAATGGAAACATGTAGATCTCAGTGAGGACCATCATTTTTCGAACCTCATAGACTTGTGCAAAGAACTGTGCCAGGTAACAGAAAACACATCACTTGAGGACTTGCAGCAGCAGCAGCAACTAAAATGGATAGCACATGTAACTCTAAGAGAGAATAATGACATAATGAATATACTGACATTCGTATATGATCTAAGTTAGGAAGGAAACCCCCAACAATACTGGAAAGCGCAATAATTTACTAGACTTTTTTTTTTTAAGCTTTTCACCCCAATCAAAGCTGGAAGCCACTAGCACGCAAGGGGTTACAGAAGGTTTGGAGGAAGAGCAGATAGGAGTGGTAAAGGAGAGGATGTGGAGAAAGATAGTGGATCGATCAAGGCAAGGAGGTTACAGAAGATTTGGAGCGAGAGCAGATAGGAATGAAAGGTGAAAGGATGTGGAGAAGGGAAGTGGATAGATCAAGGCAGCTGGAGATCTCGATTGACGTTACACTTAAATAGTTGGAGATTATATTTGTCAGGGAAACAGGAATTAAACCTATTTTTCTCAAATATTGTTTTAAATAAAAAAAATTTATATATTTCAACTAATGGGAGCACTGGCTGATTGGTCAATTAATGCCAAATGTTTCTTTATAAAGAAATGAATAATATTATCATTACCATTTCAGTCACCGAACATTATTATACAGATTTTGGAATCTGAGTCAAGCCAAAAATCAACACCCTCTTGTGTACATATATATATATATATATATAATTGATTGGCCACAAAGGATTTCTATCTATAAGACATGAATTTATTCTGAAAGTATAAAATTATGCACAAAATATCTGTAGTTGAAGCCATAAAATTGCATACAGAATATTTAGATTTCAGCATTAAATAACACACATAGGGACTGATATGCTATGAAACAAAAACACCCACCCAAACAAACCACTTCACAATAAGCAAGGCTCTTTTATATATATTTTCTTAAATAGGGTAAATAATACATACATACATACATACATACATATATATATAAAAGTGAACATTGAAGTCAACACTCAGAGGTGACAGGCTGTTTCATGCTAGGTGCAATCGTCAGGCTACCTGATGATTGCATCCAGCATGAAACAGCCTGTCACCTCTGAGTGTTGACTTCAATGTTCACTTTTATATTTACATTTACATACGTTCTATCTCTGATATTGAGCACTTTATCGCATAAATATAGCACACCTTAAAACTATATATATATATATATATATATATATATATATATATATATATATATATACACACACACAGAGACACAGCACTGTGTAGATTATGTATGTGTCAATCTACTCCCCCCCTGCCAACAAATAAAACACTTTTTTCACATTCAGTTGAATGTGCTTAAACTGTTCAGTCCTACAAACAGTTATTTGGTTACAAAAAGAAAATCAATCATTTTTTTTTATTACCAAAGTACAAAATGCTAAATGCCTAATATTCTACCAAGAACAGATCCTACTTTGTGCTCAGGCTCTCCCATTAACCCTTAGATAACAACCAACAGAATTGGACTAATAAAAATTTTTCTCTCCTCTATTTTTATCTATCATCAGTCTTCTCTCTCTACCACTCTCTTTTCTGCTCCCAGGCTTTAAATATGCAAATACACACACTTACATGTGTTTGACAAGTAAACATCTACAAAAAAATATCATAAACATTGCATAGTTTCAATCCTACCCAAAATCAGATGCTGACAACATTACCCAAACGTTTTGTAACATTTTACATATCCATGGGTTAAAGAGAAGAGTGCATATTTTTCAAGATTATTTTAGAGATATTAAAAAATACAATCAGAAAGTGGTTAATATATTCATATAGAAAAAATAAAATAAAATGAGTAAGGAATTAAAATGTATAACTTACTTGAAATAAAAGTTCTTTTGTATTTAAGTCATATACAAGGCATGTATTCTGTTCATCAATGGCAGCTAATTTTGTTCTGCTGGCACTTACATCGAGACAACGAATTCCAACACTTAACTTTAGCAACTGAACTGGAAAAGGATTGTTGACAAATACTTTAAAAACCTGAAATGAAACCAAAAAAAAAAAAGACATTCAAGAAGTCAATATTCAATGCGATTTTAATTATCATTTTATTTGAATATTTGCATAGCATACTGGCATGTATATGGACATGTGGCTGAGTGGTTGGAATGCTAGCATTTCAACCATAGACTGAAGTTTGAATCTTACCATGGTCAGTTGATCAAAGAAATAACTTGATATCATCATCCTGTGATGATGATCCCAGTGAGTAGCACCATATTGGGAATTGCTTGAAAACCATACCTTGTGAGTGAAATTGCATAGACAAAACAGTTCAGAAGTTGTTAATGATTGTGCTAGTACAAAGTGATCATGACCAAGGGTTCAAGTACACTGGATCATGTTAATTTATACAATTTCTCCCAGAAACTCAAAGGTTTGGTCAACCGAGTTACAGTATATGCCTCAGTCTGTCATCTCGTCTGCAGTCGCTCTCTCACAGATGTGACGTTGCCTCACTCTGTCTTTTTTTACAAATACTTTCACGGTAATTGCTCCGAGGAGCTGCTTTCGCTGGTTCCTAGGCCTCATGAATTTAAACGGCCCACGAGGCTGGCATCCCGTTCCCACCCCTTCATTGTTGAAACTGTTAAATGTAGAAGTCTCTTCTACTCCAATAGCTTCATGTCTCGCACATCTCGCCTGTGGAACTCCCTTCCCTATTCCTGTTTCCCTGACAAATATAATCTCCAACTATTTAAGTGTAATGTCAATCGACATCTCCAGTTGCCTTGATCTATCCACTTCCCTTCTCCACATCCTTTCACCTTTCATTCCTATTTGCTCTCGCTCCAAATCTTCTGTAACCCCCCTTGCCTTGATCGATCCACTATCTTTCTCCACATCCCCGCCTTTACCACTCCTATCTGCTCTTCCTCCAAACCTTCTGTAACCCCTTGCATGCTAGTGGCTTCCAACCTTGCTTGGGGTGATATGCTTAAAAAAAAAAAAAAAAAAAAAAAAAAAAAAAAGGGTTGGCTCTGCAGATATTGAAGAAACAAAAATATGCCTGAGCGGGTGTTTGTAAGGGAGATTAACTAACCCCTGGTCCCTAGGAGATGGGTGTACTTGGAAAACAAGAAACCAGTCATTATATCAGAATGTTTATTTGCATTCTTTTTTTCTGAACATCAAACATTATGGATAGTGTTTGCCTATTTAAATACTACCACCATATGGAAAATGAGTTACTAAAAATCAATCAAAATATTTATTTTATTCTCACATCAAAATAACAATAATCTATTGAGCTCAGCATTTATTGTTTATGGTAAAAAGTAGTCAAAGCCACATTGCAAAATGATCTGTTGTGGTTAAAATAAAATGTTTCAGACAAATGTATCAGATTATGAAGCAAAGCTGACAGTGACAATCTCACTAAAACTGCCTTATATATATATATATATATATATATATATATATATATATATATATAGATATTGAATTGGACAGAGTCCGACAATATTAAATAACATTTACCGGCCTGAATGTCCAAGAAATTTTCATAGAAAATTTTTGTTCTCCGACAGGAATCGAACCTGTATCCTATACGGAACCGTCATTTCGCGTGACGTGCCTTAACCGTTTGGCCACAGAGAAGCGTCCGGTTAGCAAGGTCGATTTTACTATCTTTAAACTTAAATCTTCCATGAATCTCTTCTATTCATATCTGCTCTTAGCGTATCAAATGTAAACAAATGACGTCATATATTTTGAATTGGACAGTCCGACAATTTATTTAAAGACATTTTTGATATGTGGTCGAACGGTTAAGGCACGTCACTTGAAATGACGGTTCCGTATAGGATACAGGTTCGATTCCTGTCGGAGAACGAAAATTTTCTATGAAAATTTCTCGGACATTCAGGCCGGTAAATGTTATTTAATACTGTTTATTATAAACAAAGCATTTACTTAAATACTTGTATCTATAAAAATAATGTTAAACATATCAAAAATGTATTTAAATATATACACACACACACACAGAAGGTGCGATGGATAAATTGTCATCTAAATTATGCAAAAATGAAAATAACACTGACATCTCATTTAAACAGATATATTTACCAAAATTACACAATTATATCTTGAAATACTAAAGAGTAAATTTATTCAATAAAATCACCACTGGCTTCAACAACAGCCTCCTGCAACTCTTCTGGACGGTCTCTTTGTTTCCATTGGTGAATGCTGCCATAATCCTTGCCTTCAGTTCATCTTTGGTGTTACAAGGAGTTTTGTTGGTCCCTTACTAAACTTTGTCCCACACATAACAATCAAGGGAGTTGCAGTCTGGGGAGTTAGGTGGCCAGATGTAAGGAGTGATATGGTTGCAGAAATTGTCTTACAGCCATGACTAGGTTCTCCTGCTTGTGTGGCATGGTGCATAGTTTTGTTGCTAGAATCTTCCAGCAGCCACCCTCTTGACCCAGGGCAGCACAACCTCCTCAAGCTACTTGATGTAGGCCTCCATGTTGAGTCTGAGGCCCTCACCAACAAATTCGGGAGTTCTTTTCTTATCAGAACAATCAGAGTGAGTTTTTCAAGATGCTATACCTCCATAATAACCATTAGACTCATCCAACACTTACCAAATCCCCTGCACTTTCCTCAGATTGGCACCCAAACACTCTGGAATGTTCATATTGGAGCTTTCGGTAAAAATGCCAAACAATACAGCATGCGATTTCCAAATTTATGGAAGAATGAATGGTATAAATGATCTTCAAACATGGCTATACAGATTTAAATAAATTTTTATTATTGACTATTAGTTTTCTTTCTAATTGAAAGAAATTGAAACAACTTCATGCAGAAATATGTTTTCTTTTTTAGCCATGACAGAATATTTCTGTTAGTATGATAGAAAATAGAATGTGTCTACATGTGAGAACGTGTGGGTCATGTATTTACACTGTTTTACATATGCATGTATTTTTCTAATAGCAGCAGATAGCAGGCAAAGTTTCATTATTACTACTGCTAAAATCTGTGTTGACAAATAACTCGGTTCATATGTTTTTTTTTTTGTGTTTCTGTTGTGGATTAAATAACATACCCCTGGTATCACAAATGAACTAGACAAGAAGCCTTAAATAAAGAACTCAAAGTGAGTCAGAAGAAGTTCGTTGGAGTCAGTCGGAGACAATTCTAGTGATGTTACAAGTGCCTAAGTGAGACATAATATTATAACCACTAAAAGTAAGATGACAGTGGTGACAAGGAATCAAAATTCATACAGAGTAGGAAAAAGTACTTTTTTTTGCTTCAGCGCATATGATAACAGTGATGACAAGAAATTAGAACCACGTTGTTAAATTTTTTTTCTTTGGTCTGTTTTAAAGAGAAAAAAAAAGAGAAAGAAAAAAAAATAGATATTCTTTAAATATGGAAGAATTATTAGCCCAAGTGATAAAAATACAGCAACAACAGCAGCCGTTGTTGGAACTCCAGAAACAACAACAAAATTTAACTGAAATGAAAAACTCCCCAATTTCTTTCACTGCCGACACGGTGACAAATGCCATAACTGAATTCCCAAACAATTACCTTTTCTGCTTATTTCAGAAGACATGAGCAAATGTTCAGAGAAGAATGCAGCAACTGGGAAGACAAGAAAAAAACTACAACCACATCAAAAAAGATCTATCAGCAATAATATTTATAGTGAAAAATTTCACAAATTTATACACGGAAAGAGAGTTTCCAGTTACAGACGGACCACAGACCTCTATTATCAATTTATGGTTCGAAAAAAAGAAAATTCCTAAGCATACAACAAATAGATTCCAACGCTGGAGTACCATCTTATTAAATTACAATTTCAGGATGGAATACCATCCATCCAAAAAATTAGGACATGCTGATGGTTTATCAAGATTGATACCAAAAAATACTGAAGCATTTGAGGACACTGTTATTGCAGTATTAAAAGTGAAATAGAAATTAAAGATATATTATGCAATGTAGTATGCCAACTATCAATTACCCTGGAAGAAAGAAAAGTAAAAGCAGAACTAGACATGTTTATTTCAGAAATTAAAAAAATGACTAAAAGTAAGACAGACAGACGATTTTTAGAATGCAATCCAGACTTGAACGCTTACTCATTATGTCAGTGGTTCCCAACCACTGTGCCGCGGCACATTAGTGTGCCATGGAATGATTACTGGTGTGCCGTGAAGAGATAATACCTAGAAGCCATTTAATTTCATTTTGTTTAATAACGACATTCAATTTCTTAATCATGATGACACCGCTCAATTCAAAATGGCCGAATTTCTGGAATCTAAACGTTCCGCGCATACTAATTGGTAAGCGTTATTATGGTTTATATTAGTCATGGGACGATTAATCGGAATATCAGGAGTTTTCCAAAGTATCGGGAATCGGCATCGGAGCTGAATAATTCAGACCCGATTTCGATACCAAAACGATTCCTAAATACACAGGTTGTAAGACAAAAGGTTGTAACACAGAACTGTACTATGTGAGGTTTTACGTAATGCTCCTAACTCCCAAACATTTTTTTACCTTTTCCTAACCATTTTGAATCTTTTCAATTTCAGGCTAATCTAACTTTATGCACAACTGTCCAACTGACATTCACCATTATTATTTTATACCCAATATTGAATACAGGATATGTTGATTTATGGGAATAAAAATTCTTCTTATATAATATTCTTTGTTTTTTATTATTTTATTGTAAAAAGGCTTTATCAGTGGAAAATATTGATTGATTGTGATAGGTGTGCCACGATAAATTTAAAGAACTCAATAGTGTGCCGCCATGTAAAAAAGGTTGGGAACCACTGCATTATGGGACGCAGTCCTGATGTTTGCACAAAGAGTAGTCATGCCTATCATATTACAAAAACAGATATTAAATGAATTTCATAGTGGACATCTGGGAGTTTCAAGGATGAAATCTTTCATGAGAAGCTATGTATACTGGACCAAAATGGATCAAGACATTGAAAAATTAGTAAAAGCCTGCAAAGGTTGTGCTCTGGCAGCAAAATCACCACCATGAAATTACAATCCTGGCCAAAGACAGATACTCCCTGGTCAAGACTGCACATAGATTTTGCAGGTCCAATAATTGGATTACATTATCTTGTGGTAGTGGATGCCATAGTCTCAGATAACAGTACACAATTCACTGCTTACAAATTTAAAGAATTTTGTAAAATGTTCTCAACTGAACATATCACCATATCACCCAAGGTCAAACAGACAAGCTGAACGATTTGTGGGTACTTTTAAGAGAGCTTTGAAAAAAGCAAGTAATAAATAAGTGAGCATAGACGCACTACACAAATTCTTGAGAGTATACCAGATCCCAATACACTGTCAGGCATGTCACTGGCAGAATTGATGTTTGCAAGAAAAATTAAATCGGTGTCCAACAAGTTTCTGCCAAGTCAAAAAAGAATAAGAACAGATAACAAAAAGGACACAAAATTTTTCAAAATTGGTAAAGAACTGTTTTTCAGAATATATAAACATGGAAAAGAAATGTGGGTAGACAAACATAATAAAAGGTCATAAATTGAAAAAATGGTATATATGGTAAAAGGAAAAAAAAATGGGAATGCAAAATGTATTGGAATCAGTTAAAGAAAAAGTTTACTGAAGAAAGACCCACAAGAAAGGAAGAACTTATGCAAGTACTGTATGATATTTTTGATGTACCAACACCCCAAGAATTCAGTGAATGTACCTGGATGATTACCAGAAAAAAGAAACATGGAAAAACTAGAGGTTGACCCAAAATGAAAGAAATACAAAGTTCAGTACATTAGCGAAAACACCAGAAAGAGGGGGTGAATACTAAGAAATAAAATAAAATATTTACTAATAAAAAATCTCAAAAAGAAGGATGTTGTGGAGTAAATAACACACTCCTGGTAACACAAATGAACTAGGCAAGATGCCTTACATAAAGAACTCAAAGTGAGTCAGCAGAAGTCCATTGAAGTCACTCAAAGACAAGTCTAGTGATGTCACAGTGAGTGCCTAAGCGAGACAATATTATAACCACTAGAAGTGAGTTATAACAATTTCTTAACTCAACATTGCTAAGCCTTTTTTGTAATATAGTATACTCAAATAAATATGCAATAATATGAGTAATTAATTAAGGTTTGAGAATTTTATGCTTGCATTAATAATAGGACAATTAATCGGAATCAGAAATATTGGAACTTTTTGGGATACTGGAATCAGCAATGGAGAATTTTGAACCTAATTTCTGATTCCAAAAATGATTCTTTGGATTTTTTTTTTTTGTTTAATTTTCCATTCCTGGTACTAATGATAAAAAGATAAATATTTATTGACTTTAAACTATCAGTAAAACTAAAATCTATAGGTCATAATACCTAAGTCTTATGTAAATTTATTTCCTTGTGTAAAAAAAAAAATTAAATGTGCAAGTTTCTACTCAGTTCTTGAACTTTCCATAAAGTTTCAGTTCAAAATAAAATTTTAATTTTAATTTCTTTTTAAACATTGTTAATTCATCCATTTAATATTCTAAATTATTAATTTAATAATTATAATTAAAATTATGTACTCTAAACACAAAATGAATTCACATTGTTGTTCTGCCAGGATCTCTCTTAAGACAAATTTTTCATTATTTTCTAATGTATGAAAAAGAAAAAAAGTGTTGTCTGCATCTAAAAACCTAGAAAAAAAATCTAGAATCTTAGAAAATTCGAATCTTATTATATAAAGTTTTATTTTAAAATTTAAATTTTCAATTATTAAGTAGAAATTAAAAATAAAATTCCATGTCCAGAAAATGATTTGTTGATTAAATCTGGCAGAATGATTTATTTTTGTTTACGTTGCATACTATGTAAACAAAAATAAATAAATCTTTTCAATGACCAAGACTTAAATAAGTAAACATTCTTTTTATATTTCTATGAAATTCATGTGTTTCTTAAAACTTTATAGCCTTTGAAACAAGTATCACAGAAAAAGTACAGCAATTTAATATTTTTCATAGTAAAATTCATGTTCTCATAAGAGATATGGGGCTAATATGGCAGCAGCAATTGTACAAGCCCAATATAAGTCATTACCTTACTCTCTACTGACCTTGGAGTTGACCATTAATGATGCCATCTTTGCACAAAGATATGTGAAGGATATGCTTTCTATTTGTAAACAAATAGTTGGGCACTTCAATCACTCACCCGCAGCTTTTGCAAAGTAGCAGGAATACCAGAAAAAAAATAATTTACTAGATCACAAATTTATTCAGGATGTCCAGACAAGATGGAGCAGTCAGTATTATATGATGTCCAGAGTATTTGAATAAAAAAACTCATTTATCTCATATTGCAGTGATCATGCAAAATCACCTTTAGAATCTGACCAATGGAAGATTTTTAGAGAAATTACTGAAAATACTGAAACAATTCATTGATTGAACACATTTATTAAGTAATAGAGAAGCAACTGCCTCTTATATTACACCACATATTAAAGACATTTGTCACATTTTTTTTTAAAAGGGGGAAAAAAAAGGGACTGTTTGATGGATTAAGTTCAACCCTTTCAGCATGAAATGCTTTTTTTAATGCTAGATTTAGCTGCTACTTGGAAGACCTTATTCTAGCAACATGTCTTGACCTCAGGTTCAAGACTGGTTTCCTAGAAAATAACTAGTGGCCTGCCTAATGATAAGGCTATTGTAAAATGGTTCACTAAAGATATCTATTCTATAACCGAAGGAAAAACAGATACCTCACCCAAAGTATCACAAAGCACAGAGAATGACTTGTCTGACATATCTGAAGAGAAAAGTGATAATGACAGTGACTTTAATTTCAGTTTTACAAAGTGCCTCACTGAATTAAAGAAAAAAATGATGAAGAAAAAGGAGAGCCAATATGTACAAGAATATAGGATAAAACAGTCAGTGAAACAAGCAAAGAAATATAATTTATTAAAACTTGAAATGGCAAAATATATTGCATTAAAAACATAAAAAGTGATGATAATATATTTCAGTGTTGGAATTTTTTTAAAAAATGAATTTCCCATCATGGTGCTGTTAGCCAGGAAATATCTATCAGCACCTCCCTCTTCTGTTGAAAGTGAACAGTTATTTAATATTGGAGGTAATATTTACTTTCCAAAAAGAAATGAGGTGAAAGGCAAAACAGGAGAGATGATAATTTTTTTACATTATAATTTAAGAATTTTAGGACTGAAATATGAGTAGCTAGGTAAAATTTGTTCTCTTTATTGTTTAAACTCTTATTCAATTTTTTTAACTAAAAAGGATATCTAACTTTATTTCATAAGCTTTTGTATTCATTTTTCTACTAAATGTTTTATTAATAAATGTACTTTGTTCATTAAGTTTCCTAAAACAACTGTAGGGCCTGAAAATAATGAATTTCAATCATTGTAGGTATTAGAAACGGAATCAGGAATCGTATTGGAATTGGAAATTTAGAACACTATCGAGAATTGTATCAGAATCAGCAAAAATATTGGTATCATCCCATCACTAGTGTGCATAACAATGAATGGACAACCCTGGTGAAAAGTTCACAGAAAAACGGAAAAACAAATTTCTGCAAACTAATACAATCACTTTTATAACCGAGAAAAGACTAAAACTTAGATTTTATTAAACTCATAAGTTTATTGGTTAATAAATATTTTTCCCAATTTTTGAATATATCTATTTTAAGGAGGGAAAATATTGTTGATCATTTTCTGAAGTGAGCTTTCAAATTTTTATAACCGAAAATAGACATTGTTGTTTGAAAATTCAAAGTCTACACGATGTTTCATATGACATTACTCATTGGTTAATATATATGAATGTAGAAATTCAAATCAGAGCCTACAAAATGCACAAAATGATTTGACTTCTGTATGGGCCAGTTTTGTACAAAAAATGAGTTTCCAGTGACAGTACTTAAATCTATAGCATTTTCTACAATTCTTTAATGGAGTTCCATTTTATATATATATATATATATATATATATATATATATATGTATATAAAATATAAAAGTAAACATTTAAGTCAACACTCAAAGCAAGTCCTGATCATTTATTTAGTAGTATTTTTTCCTCCAACCAAAGTTTGTCATTTTTGGATTTATTGTTGTAAGCTGATGTTCTTTTCCTTATTTTGCATGATATTTTTGGTGTGATTTGCTTTTTGTTTTTAATTTTCCACATATACTAGGAAAGCATTGTGCTGTTTGTGTATTTACTATTTGTGAAAGATGTTTTGCATGTGTAGTTTCTTTGTTTCCAGGGTCCTTCAGTTACTGTTATGTATATTGTTTCTTCGTTATCTGATGATTTTACCATGGCTTAGCATATTATATTGTTTTGTAAGCAATTGCCATTTAAGGGACATTCATTCATTCATCCATATGAAACATGGTGTAGCCTTTGAAAATTGGAAGAAAAAATAGCTATAATTACCTTCCCAGACCAAAACAAACTACTAAATAAATGATCAGAACTTGTCTTTGAGTGTTGACTTTATCCCATAAATATAGCATACCTTAAAACTATATATATATATAGATATATATATATATATATATATATATATATATATATACATATATATATGCAATCTTTTAAAATATCCAGCAAGTGAATGAAAAAACAGAGAACTTGAATGAAGCAAAGCCTCACTGTTATTTCAGAATTAAAATCCTTGTAGACTTTGTTTTATTTCTCAAGAAGCTACATGATTGAGTAAAATACCCATTCAAACAATCCCCCACAACACTGATGAATTTTGTTAGCAATACAACTGCAGCATAAATAATATAGCACTATCCTTATATTGATATTCACCAATTAGACCCATTTTTAAGTTACTTGTTACCTTGTAGAATTTCATCAAAGAAAAGTTGATTGACCTGTGTCAGAGTATTGTTATTAGAAGAAAACATATTTATAAACAAAACAAAAAGTGAATTCCAAATTGGATACAACTAATTTACACCATTAAACTAAAGATATTGGTATTGAGAAAAAAAAAAAGAAAAAATAATGTAACAATTTGAAATTTTACTGCTTTATTCTCGTGTAACAAATATATTCAACATTTTACATTTTGTTGTTGTTGTTTTGTCGCAATATCTTGCTTATCGCTTGTCTCTTTCTAATTATTTTATTTTTGTTCAAAGAATTATTGATTTATGGCTTGCTTCTTCTATTAATAAAAGCCACCATTCCCTTCTTACTTTGGTAAACACACCTGTATGTTCTAATTTGATTTTCAGTTCCACCAGGAAATGCATTAACTTTTTCTCTTGTCAGTGTATTTTCAAATGCTAAGGCGAAATGAAAGATGGATAAAATTAAAACTGTGTATGTTGCTACATTTATACATGGTTTCTGGATTTTAATTAATAAGACTGACATTAGATGCATTTTTTTCTATAATGGAGGAAAATTGTATTTCAAAGTCTGTCTAATTTTACTGTAAGGCTGATGCCCTAAAAGCATTCAAAATTTTTATTTTATATCTTCAGAGTAAAGATAAGCATTTCCTCTATTTTGCTATTGTAAAATAAAGCAGAAAAGAATGCCAGTCAGCAATACTTTTCTCAGTGAAACTCATCTTGAAAATTAATGAGTTTTCAATCAGATGTATTGAAATCTGCAATTAGTTAAGAATATAGTTAAATAAAAAGATATAATGATTTATCATTTTACATACTGGATGAGCTGAGTGAAAACCAGTGGAATATTATGAAAGCAACTCTGCTATGAAAATCAGTGCCACAGATTTCTTTTTAGCCATTTTACAACAAACGGGGTCGATTGATTGATTGATTCTTTTTTTATGGCTTATCAAAACATTGCAGGTTATTTAAAGCCAGAAAATATTTTTAGATTGTAAGAATGTTTTTTTGAGATAATAATGGTTTAATGATACAAGTCTTACTAATTAACCCATAGCTGGGGGAAGAAGAGTTGGAGTTAAACCTAATCAGAATTTCATAAACAAGAAATTATAATGTGGATATAAACTGGGGGATTAATTCTATATTACAATCAATATATATGCTGATCCCTCACTTTGTGGCTATGGTAGTTTCTATACATTTATATTCCAGATAATGCAAATAAGTCTGAAAGACATCCCTGTGCAGCTAATCAGTATTTGATTGATTCATTCATTCACTATGGCTAATCAACTCTTTGCAGGTTATTTAAAGCCGGAAGATATTTTTAGATTGTAAGAAGTTTTTTCTTTTTTTTGGCATAATATTGATTTAACGATACAAGTCTTACTAATTAACTCATAGCAGAGAAAGGCAAAGAGATGGATTCATACCTTTCCCAAGGGTATTTGTGCATAAGTGAATACAATGAACCCAACAGGAATTGAAACTCGGCTCTCCAATTAACAATTCCCAGTCATTATTCATTACACCACCCTCACATCCAAGTTGACAGCACCTGATATTCACAAGCTGCCACTCATCTAGGTAATGACCAGGTTTGATGTTGCTTAGCTTCGGTGATCTTACAGAAACCAGTGTTTCAATGCGATGTGGCTGTGATATTAAGGTGTAAGGGGTTACTGAGGATGAAAGACAACAGAGTGATGGAAAAACCTTGTTGACTTATATTGTGCACAGGGTGGGTATGCATTTATTCCTACGAAACATGCTACATTCAAATAGATAATATATTAGCAAAGATGATAAGCCTCTGTTTCTAATGACAAGACCATCTATTTGTTTTACGTATGGATTGACGAGTAAATTTGAACACACAGTGATAGATAAAAAGATCAGCAGAGATGGTGAATGATAGGATTTGTTGGTTGGTTGGTTGGTTCTGTTTGGCTGCATATCAACACATCTATGGGTTATTTAAGGCCAAAATCTAAATATTTTGTACATATTTTATACTTTCAGAGTAAAGTTATGTTTTTTAAATATATATTTTGTAGATCATAAAATGTACTGTTGGTAATTTTACTATAATGGAATCTGTTTAAATCCCCACAGTATTTACTATTGTTGAAGATATCGTAAAAATTTTTGTTGTGATTTACAAACTCTACATTTTGTTCAATTTCACACACCAACTGATAAAATTTGAATAAGTTGTTTTGTTTGGAAAAATATTTTGACAAAAAACCCACTTTGTGGTTTAATAATGTCTTGAATTTAATTTAATTTTATAGGGCTTCATGGTAAACAATATTTTTTAAGAAAATTATTTTTTCCTTTTTAACAGTGAAGAATAAATTCTTAAGATTTCTTACTCTTGAGTATGCAACAAACAACTTAGCTATGTGTAAATATTTCTTTGTGGATCCAAATTTTAACTTTTTGAATCATTTGGCCTTATGATTTGTTTATAGTTCTCACAAATGTGGTGCGAGCTGGAAACTGGATTCTTATATATATATGAAAAAGAATATGTAAAGATACACAAAAAACAATATTGCTTTTTTTTAATTAATTTGTTATTTCTATCATTAAATTGTTTTTAAAATAGTGAGATTATTTTGTATGTTAAATAATAAAACTTTTAATTTTTCAAAAAAAAAAAAAAAAATAAATGAAAATTTATTGTACTAAGCTACACACCCTAGTAAAAACAGCTGTACTTTGTACTCCCTTACCTGTTTGTACTTCTACCAAAAATTTGGTTTTCATCAGTCAATGTCTGGCTATTTTAAAGGGTGTGAGGGACAGACAGACAGACTAATGGAAGTCACAGAATTATATATATAAATTGATAGCTAGATGTATTTTTACATTTTTTTAGTTTGCATTGATTGTCATTTTGCTATAAAAATGTATTGTTGATCATTTTATTATTAAAATGTACAGCTGATTTTTGTTTACAGGTTCACTATTTGTCCATAGCTGGGACCCTAACAGATGTTATCACCCCGGGCTAGGGTGTTCCAGGGTGAACCAGGGAACAACAGCAATTAGGAGATGGTTCCATGCTCCTCAAAACGTCCCGATCAGAGGCCTTGCTGGTGGATGCAGTTTATTGTTATAACCAGGATGAAATTGGAAGGAAAGAAGTAGAACAATGACAAACAAATCTGGCAGGTAATAAAACTTACTATCAGTTCAGAAATTATGCAGATAGGTAGAAAGATAGACAAATAAATCAATCCTATTAAATACGGCAGATTTTAGCAGTCCTTGAATGTAATAGCTATGCAAGAGTAGGATGATTGTGTAAGTGTCATATTTACTTATGAAGTCAATTTACCTCTATTGAAAAGTTGCATTCAAAATTCTCGCGCCCATTGCGATTTGAATATCAACTTTGAGATCAGACTTAAATTAACTGCTATTTCATCTACCAGAAAAAATAACAAAAAGATAAAAAATCAAAAACAAAGTGTACAAGCAAGGAGAACTTTTAAATGAATGACTACACAGTAAAAACAAAATAATAAAAGTAACTCAGTATACTTATTTAATAGTCAACAGGTCTACTCCACTGAAGGCATCAATACTTATAAATATTACTGTATGTTTGAGCAGCAACCTTTCTTTCAAACATCTTTCATTGAATATGACAGACAAGAAAAATTTAATTTTTTTATTTAGTTTTTCCAGCATTCTTACATTTTTCCATTTGGTGGGAGTAAAAAAAAGTGGAAAAATTATCCATATTATCCATTGTCCTAAATGCTTTCAGTCACTTCTTTAGCCATTTTCAAGTGGGTTTCTTTTAGGTGCTGCTAATTTCTCTTCATCTTTTTGACTGTTTAAGATATTTTTGTGTTGTCTTGAACACTAGTAAGAGCATTTGATCCGAGCCTTTGCATGTTAAGCATGAGTGAGATTCTTTCTACTTTTTTAAAAACTTTCAACACTCCATTCCTACTGTTAAATAAGATGAGGTTGATAGTGAGCGAGAGATGTTTAATATACAGGCCTGTCTTATTTATTTATAAATAAGTACACAAAAACCCGACATAGTAGTACCCACTGATATGTAAAGACTGGAAACTCAAAGAAACACAATGCATGTCTAAATCCCCAATCTTATTAACTCACAAAAATGCACTGACAGTGGTTTATGAAAGACAAAAATGCCCTAAAAGCAATGGACAGCCTATGTTCAAATTCTCCCCAGAAACAAGAAAAACAGTCTGAACCAAAGAAAGAAAATGCGTATAAATGAGAAACTCCTGCTCAAATACACCCTATATATATATGTTGTGGAAGCTAGTAATTTTTTTTAAAGATGTGATTAAACAGAAGGATGCTGAGAATATGACGGTCTGAACATGTGAGCAACGACAAAGTTTTAGAGAAAATGGAAACAAAAAGGACACTTATACTTAACATCAGAAAGAGGAGTTGAAATTTCTAGGGCACATAATGAAGAAAGAGGGCTTGACAAATTTGATACTCACAGGACAGATTGAAGGCAAGAGGAAAACAGCATATAACCTACGTAGCGTGTTTGTGTAAATAGTTGGTAAAACAGAAGAATCTGCAATGTTATTGGTCCTGACCTGGCATCTCGCCTTCAGTCACTTTCCCTTTGCCATAATGTAGCTTCCCTGTGCCTTTTCTATAAATACTCTCATGGTTATTGTTCTGATAAACTTTCCTCTATGGTGCATAGACTTTATGAAGTTAAGCACAGTTCAAGATTGGCAGCAAGGTCTCACCATTTGACAGTTGAAATGGCTAGCTGTAACCATAAGTTCTATGCTAACAGTTTCTTATCTCACACTTCTCACTTGTGGAACTTTCTTCCAGCTTCTTGCTTCCCAGTCAACTTTGATTTTCAAAAATTTAAATGCAATGTCAATCATTATCTTCTGTCCTTTTTAATTCTTGTTCTTTTAATGTTCTCTCTGCTTAATAGTGTTTTTTTTCTCATATTCTCTAACACTCCATAACTCCTTGCATCTTAGTGGCTTTATTGACTTTTTAGGATGTGTTATAACAAGCTCCTAGAAGTTATAATATTATGTCTCACTTAGGCTATTCACCATGACATCACTAGAAATTCTCCTCGACTGACTCCAACAGACTTTCTTGACTCACTTGTTCTTTATTTAAGGTATCTTGCCAAGTTCATTTGTGTTACTGGGAGTGTCTTATTTACTCCATTTATACAATTGACTCATGTTAACTATTTGTGTCAGTGTTTGCAAATTTGTATTGACTGGATCTTTCCTCCAATTTTTCTTATTTTCAGTTACATCGATGGTGTCAAATTTCATCCATGTTGCTTTAGGTTTTATAGCTGGAGGTCAAATTTTATTTGCTGCAGTCAGAAAAGTGTAGTGATTGATTTCAGCTAACACTTTGACATCATCAATATGAGAGAGGAGGAAAGGTTCAAATTAGTTATGGAGTTCAATTTGAAATTAGTTTTTATATATTTCTTTCTTTTCAGTCACTCATATTTCTTTGTAGCTCATTTTGGTTTTGGCCAAATAAGATGTAGTTTTATTTTACACTCAGCCATTTTATGATCAGAGGTATCAGGAGAATTCAAAACATCAGTATCTAATATATTTTGTTTATGTTTCCATCTTCTTATTATAAAATCAATTTGGGTAGAATGTTTACCATTTGGCTATTTCCATGTGTGAAGATAATAATTTTCAACACTTACCTCCTCTGACTGATGGAATTAAGAGCAAATCACTTAAAACTTTTGAACATAGCAATCAAAAATATGTCTCTCAAAATTATGCATCAAGTATAATATTCCTGACCTCAAACAAGAAGAGGTCAGCCAAAATTCAGATAAAAGTTCCATAGCTAGTCTCATATAAATAAAGTCACACTGGATCAAAAATTTGGAAAGGTGAGCCTACAATCTTCCATAAACAGAACTAGCATAAGATAATGATAGCAACATTCTGTCTGTGAAAAAAAATTTATGACAAAGATCAGATACTGTAATGTCTCATGATCCTTGTTTTTCTTAGGTATTCAATGTTGATTTATTCAGCAGATTTGCTTTCTCATATTCCATATTGTAGCCACATCAGGGGTTCAGTAGGCAGAAAATAATTCAAACCTTTTGGCAGAAAGGCAGAGAGAAAGACATTTTCAAAAATAACCAATCAAATATTACAGGCGTTTTTAGGTAATACAGCTTCTTCAAAAAAAAAAAGTTAGATTTAAAAAAAAATAAAAAAGAATTTGAGTTTTCTCCTTTTCCTTCTATGTGCCATGTCCCTTCGGGACGTGGGTGATCAGTGTTTACCACAATTCCCTGTTTATTTTGTAGCTCTCAGTAAATTTTGTCTTCTCACTATATCTCCTAATCCCTGTTCTGCCAACCATTTACACAAGCTTAAGTAGATTATTTGCTGCTATCTTCTGTCCCGCTTTCCTTCAGTGTGTTCTGTGAGTGTCAAACTTTCCAAAACCTCTTTCCTCATTATGTGCCCAAGAAATTTCAACTATCTTTTTCTGATGTTAAGTATAATAAGTGTCCATTTTGTTTCCATTTTCTCAAAAGCTTTGTTACTGCTCACATGTTCATGGAAATTCTCAGCATCCTTCTGTAGAAACACATTTCCGCTACTTCATCTGTGATTAGAGTGTCTACCATTCACTGCCACATAGGAGGACCCATATTACAGTTAAGTACTCTTCTTTTTTTTTCTTTTTTTTTTGTTTCTAATGAGATTTCCTTGTTTCTTAATATTTTGCTCAGCTTTTGGAAGGCATCTGTACTGGTGGGAAAAGAAATCAGCAAAACTGATGGATACTTACTATTCTAATCCAAAATGTCAGAGTGAATGCCTTTTCTAAAGTTGTTTTATCAACGCTGATAAAATATAGGCTAGGATCAATAGGTGGCATGTTGAGCCTCAACACAATGGGCCATCGGTGAATACTTTCTTTAGAAATCTTTCAAAGAACATATGAGCTTGCTGCTTGTGCGATATCATCAGTTGTATCAGATCACATGTAGAGAGAAAAGAGAGAACACTCTCAATTTCTTTTTAAATAAGATCATAATAATAGATAAAAAGATAAGAAACAAAATGAACAGGCTGAAAGAGTCAGTATTTATGTGGCTAGAGATAATAATTTTATCAACAAGTTCATATGAGGCAGTATTGTGAGAAAATACTGGTGTTCTCTGAAAAACAGCTGCAACAAGCAAACAAGATTTATAAAAACCAATACTTCATCAGCAATATCCCATGATTCACTACTATCTGTTGTCAGATCCTTAAAGTAGTAGATCCGAGGGAGAGAGAATACAAATGTTTTAATAATGAATTTGTTATAACAAACTTAAAACCACCCTGCAAAATATATAAATATTTATGTGCTATATTCAGTAATAATGAAAGTGCACAATTTTATAGTTGGAAATAACTATTTGCATTGTTTGGTCCATTATCTTCATCTTCATTGCCATTGGAGACACATGGCCTAGTGGATAAAAGCGTTGGTTGAAGTAATCCAGTGACTTGACCCAGAGAGTTGTGAGTTCAATACCTAGCCACAGCAGAGGTGAACAAAAACTTGGAGAGTTGAATTATTAAAGGGAAATAACTGAAACTGAGACATTCAGAAAAGGCGTGGCATGTGGAACTAGAACAATCTGCCCTAATGGACTAAATAAAGGGTTCTGTTCAAAATTCCAATGTATATCACTTGAAGAAGACCAGAGCATACCGCAACCAAAATGTCATGAATATGGCACCAGTCTGAACAATGTAAATAGTTACAATACCTCATCTCAGAAATATAATGTAAATAGTTACAATACCTCATCTCAGATGTTGAAATTAATGCTTTAAACGAGTAACTATATGAAGACAAAAACTATAGGCTACAATCTTCTGAAGACAAGAAAACATTGTAAAAACATACAGTGTTTATAAGCATCGCAGTCCCTTAATGTATCTATTGTGATTTTTTAATTAAGTGTATTAAGTAAATTTTAAATATCTATATTGTTTACAGTTGGGCTAATGTTTTCATCTTTGTTGGTATTATGAAAACATTTTGGCCATCTTGCTCTCCATCCTTCTACAGTTCAATCACTGGGCCAGGTAGCGCAGACTCAGTGGAAACAAGGCAAGTAATAAATGAGCAATATTTAAAAAAAAGAGAACAAGAGGAGATATCCCTCAATATGGTGAGCAGAACAAGAACAATCTACAGAAAAAGTTCAGTTTGAAATGCCCAGTAGGTTACCCAGACTTTCAGACATCTAAAGAAGACCAGAGGGTACCACGGCCAAAACAATGTGATAACAAAAACAAGGACATTTATCCAACTGTAAATAATTTCAATAATCATAGTAACAACAAAGATGAGGATATTAGTCAAACTGTAAATAATGTAATGATAATAATAACAAAAATAAGGATATTAGCCTTAATGTAAATAATGATATTAACAATAAAGATGAAGATATTAGTTCAACTGTAAAGAAAAGAATACTGAGCTGTTACGTGACATCTGTCCTCCTTTACGGCAGTGAATGTTGGATGATTTCCTCAAAGATGAAGAAAAGACTCGAAGCGACAGAGATGCAGCTCTACAGAAGGATGCCAAGGATATCATGGACCAAGCGTGTGAGCAACGATGAGGTCTTAGAGAGGTTGCAAACAAGGAGGAGGCTTATACTTAATATCAGGAAGAGGCAGCTGAAGTTTCTGGGACACAATGAGGAAGGAGGGCCTCGAGAATCTGATACTCACGGGTCGAATATAGGTAAAGAGAGACAAGGGAAAACAATAAGTGACATACCTGGTGAACTTAAGCAAGTGGATGATAGAATGTGGTCTGGGGGAGAAAGCAGAGGGAAGGAACTTGTTGAGAGCTGCAAGGGATAGGGGGAGGAGGTGGAGAGCCATGATTGCCTACGTCCTGAAAGGACATGGCACATAAAAAGAAAAAGAATGTAATGATTATAATAACAAAGATGAGGATATTAGTCTGTAAATAATGATAATGACAATAAAGATGAGGATATTAGTCTTAATGTAAATAACGATAACACTTTATTTCAGAACATTAAACAGAAACCACACAAACATCATAAGTAAAAATTATATAATTGATCAAAAATTTGCTGACACAAGTCATAGATTGAGTTTTACAGCAATGGATATTTAAATTTGATGTTTGCCGAGATCAGACTTGGGGAGGCAATTAAGCAAATGATGTTGCCTTTGAAATTATGCCTACATAAACATGTCATGAAAAATTGTCAATCAGAAAGAGTAGGTATGCATAGATGCTATAAGAGCACAATCTTTCTTCATTCCAAGAATGATGAATTACTAAAAACAGCAGCAAAACAAAATAAAAAGCAAGCAGTTCAAAAATAGATTTATAAGAAGCAAGCACCACACTTAAAATTGTTACATTACAAAGTTAGAGAAAATAAATCTGATCATTTGGCTCTTTGCTATAAAGAATTGAATATTTCTGAACTTTGTAATGTGATGATTGTCTTTGTTTTACATTTAGAGTATTTCAGGGTGAGAAGACATGACAAATGGAATCAAATCAGCCAATTTCTTTCCATGTGGAATCCTCAGAGAATAAAGAGTTATTTATTTATAAGCATACAACCCATAAAAATTGATGAGATTATTTACATATAAATTGTCAAATCTGTTTACAATCTGTGTTCACTGAAAAATGTTTCACACTATATATATATATATATATATATATATATATATATATATATATATACACACATACAGTCAATGACAAAATTATTTGTACACCCATTAATTTTGAATATTTTCATCCATTTCTCAAAATTTAATGCCCGTATGATGCCAAGTTTTTTATATGTTAATGAGCACAAAAAAATGGAATATAAAACTCAATTTTCAGTGCAATAGGTCAAATACAACCAATTTGACAGGCGAATTATGCAAAAACGCCAATTTCCCCTGTGTGAAAAGACACTCTTGGCCCTAATTACTAGTGTTACCCTCATTGGCTGAAATGGCTTCAATTAGATGTTTTATGTAACTGTCTACTAGTCTCTGATATTGGTTGGGAGAAAGTTTACTTCGTGCATCTATGCAAACTTCTTTCATTTGTGTGATGTTTAAGAAGTGTCTTGCATGCACAGACAGTTTCCAATCACTCCACAACATCTCAATAGATCTGATCTTTGATCTGAACGTTTCAGAACTCTCAAATTATTTCTTTTGAACCATTCTTTGTTGGATTTACTAGAATGTTTGGGGTCATTGTCATGTTGCGCAGTTCACATTCACTTGGGTTCAGTTTTCCGACAGATGCCTTCCTTATTTTCTGACTTTTTGCAGACCTTCCATGAAAATCAGACTTTGTAATATTTGATGCATGATGACATTGTAAGATACTTAGAGACGTCTTGAAGCATCTTGCACTCTGCTCTTAGGTATGTTAGCAGTCGTTCAAATGTCTCCTACCTGTAAATTATCTTTCAGACAGTGAATAGTGAATTTCTAATTGCTTGGAGATCATTTTAAATCTCTTCTCAAACTCATCTATTTAACCATGTTCTTTCTGACAGCTTCCAAGAAGTCTTTTGATATCGCTATTGGGATACCACTCACATCAACAGCTAACCAAACTAAATTTCTGAGTCTTAAATAAGACAGGCCCCTCCAAAATCCTCTCTAATAATGTTCTGATTGTTTGAATCTGATCTGGTGTACATGATTCTAATTTAGGCATTTTAACTAGCAATGGTGGTGTCATAAGAAAATTGTATTTTCATCAATTAAATCTTCTAAATATTTTTTTAAATATTTTAAAATATTTCTTCTGGTTTATTCATTTAATTATATTAGCTCCATCTTTAAATAATGCTAAAATGAAGACCAAATGCCCTTGTTCAAATTTATTGAAAAAGACATAAATTCTCATGGGGCGTCTTAACTTTTTCACATCATTAGTGGGAGGCACAGTGGAGTAATGGATAACGGCTTGGATTGAGGAATCAGAGAGCCGAGTTCGAATTCCAGTCGAATCTGTTACATTCACTTACGTGCTAATACCCTTGGGAAAGGTGTGAATCCTCTTCTTCTCCCTCCAACTATGGGTAAATAGCAGGACAGACTTGGTTCTATAGCCTTGGATGGCAACTGGTCTAGGAGAAGGACAACTCTGAATTCAAAACCTGCGGAGGGTCGTTTGGGGACCTTGTGGCATTCGTTGCACCAGGTCCCTGTATTCGTCCCTCCAAAAAGTGTGGATGGCCCTGCACAAAGCCTTCACCACTATAATCAAATCCTGTGTGGGTGTCGGGCTTTCAGTTTCTGGGAACTGATCTGCCTGACCCTCATACGTCGAGTTCGACGGGAGAGCTATAATATATATATATAAGTGCAAGAGAGATGGAATCTCTGTTATTTTATATCTGTGGATATTTGTATATCTATAATCCTGTAATTTTTTGTAGGTACTACACTAGTAATACAACAATAATAATAATAATGATATGTTCTTTAAATGAACTATCATCTCTGGTTGTACAGAATTTTCAGGTTTGTTGACAGGGTGCAGTTTCTTTCAGTCAAAAACTTGTGGCTTGAAAATTACTCTTTGGCCAGTTTGTTACCCATGAGTGATGAAAAAAACAATTTTTTAGCAGAAAACTAGATTTTATTCTTAGACTTCACTGCTACAAGCGAGCAAAGGTGAGTCGAGGCATAAGCGAGAGGAGGGGTCCACAATTAGTGGCTATTGTCCATGTTTCTGCGGGGCACACATCATTCCTTCTGTTCTGCTTTAAAGACAAGAGGCTTCTTTGTCCTGTCACCTTTGTCCAACAAAAACAATCTTACTTCTGTCACTTCCTCTCAGTCTGCACCTCTTGTACTTTGAAGTTGACTCCAATTACCGATAGCCATTGAATGAAAGTTAGTGTTTCATATTGAGTTGTCTTAAATTTAACTCATATTGCTACAATGCATGAGCAATCTAGGATTTTTATCTATACATTTCACTCTATTGGTACATGTTACTTTACAATCAAAATAAATTCTGCTTTTTAAATCGTTAAAAGTAAAAATATCCTAAAAAGCTTGCATGAAACAAAGCAAAGTATAAAAAGCAATGTATTGCAACCCTGGCCTTGGAGAATTAGAGTGGTTTCTTTATTATCATAACAACGTCATATCTCATTACTAAGTAAGGAAGATCAAATTGCATGACCAATGCATAGACGAAGTCACATTCTTTAATGTTATAAAAGAGGTATTTACATATGTGAAGAATATGAGAAAATTGTTATGCTTCTTTTCACATTCCCCAGACCCCAGATAACATATAGCTTAAAATTTGCACAAGTGACTGTAGCACAGATAATAAGAATGACCCTTTCTGGAAAGTTTCGCTTGGTTGGTTTATAAGGCAAAGTCTTAAAGCTGACAACACTGTTGTATATCTGGTCAAATTTTGAATACGGACAATTGTAGAAATAATTATATATGATGGCAGACCAAATAGTTCATAGGCTGACTATGAAGGAGTGATGTTAGACCTGTGAAATCTTGCATGCATTAATTTCAGTTCCTCTTCTTAATAACTGCATTACTTCATTCCAGGTAAACTGGTATCTGAGTGTTCAAAGAAAACTTCAAAACTAACTAGGAGCAAGATATTTTGAAAATGGTATCATGGTGCCGATATGGTTGCTACATTAGAGAATGATGCCTTCGCTTTATCAACAGTGCAAAAGTGGGCAGCTGAATTTAGGAGGAGGAAGTGTCTTCAAGATGACCTAAGATCTAGACATCCTGCAAGTGGCACCACCAAGGAAAACACTGTGTTCACCACATCATGATGGATGACAGGTGATTGACTATAAAGCAGATAGCCAATGCTATTAGCATATCCTATGAGAGTGGAGAATATTCTGCACAATGAACTTGGCACGATGAAGTTTGCTGCTTGGTAGGTGACATGTCTTCTGACACTTGATCAAAAGTGCATGAGACTGATCACATCACAGGAAAATCTGACATTGTTTGAGGCAAATCCAGCTGGTTTTCTTGAACATTTTCTAATCCAGGTTGACTGTTGTCTTCATCACTTTGATAAAGAGATAATCCATGCGATGGAAACACTCTTCTTTACTTGCTCAAAAGAAGGTCAAGCTCATTTCATTTGCAGTGAAGGTGATGGCCTCAGTTTTTGGGGTTGCAAAAGGAATTTTGTTTATTGACCATCTTCAAAAGGCCACACCATCAATGGATAGTACTATGCCAACTTGTTGTGGCAGTTATGAAAGGCAATCAAGACCAAACACCCAGGAAAACTGATGAAAGAAGGTTTTGTTTTATCAGAACAATGGTCCAGGAACCCAAGTCCTCAGTTTCAATGGTTACTGTGTGTAACTAGCTTTGAATTAGTTAATCACTTTCCCTATTCTCCTGATTTGGCCCAATCTATCATCTGGTCCCCAAAATCTTGGCTAGAAACCAGTATTGCAGTGAAGATGACATCATATCTGCTGTTGACGACTTTTTTGACCAACAAGATGAAAGCTTCTTCACCAATGGGAAGCACTACAGCACTAATGGAAAAAGTGCATGGACTGCAAAGGGGGTACCGCATTTGGTCACATTCCATGAGAGTATCTTGGTTAGCCTATGAACTTTTCAGCTGACCGTCGTATAATAAAATAACAACTATTTGTTTAAATGCTGTGCCTCTTCAGGACATAAGCTATCATAACTCTCCATAGGTTCCTTTTATATTTATTTTAATAGATAATAATTTATTAATTGCCATGACTTGATGAGAAAAACAGAAGAGTGCTTTCATATTGCCTACTCCATGGTTTCAAACCCATATCCTCCAGTTTAAACCAATGACCTCTTTTTTTCCCACATTTTGATATATTTGTTTAAAGTCAATATTTTCTTGATTTCAGATGAAAACTTGGAAATTTTCCAACATATTTCAATGAGATTTTATCATTTCCAAACTATACAGAGGGTGATAAGTAAATTTTCGCCATTTTATATTTTTAATTTTGTGCATGCATGTTGTTTGTTTTTGATTTTGTTGAATACACAGTTTAGTAGGGTCAGTTGGGCACCACTTGTAAGAAAAGGAGCACCATGATGCAATTCACTCTGCAAGAAATTTGTAAATCACATTGCTGTACTGCTTGGCATTTTTCACCGGAAGCTCCAATATGAACATTTCAGAGTATTTGGGTGTCAATGCAGAGGATTTGGAAAGAGTTGATTGATATATATCCAGTCAACATCATGGTGTTTGGAGTGATCACTAGTGATGGCAACATTGTGCCTCCTTTCATCTTCCCACGGGGCCTCAAACTCAACACGAAGGCCTACATCAAGTGCCTTGGGGAGGTAGTGTTGCTCTGGGTCAAGAAGTTGGCTGCTGGAAAACCCTATGACTGGCAACAGGACTTTGCACCATGCCATATGTACAGGAGAACCCAGTCATGGCTAACAGCTAATTTTTGCAACCACATCACCTCTTACATCTGGCCACCTAACTCCCCAGACTGCAATCCCCTTGATTATTATGTGTGGGGCACAGTTGAGCAAGAGACCAACAAAACTCCTTGTAACACCAAAGATGAACTGAAGGCAGGGATTATGGCAGAATTCACTAAATTAAACAAGGAGACCGTCCAGAAGAGATGCAAGAGATTCCGAAGTCATCTGGAGGCTGTGGTTGAAGCCAATGGCGATTTTATTGAATAACATTACTTTTTAGTATTTCTTGTGCAATTTTGGTAAATATATTTGTTTAAATGAGATGTCAGTGTCATTTTTAATTTTTTAATAATTTAGACGACAATTTATCCATCGCACACTGTAGTTCAGAGATATGGGAAAAAAATGGAGTAAGCTTAAACTGATGCCACAAGAATATGGGTTAAACTCATAATATCCTTCTCCTAGACTGGCTACCTTCCAAAGCTACCCTACTAGTTCAGTTTATCCTTCTATTTACCTCATAGCTGAGGAAAGAAGAAGTGGATTCATGCCTTTCCCAACATTATAGTGTAAATTGAAAACAACAAACAAGGCTGGAACTTAAACTTGGCTTGCCAATTCCACTTTCTGTGTAAATCCTTTTTTTGTTGCTTATATTTCAAGCTGATTAGCTGGTGTCTTAACTCTAGACAAGCATTTCCCCTGCTCTCTTATCCACAACAATTAGCTTCTGAATTCATAGTGGTAGCTGATAAGCATATAATTATCCTCAATTGTGCATGCCTACAAAGGAGCATGACTACTAAGTCCAACTTACTAGGTTGCAACAGTTTTTTTTTTTCAGACTTACTATATTCAACAGATTATGTTTTAAAAAAAGTAAAATTAGATCAGTCAAAACTTATTTTCTTCAATATGAAATAATTCATTACATAAATTCGAGGAAATATAAATTAAGTTGAATAGTTCAAATTTTATCCTTTCAACTATAATAAAAATTAATTTGAATTTCAGAATAGTTCTAAGGTTAAAAAAAAAGGGGGGAAGTGGATAAAAAAAACTTTTTTTTCTTGGTAAGCCAAACTAAATTTAGAACAACACAAAGATGCAACTTACATGACCAGATTTGAGTCCAACTAACAAGCCTTCCCTACCAACAGGTCCTCCTGTCACTTTGATATAGCGGATCTGGCTCTCAAGGGCCCACTCCCTTTCTTTGACTCCTTGTAATGTGAAACACTGGAGACGCTTATCCTAAAAATAAAAAATGGAAACATAAAAAAAGCAAAAAACAAGTTGAATATTAATGTGGATTCACATAAATTCAAACATCAAATTTTTCTCTATTCTCAAAGTTTTAGATAAAAAATTTCTTTCCAAGAAACTAGTGGCCAACAATTAGATACCATTTATCATATACTTACTTTAAACTGTTTTTATCATATACTTATTTAAACTGTTTTTATCATATACTTATTTAAACTGTTCTCATCATTGTTGTTATAAAATGTCATTCCATAGTTTCTCTTTGTATTTTATTACTTTTACAGTGTTAGTTAAGAATGAACAAAGATATATTTTGTAAGTGGTGAAGATTTTACAAGTACAAAAATTTACTAATTGCAAAGATGAGAGAGAGTTTGTTTTGATCTGCCTTGAAAATCAGCATGATGATATTGAATACTGTTAACAAACACACAACTAGATCCCTCACTAGACATTTAATTGGTAAATAAGAAGAGAAGCATAATATTCTGTATATGAAAATATATCGGTAAGTCAGTAATTCCACAGCTTGATCATTAAGAAAAACATTTATTTTACACAAATAATTATCTTTCAATATAATCTCCTTCGTCAATATACTACATTCAGCCATGAATATTAATCACACAAACTGAATATTATACAGTGGAAGTTTCAGAGCTAAATTCAGTTTATGTCAGGTTACAGATATACTTATACAATGAAAATGTCATTTTATGCATTTTTACAGTTTTAAATATGAATGTGGGTCCAACTATCTATGTACATTTATGAAACTGATTTCACAAAATATTTACCAATATTTACAAAAAAGTATATATTTTCTGCAACACTTCCATTTTTTACTTTGAGTAATAATTTTGATTATATTATGAAGATATAGGATGAGAGCCATCATGGCCCTCCACAGCTTCCAGCCTTTTATTACTCTAAATAATTCTTTTTCCTTTACCAGACCTCATTGTCATTGTACTCTCATCCATTTACTCGATCTTGTCAAATAAGTTACTCATCCTTTTCTCTCATTTCACTTGCCTTCAATGTGCCTTGAGAGTGTTAAATTTTCCAAACATTTTTTCCTCATTATGTATCCCAAAAATTTAAGTTGTCTCTTTTTGACCATTAGCAACAGTTTCTTTGTAGTTCCTATTCTTGCGAAAACCTCACTATTTCCTAGATGCTTTGTCCATGGTAATTTTTTGTCCACAGTATTCTCAGCATTTGTCAGTATGACCCCCCCACCATCTTATGCTTCTACAGAAGGATGTTGAGAATAACTTGGATGTAGCATGTGAGCAACAAGGAAGTTTTAAGGAAAAGTGAAATGAAAAGGATGCATACCTAACATTAGAAGGAAACAGTTAAGATTTTTGGGATACATAATGAGGAAAAATAGCTTGGAGAATTTGACACTCACAGGACATATTGAAGGCAAAGGAAAAATAGGGAAACAGCAAGTAACCAACCTAATGAGCCTGTGTAAATGGATAACAGAACAGAGACAGAGAGGGATGATGAAAAGACAAACCTTACTAAGAACTACAAAGGATAGGAAGTTATGGAGAGCCATGATTGCCCATATCAAGAAGGGATATATATAGCACATAGAAGAAGACTATAGTGGTTTACAATTACACTCTGCTAAGTTTAAATTAGTAACTTGTTTCTGCCCATACATGTAGGAATGTTGATTCCATTTGGTTAACAGTTTACCTATGGTATAACAGGAGGAGCTAACCGTGCTGATGAACAAATAAAAATGGAAAAAATGTCAGCCAGTTATTGGAAAGTTCTTAAGGCTGTATTCAAAGCTATTATCTTTCTGGGTGATATAATGTTATAGATCATTTTATGGCTTGAAGCTGAATTCTTTCCCATTTCATTCTTTTGTAAAAAAAAATGTTTCGTCAGCAAACTCCAGTCAAAAAGTGACACTGCCTTAAAGGAAGACAAATATAAAATTGAGATAAAAAAATATTTTTGCTTGAATTAGACAAACACTGTTTTCTCAAGATAAGCAATTTTGTTCTTGTCTATTTTGTCACTAATAATCTTTATTTGATAATCACAACTTTTTGCAAAGTATTGCAAAAGAGAAATCTTCATTCAATAAAATCATTAAACTGACAAAAAGTTTGACAATGTTACCTTTCAGTACTAACACTGATATTAGTACTTCATTTTGATTTCTGGTTGTTGATTGGCCATTTGTTTACAGTATAGATGCGCAGGTGGTGTAGTAGATTGTGGCACAGATAGTTAAACTGGAGAGATGAGTTCGAATTCCAGTTCCGTTCATTACATTCACTTACAAATAAGCTTGGGGAAAGGTATAAATCGATCTTTCCCCTCCCCTAACTATGGGTTAAATAGGAGGATTTGTATCTGGAAAAATCATTGTTATTATCAAAAATGTGTTAATGCAATATTTCCTACAATCTTAAAAATATGTTTCAATTTTAAATAAACTACAAAGGGTTGATAAGATGTAAAAAAAAACCCAAATAAATCAATCAATTCTCAGCAAACTGTAAACTAGTTGTGAAAATTACTGAAACTGTGTTTGATCATTAAGAGATACACTCTAACTTTGATCATGTGCCAGGCTTGTTTTTATTTACATCACTTCCATAGAGATAATTTGATGAATCAGAATATGGCTTCACAGACCTCAACAGCTTAGAATTGTTAATATTTTTAATCTTTTTAATCATTTAACCCCAAACAAGGCAATAAAACCACTAAGATACAAGGGTTTACTGAATGTGAGAGAATATGAGGAGAAGAAAACATTATTAAGGAGTGAGAAGAAGAAAATAATTGCGGAAACAGAAAATAACAACTGACATTGCATTTAAATTTTTAAAGATCAAAGCTAAGTGGAAAGCAAGAGGCTAGAAGAGGGTTCCATAAACAAAAAGAGAAGAAACTGTTAGCATAGAACTTATGGTTACATCTCACCATTTTCAATTGTAAAATGATGAAACCTTGCCACCAATCTAGTAAGTAGAAAACGTTCTCAATTCATTTCATATTATTCTCTTTTATCTAATTTACCTTTTATCTAATTAATTTCTTATTCCATTCTGATTTTAATGGGCAAAGGTTTATTTAGACTAAAACAGAACTGAAATTAATTTATGTTGGTTCCAGTCCTTGTAGGAATGACTGCAAAACACTTTCCTCTCTCTAATTTATAGGCAGAAGCACACAAATGCATGCTGGGATTTCTTCCTAGCCAATAAAATAAGCTGGTTCTCAGTTTCATATGACTCAGTCCCAGTCTGTCTTGTATTGAAGTCAGAACACTAAGTCCACTTATACGAATTTGCTCAAACCCAATTCTTAGTTTGTGAACATTTTGCCTTATTACTGTTAATTTGCCTTGCATATATTGTTTGCTTGCTTTATATTATTTTTTACCCTGTTCTTTTCTTTTTGTTTAATGCAAACTTTTTCAATTCTATTTGTTGGACCGTTCTGCAATTTATTTACATTTAACCATAGTCACTCACTCTACAATTTCAGTTTTTTTTTCAAAATGAACAGGTTTGTTATACTATTTAATAAATAAACTTATTCTTTTAGCATTGTCCACAAATCCTAAACAAGACAAGATTTAGTAGAGATAGTCAGACATTGTAAATCACTTAAAGAAATTAGTCTTGATTAGCATAAGTAGCTGTCTTTTTAATGGAAAAACAAATGTCTCAAAAACAAGTCAGTCACAAAGAAAGAGAGAGTTAAGTGGTTCAGGGTTGTAAGGAAAAGGGTGACAGCAAGATTTATTGATGAACTTAAGCTACTTTACAATACATAATTCTGGATGACCTTGCTAATGAGAAATGAATGAATTCATCTTTAAAAAATCCGTCATTTAATTATTTCTTAAGAAACATTTCTGTCTTTAACTGCATTCTCTTCTTACTCCTAAATCTGTGCTAAATAACAATTCCATAGAATATGTAATAAATTAATCATTTATTCATGACATCATATGAAGCAGAAACATTTCTGCAAAGATGCCAGCATTTACCATATTTCCTGGCACTGGTGATGCCTCAAAGATGAACCCAAATTATGATTTATTAAATTTTTTTAAGTTAGATGCATAAAATTAAGTTAAATAAAAAGGCAGTAATCTTCAGCCTGTAGGATAGGGGGTAAATATTTGAGACTAAAAAAAAAACATTTTCAGCTGTAAGAAAAAAATCCCATTTCTTGCATCAATAAGTCTTAGCCACCCAGTGCCTCGTTGGTGATTGGTTAATTTTTTTCTCCTCAGATCATTGCCAATAAATATTCACAACAACTCAACAGGAATACCTCCCAAGCCATGCCATTCTGGAAATACTCTTTCAGCTATAACAATTAGGACTTCATTAAAGTCATTTAAATCTTCCATCTTGGCCAGAACTATGGCATTTAACACAACAAAATAAAATACTCAAGGCTGCTGACATATACATTTCTTATGGGACAGCAGCTACTATAATGTTTTGGCTCATTAATATTTATATATATCTGCATGTGTGTGTGTGTGTGTCTCTATATATACATATATATATATAATGACTGAATAAAGAAAAAACAAAACATAAAGCAAAATAAACTGAGTTCAAGCAACCAAAACGAAAGAAAAGAATAATACAAAACAACATTAATTTTGCAAGATAAAAAGTATCCAATAATCTAGACTAGAAATTACAAAATAGAAAATCAATTTTGAAACGAGTGCGAACACAATTCAAGACAGTCAAAAAGATATAACCTTCACCATTACTACCAGTTTAACATAATGAAGCAATCCTCAGATGGTTCATCACATTGTCTGAGGATAGCCTCATTGTGGGAAACTAGTAGTAATGATGACATTCATACCTTTTTGACTATCTAGGGTTAGATATATATATATATATATATATATATATATATATACACACATTTCATTAAAAATGACTGACAAGGTGCTTTTATTTAGTTTTTTATATAATTTCTCATGCGATCTAATAATGTTTTTCTTTTCAGATGATAAATTATATATTGTAGTTTATTTAAAATTATAAACAGGATGAATGCAGAATTAATAACATTATAAAAAAATGCATAACACCAGTTGACAATAGCAAAAACATTAGATTAATTATTTATTATAAAAAATTTAAACCCTCTAACCTTATAGTTAAAAATAATAATTCACCTCCTAGAACAAAGTTAAATAGAGCTAATATTATTTACGAATTCAAATGCCCATTAAGGAATTGTATTCCTCAATCAACTTTCATAAATAATTATATAGGCCACACTACAAATTTACATTAGTCGGACTATTGTCCTCATCTTTGTCGCCATATTTGTCACAACGTTTCGGCCGTTGTACGCTCCGGCCTTCTTCAGGTGGTTGGAATTTCGAACCGAACCCTTTATTTCAATCACTGGGGTAGACTGTTCTAGTTCCACGAGCCATGTTTGATGGATGTCAGTTATCAGTTATCGCCTGCTAATTTTCCCTCTGAAAGTTCTCCACTGCCTGAACCGGGTATTGAACTCACACTCTTTGGGTCTGTCACTGAAGAAGGCCGGAGCGTACAACGGCCGAAAAACGTTGTGACAAATATGGCGACAAAGATGAGGACAATAGTCCGACTAATGTAAATAGTGTACATAATACCTCATCTCAGAAATATAGACAGACACTACAAATTGTTTAATGCGCGGCCTAACTCTACACCTTTCTGACAATAGCTCAATTAGATCTCATTTAAATATTCATGGAGAGTCTGGGGAGTTAGGTGGACAAATGTAAGGGGTAATGTGGTTGCAGAAATTGTCTGACAGTCCTGACTGGGTTCTCCTGCTTGTGTGGCATGGTGCAAAGTCCTGTTGCCAGACATAGGGTTTTCCAGCAGCCACCCTCTTGTCCCAGGGCAGCACTACCTTCTCAAGGCACGATGTAGGCCTCCATGTTGGGTCTGAGGCCTTGTGGGTAGATGAATGGAGGCATAACATTGCCATCACTAGTGATCACTCCAAACACCATGTTAACAGGATATATTATCCAACTCTTTCCGAATCCTCAGCACTGTCGTTAGATTGGCACCCAATCACTCTGAAATGTTTGTATTGGAGCTTCTAGCATGAATGCCAAGCAGTACTGCATGCAGTTTCAAAATTTCTGGTGGAGTGAATTGTGTCATGATGCACTTTTTCTTAAAGAGGGTGTCCATCTGACCTTCCTATACTGTGCATTCAACAAAATCAGTAACAACACACATGTACAAAATTAAAAATATAAAATGGTAACCATTTACCCATCACACCCAGTGTAAAATGAAATTAACAACACTCAACAACAAAAGCCCTTGAAAATGGCTAAAGTGTCCAAAAGCACATGGGATGACAGACAAATGGCTAAAGTGTCCAAAAGCACTTGGGATGACAGACAAATGGCTAAAGTGTCCAAAAGCACATGGGATGACAGACAAATGGCTAAAGTGTCCAAAAGCACTTGGGATGACAGACAAATGGCTAAAGTGTCCAAAAGCACTTGGGATGACAGACAAATGGCTAAAGTGTCCAAAAGCACTTGGGATGACAGACAAATGGCTAAAGTGTCCAAAAGCACTTGGGATGACAGACAAATGGCTAAAGTGTCCAAAAGCACTTGGGATGACAGACAAATGGCTAAAGTGTCCAAAAGCACTTGGGATGACAGACAAATGGCTAAAGTGTCCAAAAGCACTTGGGATGACAGACAAATGGCTAAAGTGTCCAAAAGCACTTGGGATGACAGACAAATGGCTAAAGTGTCCAAAAGCACTTGGGATGACAGACAAATGGCTAAAGTGTCCAAAAGCACTTGGGATGACAGACAAATGGCTAAAGTGTCCAAAAGCACTTGGGATGACAGACAAATGGCTAAAGTGTCCAAAAGCACTTGGGATGACAGACAAATGGCTAAAGTGTCCAAAAGCACTTGGGATGACAGACAAATGGCTAAAGTGTCCAAAAGCACATGGGATGACAGACAAATGGCTAAAGTGTCCAAAAGCACTTGGGATGACAGACAAATGGCTAAAGTGTCCAAAAGCACATGGGATGACAGACAAATGGCTAAAGTGTCCAAAAGCACATGGGATGACAGACAAATGGCTAAAGTGTCCAAAAGCACTTGGGATGACAGACAAATGGCTAAAGTGTCCAAAAGCACTTGGGATGACAGACAAATGGCTAAAGTGTCCAAAAGCACTTGGGATGACAGACAAATGGCTAAAGTGTCCAAAAGCACTTGGGATGACAGACAAATGGCTAAAGTGTCCAAAAGCACTTGGGATGACAGACAAATGGCTAAAGTGCCCAAAAGCACTTGGGATGACAGACAAATGGCTAAAGTGTCCAAAAGCACTTGGGATGACAGACAAATGGCTAAAGTGTCCAAAAGCACTTGGGATGACAGACAAATGGCTAAAGTGTCCAAAAGCACTTGGGATGACAGACAAATGGCTAAAGTGTCCAAAAGCACTTGGGATGACAGACAAATGGCTAAAGTGTCCAAAAGCACTTGGGATGACAGACAAATGGCTAAAGTGTCCAAAAGCACTTGGGATGACAGACAAATGGCTAAAGTGTCCAAAAGCACTTGGGATGACAGACAAATGGCTAAAGTGTCCAAAAGCACTTGGGATGACAGACAAATGGCTAAAGTGTCCAAAAGCACTTGGGATGACAGACAAATGGCTAAAGTGTCCAAAAGCACTTGGGATGACAGACAAATGGCTAAAGTGTCCAAAAGCACTTGGGATGACAGACAAATGGCTAAAGTGTCCAAAAGCACTTGGGATGACAGACAAATGGCTAAAGTGTCCAAAAGCACTTGGGATGACAGACAAATGGCTAAAGTGTCCAAAAGCACTTGGGATGACAGACAAATGGCTAAAGTGTCCAAAAGCACTTGGGATGACAGACAAATGGCTAAAGTGTCCAAAAGCACTTGGGATGACAGACAAATGGCTAAAGTGTCCAAAAGCACTTGGGATGACAGACAAATGGCTAAAGTGTCCAAAAGCACTTGGGATGACAGACAAATGGCTAAAGTGTCCAAAAGCACTTGGGATGACAGACAAATGGCTAAAGTGTCCAAAAGCACTTGGGATGACAGACAAATGGCTAAAGTGTCCAAAAGCACTTGGGATGACAGACAAATGGCTAAAGTGTCCAAAAGCACTTGGGATGACAGACAAATGGCTAAAGTGTCCAAAAGCACTTGGGATGACAGACAAATGGCTAAAGTGTCCAAAAGCACTTGGGATGACAGACAAATGGCTAAAGTGTCCAAAAGCACTTGGGATGACAGACAAATGGCTAAAGTGTCCAAAAGCACTTGGGATGACAGACAAATGGCTAAAGTGTCCAAAAGCACTTGGGATGACAGACAAATGGCTAAAGTGTCCAAAAGCACTTGGGATGACAGACAAATGGCTAAAGTGTCCAAAAGCACTTGGGATGACAGACAAATGGCTAAAGTGTCCAAAAGCACTTGGGATGACAGACACTATAGACAATTTTTAGACTCCCTTACCGCCAAGAAACAGAAAAATGTGAGAATATTAGACAAACTAAATAAAAAATTCATCAAATTTTCCTTGTCTGTCATATTCAACTATATATATATTTATACACGCACACACAAGACTGAATGGTTAGAATGTTCAAACCATGAGACCCAAGTTTGAACATTACCATGATAGATTTGTCAAGGAAGTGATTACTTGGTAATATCATTCTAGAGAAGCAATCCTATCATGCAGCAATATTGCTTGCTATTTGTTTTCTTATAAGTCTGAGGCCCTATCAACTTATATTACTGAATTCAGACTATGGCCAGACCCACTTTCACAGTCACAAAACAAAACAGACATCAAATGTTCAAAAAATTACAAATTTAAAAAAAACAAACATTAGTAACAACCTCCTAAAAAAATTCCTATTATACAGAAAGTTTGCATGAAGGCTGGAGAATCAACATTATGATATTGAAAAAAAAAAATGAAATATAAGGATCTTTTAGGTGCTAAGGATAATATGGACCGAACATGTGAGCAACAACAAGGTTTTGGAGAAAATAGAAACAAAAAGGAAACATACTTAACATCAGGAAGAGGCAGTTGAAATTTCTGGGGCATGTGTTGAGGAAGGAGGGCTTGGGAAATTTGATACTCACAGGACAGATTGAGGGAAAGAGGGACAAAGAAAAGCAGCATGTAACACTGTGATGAGATTGAGTAAATGGACAGCAGAACAGGGGTTGGGAGAAATAAAGACGAAACTTATTAACAGTTACAAAGGACAGGAAAATGTGGAGGGCCATGATCACCTATGTGGGCGATCATGGCTCTTCACAACTTCCCATCTTTTGTAGCTCCTAGTAACATTTTCTTTTTATCTCATTTTTCTTTTTATTCATCTCATGTTCTGCCATCCATTTACACAAACCTGTTTAACAGGTTACTGTTTTCCTCTGTTCCCCTCGCCTTCAATAAGTTTTGTGAGTGTCAATTTTTCTAACCCTTCTTTCCTCATCCTAGAAATTTCATTTGTCTCTTTTTGATTCTAAGTGTCTTTTTTCTTTCCATTCTCTTCAAGTTATTACTATATTTGCTTTTAACTGTCAGCATCCATCTATTTGCTATTTCGATCAGTTCATAAAATATTTTGCAAAGATGGCATATTTATTTTAGAACTTCATCAGCAAGTGAGTAGGGTGGTTTGAAAAAAAATGATACTGAAGTATAAATCTTATGTCTGCAAAGTTGCAAAATACTTTTGGCCAAGGTCGGTGTGTTGTTGAACCAGATGAGATAGAAAAGGTCTGTTCCAGAAATCATCAGCTGTCTCCCAGCTGTATATCATGTGTCAGCTGACAGATGCAATGACATGGTTGTACATGACAGAAAAGGTTACATGACTTTTCTCAACGTAGACTAATTCAGATAGTTTATCAAACATACATTACTTTGGTCTATTTTTCTTTCCATCTCAACGTTTACAGCTGCGGCTGTTTTATACACTTTCTGAACATATAGTAAATTCAATTGCAATCTTAGTCCACAACCAAAGCCAAACTATTTCACTGCATATAAAAGGTCTGTAATCAGAAAGTCAGATTCTAATTCATAACATTTATAGCTGGGCACAATTACCAAAAAGGCTTTTGCTAGTTAAGCCAGAATTTCAAAAGCAAAGTAACATAGATTCAAATCGGAAGAAAAGCTAATAATTTTGTGAAGAGTTTTTACATTGCCGCAACAATGAAGCAAAATGATTTATATCAAAAGACAGTTCTAGAAATGAAACTTATTTCAAATCTCTTGTACAGTCAGTGAATTTTAACTTTAGTAGATAAGTGTGCAACTCTACCAACCATTCCAGTCAGTGTTCCCCATGGAACATGCTAAAAGAAATCAACTTGGCCTAATCCATACAAAAAATGCACTTCCTTAAAACAATGAAGACATTATCTTTGACATTCACAACTTGTATTAAACATTTCTAAGGCATTTGTATGTGTGTGGGTGTGAGAGAGAGAGGGGAAAGGTGGTTTTTAAGCTTCTCTATATAATTCCATGACTACAGTATACGCTGTAATCCTAATAATCCTGATGCAAAAAAATTCTTCATTTTCTTGGAATTTATGAAGCTTTTTTTGTCTTTACTTTTTTTTTTTTTAACTCAGTCTATCACAGAAGTCAAAGAAAGTTTACACATGTCTAAGAGCAAGTATTTTTTCATAGTTATTTGTTGTGAGCAAAAGTTTGATAATGATGACTGAGATCAAATCTAGATTTACAACCTATTAAATTGTTATTTACTAAACATATCTTAGATTTTGCACAAGACCACAAGTATGAAGCACCCAGTGAGGGTCAAATTCACAAATTAATGACCTACAAGTGCACTTTGTTGGCTGAACAATGTTGTATCAGACACTATGTAGTAAGTTGCTAAATTAAATTATTACTCTCAACACAAAATTCTTTTAAGAACTAAAAATTAAAATTATGGGTTTACAATATAAGGACAAAAGATTATTACCAAACATTGCTCGGGTACAGATTGTGTCTCCTCCACTAATAACAAAATATATATATATATATATATATATATATATATATATATATAGAGAGAGAGAGAGAGAGGAATAAATATATATATATAGAGAGAGAGGAATAAATATATATATAGAGAGAGAGAGAGGAATGAATATATATATATATAAAGAGAGAGAGGAATAAATATATATATATAGAGAGAGAGAGAGGAATAAATATATATATATATATATATATATATATATATATATATAGTGAGAGAGAGAGGAATAAATATATATATATATATAGAGAGAGAGAGAGAGAGGAATAAATATATATATATAGAGAGAGAGAGAGAAATAAATATATATATATATATATATAGAGAGAGAGAGAGAGAGAGAGAGAGGAATAAATATATATATATATATAGAGAGAGAGAGAGGAATAAATATATATATATATATATATAGAGAGAGAGAGAGAGAGAGAAGAATATATATATATATATATATATATATATATATATAGAGAGAGAGAGAGAGAGAGAGAGAGAGAGAGAGAGAAGAATAAATATATATATATATATATATATAGATAGAGAGAGAGAGAGAGAGAGAGGATGATAAAATGTACTTTTATGGTGATTAAGGTGATTAGCTCAGGGATTTTCTTGACTTTCTGAAGTGTTTTCTTTCATTAGTCTGGTATGTTGGTAGTTTAATGTTTTGTTTTCAGTTGTTGATTTTTCGACTGCAACCTGAGACACCATTGCAAGACGCGTTCCTTGTTTGACCATGCAATGGGTATTGCAGGATGAATGTCTTCGGATTCATGTCATGTGTTGCTTTCAAAAACTGGAAATACCTTTGTGGTTGCCACTCCATACAAGTGTGAGCAGTACTCTGTACTAGAGCAGTTGTGGCTTGCCAAAACATCTAACAATAGTTAACATGAATCGCCTCACCACTGGTATAGTGAACCAAGTTCTCATTTACTTGATTATTGCTTCACCTACTGATCCAACACCCTATATCCAATGTCTTTGTGTAACCGTGCATGGGTGCGGAGATGATAGATAGAAAGAAAGATAGACATGTAGATTATATTATTTATATATAATGTTTTGTTAACTTCTACTTGACTGTTTAAAAAACAGAACTTCAGAGTCATGGTAAAACTAAGCAGATCTCAAATTCATTCTGACATATTACTATTATTGTAGTAATATGTAAATTAAGTCCGGTATAAGAGGCAATATTGCCATACCTATAGGAGAGTTATCTTCTCTTGAGACTACATCTGTCAGAGAGAATACCTATCATAACAATATGGCATCGCCAATTGGTTATTCAGCCATGATGGTGGATCCTGAATATGTGGCAAACTGGCTTAGGTGTTTTGCCGTGTCGGTGAAGTTCAAAAGGTTAAAACACACCAAAATTAGTTGTAGAGAAAATTAAGTTACGGATTTATTTTTGGACTTAGTGGGGTCTGAGACCATAAAAACATCTCCGTCATGGTCTATTCCAAAGTGTTGGAAGATTAGTGTATGAAGAAATTGCTACCATCATAAAAGCAAATGAACAACCAAAAAAAAAAAGAGATTGGTCATAGTGGAAAGAACTAAATTTCTCAAAAGTAGACACAGATCAGACGAAACTATTGTGCAATATGTACAGCAATTGACAGAAGCGTCGAGATGTTGTGAATTTGAAAGAATGGATTCAGAACAAATGTCTTGAAGAGGAGCTAATTTTGCTGAGACTGATTGAAGGAATGTTTGATAATTCATGCAAGCATAAAATTCTACAGTAGCTTCAAGCTCATAATATGAATCTGGAATCATGTGTGGAGTTCTTACAACAATTGGAATTGATTCAAAAATGTAATGCCTCCAAAGGCAGAGACTTACAGTGCTACTAAAAGCTTACTTATATGCAGATACTGCAATAAGGAACATGAAAAGAGCAAAAATGAGTGTCTGGCCTTTGGGAAATGGTCTTTTAAGTGTAAAAAGTGGAATTATTTCCAGACAGTATGCACATATGGAAAGCAAGTGGAAAATATAGATCGTCCGATGAAAAGTACAGAAGTATTTGAGATAAAAGCACAGGGAAATGGTGAAATTGAACAGAGTAACTTTACTCATACAGATGGATACTGAAAGTGATGTTACTTTGATACCAAGAAATTCATGGGAAAGAATGGGTAGACCAAGGTTAAAGTAATCTCCAAATTCTAGGATGATTTGAAGGCATGTTTGAGACAAAAAATAGATTCAATATGATACCCATCATAGTGGTGGAAAATGACAGAAGCCAGTCTTTTAGGAACTGATATGCTAAGAGTGGATACATCAAAGCTGGTAAATTCTATGAAGTTGGTAGAACCAGATATTGGATTATTAAGGGGATACAAGGTGAGTATTCATCTGAAAAAGAGCAGTCAACCCATGTATTTTCAATCCCCAAAAAGTTCCTGTTCACATACTACCCTTGGTGGTTGCTAAGCTTAACAAAATAGTGGAACAAGAAATATTAGAAAAAGTCAGCCAAGCTGGTAGCAATTCGGCTTCACCCATTGTGGCGATACGCAAGCCCAGTAGAGATTTAAGAATTTGTGGTGATTATAAGGTGGGCGTGAATCCCCAGATCTGTTCGGATTCATTTCCGTTACCAAACATTGAAAGAGCACGCCATGAGTTTGCTGGTATGAAGTACTTTGCTAAAGTTGACCTTAAGTCAGCATATAATCAGATAAAAATTGATAGCAAGTTTCAAGAAGTCACAACAATGAACATCCCTATTGGATTACAAAAATGGACTCGTCTGCAGTTTGGAGTAAAAACTTCAACTCACATTTTCCAAAAAGCTATCAAAAAAGTTTCAGAGGGAATTAAAAATATAATTGTATATCAGGACGACATTGGCATTGGTGCATGCAGTAAAGAAGAGCTCAAAAGTAAAACAAAGAAAGTTTTGGGAAAATTAAATAATGCAGGTATGACAATCGCAATAAATGCTAGTTTAATTGTGAAAAAATTTTGTACCTAGGATATCAAATATCCAAAGACTGCATATCACCAGATGATAAACTCATTAATAAGATATCAGAGATAGCTGCACCCAGAAATTAAAAAAATAGAGTCTTTTTTTAGGATTAAGCAATTTCTATAACAGATATCTACCACAAAAAAATGACCTTGTGCAGCCATTTGATGAAATAAGGAAGAATAGTGAGTTTCAATGGGGGACAAAAAGTTAAGAGAATGCTTTTGAGAAATTAAAAAAGGCACTCATAAACAAAGCCTTTGTTAAAATCTTCAACCCAGCAAAAGGATTGAAGTTAATTACAGATGCCAGTGACTGTGCGCTATAACCACAAAATATTGTCACAGGAGGAGGATCCACCCTGTAACGTACTTATCTTGAAAACTAACATCAGGCAAATTATTCGAATATTGAAAAAGTGGTATTTTGGCGATTGTGTGGAGCATGGAAAAAGCTAGGAATTTTTTGCTGGGAAGGAAATTTCTATTAAAATCTGATCAAAAGACTTTGGAATTTATATTCAAACCCAGAAGAAAGTTGCCAAAGGTCACATCTGCCAGGATATTAAGATAGGTGATTAAGCTTATGGCTTTCGACTTTGACAACATATATATTAAAGGAAATACTATTTCACTTGTAGATGCATTATCTTGGTTAAATTTTGAGAGTAAAAAATATTGAAGCAAGTGAAAATTGTGAGGATAGGATTTTGCACTGGATAGAAATGGACGTATCACCCTTACACCAGCTTATGTTGTGAACGAGGCAGGATCCAGTGTTAAATAGAATTATGGATAGAATAAAGAGAAATACATGGAGTAATTGCTCTATGGCCGAGAGGCCTTATAAAGAGTCACAACACAAATTAACAATGGAAAAAGGAATTATATGTAATGGAAATATCATAGTACCTCCACAGTCTCTGAGAAAAGAATTAATTAAAGCCTTGCATGTTTATACACAGAGTTATATTATATACCATGGCCCTCCACATCTTCCTGTCCCTTGCAGCTCTTAATAAGTTTTATCTTTTTGTTATTTCTCCCAAACCCTGTTCTACCATCCATATGCTCAAGCTCATCAAGTATGTTATGCGCTGCTTTCCTCTGTCCCTTTCCCCGATCTCAATCTGTCCTGTGAGTATTAGATTTTCCAAGCCCTCCTTCCTCATTACATGTCCCAGAAAGTTCAACTGCCTCTTCCTTCCTTTTTGTTTCCATTTTCTCCAAAAAATCGTCATTGCTCAAATGTTCATTCCATGGTATTCTCAGCATCTTTCTGTAGAACTATATTTCTGTTTCTTCAAGTCTCTTCTTCATCTTTGAGATTCTCCAGCATTCACAGCCAAAGAGGAGGACAGATATTATGTAACAGTTCAACACTCTTTATTTCTAACAAAGTTTTTCTGTTTCTTAATACTCTGCTTAGCTTTCGGAATGCATTTTTTGTCATCCCAATTCATGTTCAGATCTACAGAAACCTTTTTTGTCAAAGAACCGCTTTCAGCTGCAAAAGGGTAAAACTTCAGACAGTATGATATAGTTGTAACTCTTGATTTAAAATGATTTCCTTGGAAGTTTATTCCCAAAAAAAATAATTTATTACCAGGAACTTCTATATAAAAATGGAACAAATTCTTTTCATTCTTTAACATACATAATTCCAAGAGAGAAACAAATACACACATTTTATTCTTGAACTTTACCCAGCCTTTTACTACAAACACTAAATTGGGTTATGAGAAATCAAATCAAAACAGAACAATGCAACAAGATAACACTTTCCTCTTCAGAAGCAATCAAAAATGAAATTAAACAAAAGTTTTTACTTCTTATTTGTTCCAGTTACAATGGAACTGACAAAGACGTCTCAACAATTCCTGTTGACAGAGACCAATAGATTTGGACACTGAGTGTTTCAATGGGATTTGCTTTATTAGATTTGTGGCACTGGGGATCAACCAGCTGGAGAAACAAGGTTTCAGGCTTATGAATGAAAAGAGGAAAACAGAAAGGAGCAGAGGTCATTGGCTAATAATCTCAAGTGACTTCAAGGAATTTTTGACTAATGAGCTGTAAAGTAAACAATGTTATTCACGTCAAGAGAAATTATACAATATAGAAGAAAGGCAAAAGTAAAAAATCAGTAGGATGTTAAACTTCAGGAATTACACACACACACACACAATACATAAAGTAATGAAGAATTTCTTAAGAGCTCAGTTGAGATTTCTATTAGTTCCGCCCAAGACAGAAAGAAACTATAAATGGTTTTCATTTTATCAAAATATTATTTTGGAAATATCAAGATATTCATACCTTATAATAACAGCTTTTATAATAACCTATTTCTTAATCATTATATTGTCTTTTATGTGCTGTTTCCCTTCAGAATGTGGGCGGTCATGACTCTCCACAACTTCCTAACCTATGTAGCTTTTAGCAATGTTGCCTTTATACTTCCCCTCCCAATCTGCATGGATACAGCATGGCAGTTCAGAGCTCTTTTCTTTGTTTCTAATTAAATTTTCCTATGATAATATTTCACTTAGTTCTAGAAGGCCTCCCTTGCTATTCCAATGCACCTTAGAATCTCTATATTTACCATCATCTGTTAGTGTATTACTCATTTAGTTAAATTTTGATAGGTACTTGTTTCTGATGTTTCCAACTAAAAGTTCACACTTTTGGCTGCCTTGCTTACTGATGGCCATATATTCTGTCTTCTGGTTAACGGTTATTTCTTTTTCTTTGCTTTCCTTCTGTATATGTTTTTGCAGTTTTCCTTCATTGCAATACTGCTCTGCAGCTTCTATCAACTCTGAATCATTCATCTATTTTGGTCATTCAAAAAGGTTTGGAAACACAAGATAATCAGATGGATTAAGATCTGCTGAGTAGAGTGGATGGTCGATGCACTGAAACCTGAAATTATTCAAAACACCCACTGCCTTGTCAGCCCAGTGAGCAGGAGCATTGTCCTACAAAAAATAATACTTACTATAGCTTCCCTCACTATTTTCCTTCAATGCCTCCCTTTAGCTGGCACAACATTTTAGAGCAATATCCTGCAGTTACTGTTTGGCACTTCTGGAAACAGTCACTCATCAAAATATGTTCCTTATCTCAAGAAAACTGTAAGCATAATTTTTTTTTTCAGCTGAGGAGAACTGAGTACCATCACAGCAAGGACTGTGGGTTTCAGATCATTGAAGTGTAACCATGTTGCTTCAACAGTAATACCCCATTCTAAAAAATGTTCACTAGATCACTGAAAATGCTGTAAAATCAACTCAGAAATATCCACATGACACTGTTTCTGCATGGCATTCAAACATTTTGGCACCACTTGGCTGACAGCTTCTGCACATCCAACTAGTCATGAATTATAAATCTACCACATTTCCTGGATGCCTCAGCAATTCTTTTCGCTAAGGTTCATCGATCAGCCAAAATTACATGATGAACATTATTAATAATTTCAGGAGTTGACACCATCGGAGGTCTTCCAGATGCTACCATATCTTGGGTTACAAAATCTCCAAACAGGAAGTTCTCGAATCCCGTCTTCACAGCTGAGTATGACAGGCACTTGTCACCTAATGTTTGCATCATACATTCATGGATTTCCTGCAGAAGCAGTAACTTCCTAATGGCTTTGAGTTCAACACTTGACAATTCTACACTTTCCATTGATATAGTTTGGTCAATGATTTAAAAATAAGTCCAAGATTGCCACTTAACAATAAAAAAAAAAAATTCTTTCCAGCTACAGTATGAAAATAATGTTCCAATATTATGAAGTGAGCCTGGGACAATAACTTTTCAGCACTTCTTTTTATAAAACATGCATATATAATATGCACAAGAAAAAAAAAACTTGTAAACAACTATCAAAACTATTGAAATGTTGCTTACACTGTTATATGTAACACACATATATAGAATAATATAAACACAAACTATAGGCACGTATATTCAAAAATCCATCAGTAATCACTGAACAACTCGATTATATACATAGTTGTACATGTGCTTCAAAATCTAAACATACGACTGATTTGGTAACGGTAATATTATACATTTCCTTATAACAAAGTATATGGCATTCACTGACCAAGCAGCCAGTACTGCTTTCGGTTGAAACCGTTCCTTTAAAATAATTTTTCTGGAAAATAGGTTTCTCAAGTCCAGTAGTTGTTACCATTCTTTCCAGTATTGATGGGAGTTTCCTTCCTAACCTTTTGTTTGTAGTGAGGAATGAAAACACCTCGATTGCGTCATTATTTTCTCTTCCAGTTACTTGCACTATCCATTTTCGCTGTTGCTGCTGTTGAAAGTCTTCAAGTAACGTGGTTTCTGTTATTTGGTACAATTCTTTGTTTGTGATTCTATAGCACCAGTTATGGAGGCACGGTGGAGTAATGGATAACGGCTTGGATTGAGGAATCGGACAGCCGAGTTCGAATTCCAGTCGATTCCATTACATTCACTTACGTGCTAATACCCTTGGGAAAGGTGTGAATCCTCTTCTTCTCCCTCCAACTATGGGTAAATAGCAGGACAGACTGGGTTCTATAGCCTTGGATGGCAACTGGTCTAGGAGAAGGACAACTCTGAATTCAAAACCTGCGGAGGGTCGTTTGGGGACCTTGTGGCATCCGTTGCACCAGGTCCCTGTATTCGTCCCTCCAAAAAGTGTGGATGGCCCAGCACAAAGCCTTCACCACTATAATCAAATCCTGTGTGGCTGTCAGGCTTTCAGTTTCTGGGAACTGATCTGTCTGACCCTCATACGTCGAGTTCGACGGGAGAGCGATAATAGCACCAGTCCACAAGGTTCAGTGAAGTGTGACCTTCACCAAGACTCACAGGGTTCACTTGTTCAAAGCCATTTTTAACCATTGATCTTAGAAAGCGATTGTATACAGCTGACAGTTTAGATATTCCTGAACAAGTTCGGCGCCAGGCATGGCATCCATGTGAAAGTATCGATCTGAAAATTTAATCAAAATGCATAAGAATATTGGAAGTTTGGAGAAAATTGATTTTTTGTTTTTTTGTTTTTTTTTACTTTCTCCTCAAGAAGAGACGATGTCTGATAGATGAATGTCGAGATCGTCAGGGACAGATGTAGTGGCTCGAGAGCTGATAGATTGCATAAAGGCACATATCATGTGTGCCGTTGTGGGGGATGGAAAAGACTGGTATGCAAAAGCAAATACCAGAAAGTGGCACTCATAGATTTCTATTTGATTTTAGTAAAAAATCTCTCTGTAGCTTCAGAAAAGAGAAGAAAAAGACTACTTTAAGCATTTATTTCCCAGAACTAATATAGAACTAAAACTTCTTTCAGAGATCCGAAGTCAAATAATGTTTTTAAATTTTTAAACACATTCCATGTCAGAAGATAAAACAATTATCAGAATTTCTCATTAATAAACTACAGAAGGTAAGACAAAGAAATTAAGTAATGAGACGCCAGCTGAGAATGATAGCGCGCTATTTACCACAAATCATATGTCAATGGGAACTCAGCACCTTAACCATGGCCATAAAAGCTGAAAAATTTCATCAAGCTAAACAAAAGCTATCATGGTGTTAATTTAATTTTCTTTTCCTGAGATTCTATTTTTTAGGACAGATTTTCAACAACAAATTGTGGATCTCAGACTGAAGATGTATTCAATTATCCTTTTTAACTTGTTTTGAAATGCATTTTCTTGTTTGATCCATCAACAATTATTTCTTATTTACAGTAGCATCACAAGTCACCATGGACTTTAATTCTCATGTTCAGGTTAGAGTTATAAAATGATTTAACAAGATATTAAAAATTCTCAACCTATAAAGAACTTCAAAATGAAATCTATTTCTTTTATTATAACATAAAAATGCCATTGTTGGGATACAAAAGACATTTCTACCCCCCCCCCCTTGATGGAGATAAGTCACATGGTCACATGACAACTGCTTAGTGACATCACTCCATACAGTGACCATATGGGCATCAAATTTCAGCTTTGTTTACAGCAGCCAAACAGTAAGGTTACTTTTTTAGCCTAGGCCTTCTATGGCCCGGGCAGAGGCTAAATCTGCCTCTCCCAGCAGCTTACAAGTCCTTGTTGCCATTTCCCTCTGGGAATATATTTTTCCCAAATATAGAAAGAAACTCCTCAATTTGGAAAAACACAAGATTCATTGTTTCCTATTTATGGAACATGATCTTGCCTGGGACATAGAGAAATCTGGCACATTTAAATATGGAGCCCTAAACATGGCTTCTCCAGATACATTAAGACCCTTCTTTGTCGTTTCTCCTTACACTCTACTTTGCTGTGTAGATATATGTGATATATTATTCTCCACATGGGGTACAATTGTATATATGTATATATAGTTTTGTGTATGTCGTAGTAGTATAAAAATCTCTCTGAGAACCAAGCATATTTGTCATTCCTTTTTCATTTCAGCTATTCAGTTCTATCTATGAAGTAAAGTGTTATTATATCATGGATATAATAATGCTCATAATGGGGGAAATAATATTGAGAGAATAAATCTTTCTTCCACGGCTCTCTCTCCCATTACACTATACAAGTGAATTCCACATGTATAAAAATCTCAAAAAACAAATCACAGAAAAATTTAAAAAAAACAAATACCACAAAAAGAAAACACTTAAAATGCTGAAAAATATACCAAAAATTGCAGAAATATAAAAATAATGAAAGTGTTAACAGTTAAGGAAAAACTTGAAAATCAAGATGCAAAACAGATACAATACAGAAATATCAGATAAAAATAATGAAAAAAATAAAAAATATTCCCTTAAAATGTTAGAACTGTTCCGCATTTCCCAAATAAACAGAAAAAGAATACATGACGTAAACATAAAAGTCTTGTTAGTTTGAATAATAGTAAATTTTTGTCAGAAATTTCTATCATGCCTCAGCAGAGCAACTCACCAGACAGAGAATGATGTTCTGTGCTGTGACCACAAGCAGATTGCAAGAGATTTTCTTTTTGATTTTATCTTTCACTTTGTAGCGCATGTCATTTACATCACCTGTATACTGCTCGTAGATTACAATCTTGTCTGCAACTTGCACCTATGGAAAGATTGTAAAGTAAGAGAAGTGAGTTTGAGATCTAATTTAAAAAACAAAAGAAGGAAATGAAATAGAAGTTACTTTGTGGTGCATATCAAGAGATTTATGGTAAGAGAAGTAGTTACATATAAAGAAACATTGGTGCGAGATAGGAGACATTCCTTTTATGTTACAAAATCAAAATATCTAATAAATGTTATTAAACCATTTAAAAAATAGAGTAAAACATTTGTCTGTCAAAGAAAAAGTATTTAACTGGATTTTATTTGTAAACAGAACACTCTAAAATATTCTTAGGGATAACTATATAAGTAAAGATAAATTATGAAGGACGTTAAGTGATGAAATGTAATATCTAATAAAAATTTTGAAAATTTAATATTTTTACTTCTGTTTATAAATAGAGGCTACAAAATAAAATGCTTACATTGACCTTTGTAAAGTCCCTCAATGGACAAAACACATTGGTAAAGAAAAGTTTTGCTTTTGTCATATTGGGAACAAGGCCACACCAAAAAGAATTAAATTTTTTTTTATTATTATTAATTACCACACTAACACACTGGTTCTTGAAAATGACTGAGATGGTCAAAAGTACTTGGACAAAACAACACAAACATAAGCTTCTGACAGTGTATCCACAATTTTGAGCACAATACTCAACACCTTATTCAAAAGTTGGGAAATACAATAATTAAATTAAAGACAGACCTTGTTGATTCTTTTTAATCAAACTGTGTATATGTGTATTTTGGATATATATATACATATATATATATGTGTGCGTGTGTGTACATTTTTGGATATATATATATATATATATGTGTGTGTGTGTATATATACATATATATATTATGCGTGTGTATATATATATATATATATATATATATATAGTCAAACCTAGAGAGCCAGACAAACCTACCAAGGTTTCTCCTAAGCGGATCGTCAGGGGACCCTGATGATCCCCTTAGGAGAAACCTTGGTAGGTTTGTCTGGCTCTCTAGGTTTGACTAGGTCTGCTCTACTTTTGTATTGAGCACTTTTTTAGTTAGATGATTACTCGTATTGGGGTTTTTTCTTTGGGCTTTGGACCTGTATGTTGTACAATTATTTTCGATAGAAGTTCATGTTCATAGCTCTTTCTTTTTTTAAAACCTTTTTTTCCTTTGATATTGATTTGATCATTGGCAAATCAAGAAACCGATGGTTTTCTGAAACGAGTGTAGTTACCTATATTTATATACATATATATATATATATATATATATATATATATATATATATTTAGGCAGCATATCTTCATTCAAGCATGTCTGGTTGAATAATTTAGACATCATATTTATTTTTATTCTCATCCTCTCAAATTCACAGATTAATTTCTTAGTATGAAACTGATCAAGAAAAACACTGTAATAATCCATATGTATTTTTTATTTTCTTAAGTACTTTCAGTCTCATCCAAGATCATCTTCAGGGGTGAATTTCTAAGACAAAGAATTAATTTGAGTGTGCATGAATGCTGTAAAATTCGAAAAAAAATTGCCACTGTGTAAGGGAGGTATCTTTATGTAAATTCTTATTAAAATTGTAATTATGTGTTTTAAAATATTGTTTTAATTGTAGTTTTAACATCACTGTACCCTAACTATAAACACAATGAAAAAGCCCCTAAAAAATATAATTCACCAATACATATCACTTAATAATTGCAATAAAGACCTAAGATTTACCATTTACTATGGGATGTTTAAAACAGCTAATCAAATCATTACCAATAACTCAGGACCTCAAAAATACCTTCTCAGTAAAAACAATCTTGTCTATGAATTCTCATGTCCTTTGGGAAATTCTATCATTAATGACAATAATCATAACACAACTGTAAATCAAATTTACTTCAACCAAAATTTAAATGTATATAAAGGCATGGTGTTCTTTAGTTCAGGCCAAGTCATAGTGCAACTAACAGCCAGAACAAGAGACCTATCTCAAATGTCGCCATTCCACTGGGAGTGAAGATGTTTAGTTTTGGCTTGGATTTGTGGTAGTTTGCTGCCATAGTCGGCTTAATAAATTCAAAGAAATAAGTAGAGATTAAGAGTATAATTCATTTGGCAGATCTTCCGACTCATCAACTACCACCCCATTAACAAGAGTGTACAAAATATTATATACATTTGAATCTTTGAATTAATTATCCACCTTAAAACTGTTTTAATGAAACAAAAGTTATGTTAGAACTATGAATTCTGATACAAAAATATGACATAAAGCAAACATGAAAATAACTTATTTCATTGTTTAGAAATTAAGTCATTATTGTTATGCTGACTTTTTTTGTTATAAATATACTTTTTTATGATCAAAGAAGTAGCGAGAAAAAAACTGACTCTTAAAAATGTGTGGTTTAGCAGCAAGATGAGAGTTAACTTTTCATATACTTCATTCATATCTAAAAATCTATTTATTGAATTTAATTATGATATTAACATTACATAATAACTTTCTTAATAATTTTTCATTAATTTTTTAATTTTTTTTAACAGTAAAATAAACTAAAATTTAACAAACTATTTTAAAATACATTTTTGAAATAAAAACAAATTATTCATAAATAAATTCAATTTTATTATCAATATATTTGTTGTTATAAATAACATTATCATGAACAAACATTAACTTTATGTAACAAATGGCATTTTTAAGATAAGTTATTCTAAATGTAAAGAGCAAAATTTTCTTAAGCTAAATACAGCAGTAAACGACCACAAATCCGAATTGAATCTTAAAAACTTCACTCCCAGTGGATAATGATAAGATTTGAGAGAGGCCTCCAGTTCTGGTCATCAGTTGCACTATGACTAGGCCTGAAGTAAAGAAAGCCATGATATAATGATGATATTTAAGGTAACATTTAAGTAAACAAACTAAAATTAATTAGTGTTTGTGATGAAAAATACCAGTGAATGAATAATTAGTTTCCGTGAACAATAAAAAGAAAATTAATGAAATTTATATTTTACTTTCATTTGACATGATTAATGTTAGCAAGGTTGTAATTTTTTAATTTAATGCCATTTATTCACCTGAAGCATATGCCAGTACTTAATTCACATGTAAAATATGAACCCACAACAACTTTATTATTGATAATCCATAATGATTAAGTTCTACTTCAAATTGTACTGAGTGAATTTTCAAACATTCAGTACCAAACTATTTAAGCTGCTTTGCCCATATCAATAAAGTATTAAGAGGCAATACTCAAATTGGGAGTTCAAATTTTAAAATCCATCATCATTATTTCCATCAAAGATAAAATAGTCATCTAACTCAATGACTTTGTCAGCATCTTTATTTTGCATCTATTGAATTTCAATCAGAGGATTCTTTATTGTACTGTTATAACATTATTGAGTAACCAGTAATGAGATTACAATCAGAGACCAATATTTTACAACCCTCAATGCAATTAGTTATTCATCTCAACAAGTGACAATTGTGGTTTATCAGTGCTTTTTTTTGTTTTTCTAAAAGAAATAATTTACAGAAAATGAACAGAGATGCAAGCAACAAAAACACGTGGAGAAACAGCAAACTCATTAGTTAAAATGAGATAAAAACAAAGATGTGGATATTAATTAAAAAAGAAATGTCATTAATTTGTGAATCCTGTCTTTTGCTTTAGAATATTGAAACTTTAAATTTTCCAATAATTGCTGAATTCTAATTCTTACATTTTGATGTGAAAAAATGTTCACTGAGCACATTTGTAAATTAAAATTCATCATTCTGACAAACTCTTTAAACAAAAATAGTGAAATAAACGCTATACATAATCAAAATCTAATTAACAGAAACAATGCAGTTAATTCTGATAATATTTTGTTATCTGCAAATTACAAAAAAGAAACACAAAAATATTAATAAATTTGGCCATACATTCTTATTTGTTAATCAAGTTTTGATTTTAATCATTACATTCATTTATTATTTTCCAACTTAGAAGATGAATGTTTTTATTACAATACAGATTTTATATTTTTCCACAACAGACAACACGGAAATCTTGATTTCTTTGTATATCCCAATTTTATTGGTTCCTTAACACTTTCAATGCAGATGACATACTTTTAGGCCTTGTTTGCTGTCAATATGTATGTACATTTTCTAGATGTCATGAAATACTAGTGTTTGTGATATAAACTAACCACTTTCTTAGTGCTATTTCCAAACCAGTATAGACATATAGTAGCATACAATATGACCTGTTTAGTGATGTATTCTTATTATATTGTATGTTGTGTGTGTCATTTAGCTAAGTCTGTATTGCAGAGTGTCTGATCAAAACCAAAATGGCAGTGCCCATGAAAAACCCTTGCCAGCATTGTAATAGCCTATCTATTTCCAGTCAATGGCAATTTCTTATTTTTACCAAAATAAGCCAGCATAACCAGACAACAATCATAAAAAAAAAAAAACAAGCTAAAGATTACAAATCAAATACGTTTGATTGAAGGAATTTATTAATCACAACAGCTTCAATATTACAATGATTGTTTAACGTTTACAACTCTGAACATTCAGAGTTGTATCCCCTGGATCCATATTAATTTTGGGTGTGTCAAGTTTGTGAATGGTGGGTATATTACTAGTACTGTGTCTTTTAGGGTTTTAGAGATACTGTTATAAAATTTTCAGGGTATTTGAATGAAAGAATATAAAAAAATGTAGACATATTTTTTTACTGTACATATAATAAATTTTGAGAAAAAAAAATAAAAACATGAAAACTAAAAAAAATACAACAGAATTGATGAAAAACGATTCCTACTCATCATATTGTAAAATCCTTGCATGTATAAAAGGGGGTCTGTTGTACGGTAAGTTAGATACAAAGGTTACTTTTTAAACCTATCATCAAAAGCAAGGCCAAAAATGTTTTTGTTTCTTCAAAGCAAACGTTTTTACAAGCAATGATTTGCAAGTTGGACTTTGCCGTGTCACCTAATTTTGTTTTCACATCATTTGCATACTGGTTAGTTTCCATTAACATTAGTTGAATAACTTCATCAGATAAAAAATGACAAAAAGCGTCTAGCTCACTAGCTTCTTGATCAATTGGTGTAGGTCCAGGAGTATAGGAACACTCTGGTAACCAAGAGCAATTATATACTTGTGATGGTTTGAAAATTCCTCCTTCTTGGTCAGAATCACTTTCAGTCTTACTGTCACACACATCACCAAACTCTGCATGAGTCAATCCAAGAAATTCTTCTTCGCCACTTTCAATGTCCATGAAAGTTCCTCTATCGACATAACAGATCCATGCCTTGCCTTGGGTGTCTCCATTGTGATCGAAAAATGAATATCTTTAAAACACTTTAATAAAATTCATTGATAAAACAACTACTTTAATTAGGACAAAATGACTGACATCTGGTCATTCCCAGTTCATATCACAAGCTTAATGACATGAATTTGGTAATAAGAGGTTATTTTTAGAAATGCACTTTCCCTTTGAAACAAAGCTCTGTCATTCGGCAAATATGTTCACCTGGAGAATTATTGAGAAAGTGTATTGCTGGCAGACATGTACACCCGCAGAGTTGTACAGGTTAACAAACAAAAAAACATCATAAAACAACAAATCAATTTCAAAAACTAATGACTCAAAGCTCTCGAGCTAAATAGACATCTTTGGCCTTTACCTCTTATGATGCATTTTGTCCTCTGAGGGACATTATTAAGGGGAAAAAAAGTCCCTCAAAGGACAAAACATGTTGGTTAAGATAAGCTTTCCTTTTGTTTATATATATATATATATATATATATATATATATATATACCTGACCAATATATATTCGTCATTCTATTGCATGCCTATCTAGATGACTCAAGTTATACCTATATCTGACCATAGCTCAATTTAGACTCATTTAAACGCACATGAAAACCTATGAAAAGCCATCCGAAACATACGAGTTGAAACTACAAATATAATAGCCTTATCCACATGTAAAAAGAAGATTAAAAAATAATGGAAGCCCTAATAATAAAAAAGGAAAAGCCAACACTCAATGACATTAACTACAAACATGGCCACAATGTGATGAGCATGTTTGGAAAATAAAACATTCCTATAACTTCAGACATATACATAAAAAAAAACCACACATTCAGTTAAAAATAAAAAATAAAAATCATCCTTGATAAATAATGGCTAAAAGAATAGCCAAAAGTGCTCTGATATGCAGAACTTTTGGCCAATTGTTACATACTTTGAGTCCAGAAAAGAAAACACTTGTACAAACACAAGAAAAATTAAATAAAAAGCTTAACTGCAGTACCTTGGCGTTTACCCCTAGCGAAGGACCGTTAATTAATTTGAAACTTTTAAAACCATTTATTCTACATTCAACATCATCACTTGATAAGAGACCAGAAGTGTTGAAACAAAATGGCTATTTTTGTAGTGATTTTATAACATATTTATGTTATAATATTTAAATAAATAATTATATATATATATATATAATTATTTATTTAAATATTATAACATAATATATATATCAAGCTAACTGGACATCTTTGGCCTTTAGTTCTTATAAGCTTTATACATTCTTCTTATCTAATATGAAAAATAAATCCAAAAATTTACTCTTCATAACTTAATTAACGTAATTGATCCATTGTGGAATAGATGGCTAGAAGATAACCTCAGAGGATCAAAGTTCCATCTACTTTTATCGCACAATTATTATCAACACCATTTTATTGGCCAACAGAAGCCTGTTGTTAAATAGCATCACACTATGACATTGTTAAAACCAGCAATTTTCTTCTGCACCAACTCACCTTTCAACAATAAGCAGTTAATGAAGCCTCATCTCTTCTCCAGTGATAGATAAAATGAAATTAAAACTTATCAGTATTGCATTCGGTGCTGTTACAAATGAAAAAAGACTCAACAATGAGAGCTGATTTACATTTTTTGTGAGACATGCAGCTGATGATAATAAGAGGCCATTACAAGGCAGTAAAGATAGAACCAGTAGAAACCCTGTGAATATTATACAAAAGAAAACATAACATCATCTACCAAAAATTAATTTATCCTTCAGGTACACGTTTGCACTGCTTTTAAGGTATCCTTAATAGAAATTTCAGTCTATTCTAATGTGCTATACAAAATGTATTTGTTTCGTTTTTCTAAATTTCAGATTACAATTGCGTACATCTGTCTATATTTCTGAGATGTGGTGTACACTCCTGCCTTCTTCAGGTAATATTTGTTGGAATTTTGAACCAAATTCTTTATTTAGTCTTCAAGGACACATGGTCTGGTGGATAAAAGCATTGGTTGATTGATCCAGAAGTGACTTGACCCAAAGAGTTGTGAGTTCAATATCTGGCCATAGCAGAGGGAACAAAAAACGAGCTGTTATCAAGGAGAATTAACTGAAACTGAGATATCCAAAGAGGCATGGCACATGGAATTAGAACAAATTACCCTCGTGGACTAAATCAGGTGTTTGGTTTGAATTTCCAACAAATATTACCTGAAGAAGGACGATGTGTAGAACAGCCAAAACATCATGAATATGGCAATTAAGATGAGGACAACAGTCCAGATAATGTAAATAGATACAATAGAATAGTTTCAGAAAGTAAGAAACAATGCAGTACACACATTGTGAATATTTTACGGTTATCTTTTAAAAAATTAAGAACTCTTTTAGCAATCAAATTACTAAATCCAATGAAAAATGCATATATGAGTTGTATAATAGAATATATCTCTACCCCATAAAAACCTATTTGCTATAGAAACTACAGCAGCAACTCCTCATGTAGTGAGGCTGTGGCCCTATACTGCGCAGGGAAGTTTCCAGAGTTAACGTACAGTAGGTTATTGCGAGAAAAATATTGTACTGGTAAGAAAAGGTATTGATTTTTTTTTATGACATTAAAAGCTTTTCATTTTTTATATCTGAATTAGCAATGACAAATCATTATAAACAAAAATAGGGTTACTGCAATGTTTTTCTTTTTTTAAACTTCAGAGTAATTTAGAATGTCTGAAATAGTAAAGTTATCTACAGGATACAGTGCTCTTAAAATAATTTTCATTTATTTAATCAAATCTGTTGTCAGGAAATGTAAACAAGAATTAAGTTTGAATAACTAACTTCATAACTCCATGAATAATACTTAAGATATTTCCTTTAAATTGGTTTTAGCAAAGTATTTAGCAATAATACTAAGAGGAAAAACTCACAAGAAACATGAGGGAAAGAAGAAGTAAAAATAAAGATATACAATTTTTCGCATTGCATTGGTTTAAATATATCTAGATAATTTTTTTATTTGAATTTCATTAAAAAAAAGCATCTTCATTGGACAGAAAATATTAGGAAGCATCTTGATTTTTTGTTTTTATCATTTCACCCCAAGCAAGGTGATAATGCCACTAGAATGCAAGTGGTTACTAGTAGTGAAAGAGAATAAGAAGACTTTAGTGAGGAGAAAGGACAATAAAAGAACATGCTTCAGGAAAACAGAAGATGGTGATTGACATTGCATTTAAATGTTTGAAGATTGTAGGTAGCAGGAAAGCAAACAATTGGAAGATATTTCCACAGGCAAGAAGTGCAAGAAATGAAACTGTTAGAGTAAAATTGTCAGTTCCATCAAGCTAGTCCAACAGTAAAATGGTGAAAACTAGCTGGCAATTTAGTAGCACGCTTAAATTCATGCAGTCTAGGTACCAAGGTTCATTAAAACAATTACCATGAAAATATTTGTAGAAAAGACAGAGGGAAGCCACATCATGTCAAGGAGATAGTAACTGAAATCAAGATGCCTGGTCAGGATCAATTATATTACAGACCCTTCTTTGAATTTTATCAAGAATCTTGAGATATATAGTAGAAGCACTTGACCAGATATGGCAGCAGTATTCATTGCATGGATGAATGGTAAATTCACAAACGTACAAAATGAATTCTGATGAGGAAAACTGTCTGGTATGAACCAACGTTCCTAACAATAGACCTAGCATTTTTTTTTTCATTATAATAACTTTATTTTTATGTCAGTGAAAAACATGGGTGCAAGAAGGCACAAAAAAGTTGCTCTCTTGAAGGTTGGTGCCAGCTAAGTTGATGACATTATAGCAGTTTTGTTTTGGAGGTGTTCAAATTTACAAGCCATTCCTTGCCCCAGTTAATCACTGATTGGAAGTCATTTTTGAGGGTGATTGCCAGTTTTACTTTGCAAACCTGTTGGATGTGCTACTAAAACAAGAGTAAATAGTTCTGCCATCAGCAGAAATACCTAGTTGCGAACTGATGACATCAGAAATATCATTGATGAAGATAAAAGGCAATGTGGGTCCATGTATAAAGGAATATATATATATATATATATGGGGAAAGGAACTAGAACCATGTCTATTCAACACTACCTTCATTACACATTTTATTAGAAATGATTGGATTAAGCCAAATATTCATCCAGAGAAACTGTAGTTCTTGAGCTTGTGGAGAAGGCCAGCATACTAAGCCCTGTTGAATGTCTTTGAGATATCTATAGCCACAGTCCAAGCTTTGTCATTCTTATCTAAAGCTTGATGGACAAATTCAGTGATTGGACAGGAAAAGGTAGGACAGAAATTCTAAATTAACTTATCAGATGACAATAAATTCAAGGTAAACAAATTGCAATATCAACTTATCTTACTTATCTTATAAATCAATTAAGTCAATTAAGTTTACTACTTATCTGTGTTGCATTAGAAAAAGCATATACACAATTATACATAACTGTATACATGCTAAAATATATGCTTACTCTATAAACAAATATTCATATACATCCATACATATATTTAGCCATATATGTTTACCTATGTACACAAAGAAAACAAATTTCCAAATCATCAGCTTGCATTGCTTTCAGCACCTCAATATGCAAAAAAAGAAAATAAACTGTAAGTCTACTAATGACACAGTGAACCAACGTTCCTAACAGCAGGATTTTAATCACATTTTTGCACATTTATTCAGACTTATTACAATAAATATGAAAAATATTATTCACTGGTAGACTATTTGAAATATTTTTTTAAATTTCAATATTATAGGGGGGGAAAAGATGCTACTGATTTTTTATAGCAGTGGTTCCCAAACCTTTTGGGGTTGCTACTCCCTTGCATACCAAAACACAAACTTATGCCCACTAATGTATAGATACAACCCTAAGCCCTCCACCCCAATGTATAGACACAACCCTAACGCCACCCTAAGTGTATAGTCAACATTTGATTGGCTTTTCTTGGTGCTAGTATTGCATGTCAAATGAATATCTTAGTATAAAATAGTATACATTATAAAGTGAAGGCAAAATACACTTCAGGTATACTGTGTATGTGTGTGTGGTGTATGTTATGGTTCAGATGTGCCACTGCCACACCCTCTGGCTGCACAAAGTTTTCTCACTGTCCCCCTGGATCTTTCCACTGCCCCCAGGAGGTGGGGGGGGCAGAACCACCCACTTTGGGAATCACTGATTTATAGTCTTTAAATGTAGCTTTTTGCCACTAATATTTATTGATTTATCGCATGAACATTGCGATCAAAGTCTTTTTAATCTTATTTGATTCCTGTGTTTTCCTTTTTCTAAATGATTGAGAGTCTCAG
>OZ038504.1:77406613-77519113 GCA_964036315.1 Acanthosepion esculentum | reverse complement strand
TACATGGAGATTGGTGAAGCGACCGTCACTTCCTGGTGCAATGAAAGCATGTCTCTGCCTCAGCTGCTACTTGTCTGTTCCCCTCCCCTCTGATCTTTTTATTGACTCTCGCCAAATGCCAGGATGGGGTGTGACATTTCCAAATATGCAATCAGCACTTTCTGTTGGCAATGTCCTAGGGAGCAATTTGCATGCCCAAATTTGGGAAATCCCTCCTCTGGAGAGTAGTGGTAGCAGGGCGTCGACCTGCCCCACTTACTCTCTCCTTCACTTTCTCATACTTTATACCAACACCCCTCAATAGGCGTAATCTGTTTCCACCACCCATCCCCACTCTCTCTTATTCACCAATCGGTGTCCTTTGACTGGGTGGCATGGCTAGCATACCTTCGTTAATTAAAATTCACCTGCTCCAATTTCACATCATTGGAAATGTCCTTCGTCATAAAAAGTTTTTGGTATTTTCCAGATTTCTCAGATTTTTCATCTTGGATAAATATAATTCTTTCCCTATCTTTGGGGAGGCTTGACTGATTTCTTATTTTACCAATTGACCGAATTCTTTGTCATTCGAATTCTGCATTGTATCCAACAAGACCTTATTTCTTTAGTGATACACACACCCTCCACCCCTATCAACAAGTGACATAGAATCATTTCCCTACTCTCTTCTCCACTTACAGCCATGAAGTTATTATCTGTGGCTAGCTTAGTGGTTTCGGCCCAGAAATACCAATCCTGGTCGATTCGCAGGTGTTACTTCACTCCCCTCACATCAACCCTTGGGCCTCACTTTAACTAGATGCCCAAGTGGATTTCAGTGCTATCTTCTCACAAGGCCCATTATTCACAAATTGGAAAAAAAAGGAAAGATATTTTTTTTTTGTTTTTGGTATGTTCTTCAATCTATTGACAAGACTCTCTGCTTTTGCGTTCATTTTCGATTTAATTTAAGCCTTTTTTCTCTCTCTTCAAATTATTCACATTCTTACAGTGAGAATTGTCCATTTTTGTATTGGTAAGCAAGAAATACCAACATAGGATTTTCTATCATCTATTCTATCATCCTTCCTCTGTGATTGTAACCAACGAAGCTAATTGTTCAATGCCAATCAAAACAAATGACTATGAGACAGAAAGATACTAATACTTTGGCATTTGTTATTTATTTAATCCATTGCAATTTATTCTAATGAGCTACCAAACATTTCCTTTCTCATGCTTTTTATATTATTTCTGATTACAAATTGGTTGCTTCAGAAAATAGGAAACAGTACATTACACATGTCGTACATATTTTATCTAAAAAAATTCAAGAATGTTTTAGCAGCCAAATTGAGAATCCTCTGAAAAGTTAGTTGTGTAGTAGATTACAAAGAGAAAATTATTGCGCTGGCAATAAAATGTACTCATTGATTGATATTTATCTATCTGTTAACCTACAGAAAGGAATCAAACATCTCTCTCTCTCTCTCTATATATATATATATATATATATATATATATATATATATATATATATATATATATATATATATATATAAAAATAAGACACACACATCATATATATATATATATATATAAAACACATCAAATGTATATAACACACACATCATACATATATATAAAAAACATAACACACACACATATATATATATATATATATACACACACACACATACACGCACATTAGTTCTTAGGCTTTTCAAAAAAAAAATCTCTCCCTTTTAAATGGCAGATAGCAAATTCTTGAAAATGGAATGATCAATTTAAAGAAGATGGTGGAAAAGGTAGGAGCCAGACAAGTAAGTGCAAACTATATTGATTTCCTTGTTTCAAACCAGCAGAAAATGATCGACTTTTGAAGCAGGAAATAAAAGACTGCTTTCAGCTAAAACCAAGCGATTTGCCGAGTTTTCTCAGAAAAATATAAAACTGATGTTTTTTTGATTTACTGTGTTCAAAAATGTCCGAGATATTATAGGAAAAAAGTGAACTGAATTTAGATAGTAGGAATAGATCACAAGCTTACAGATTTGATTATACATTATATAACACTAAATATTATTTCTTGTCTTATTTTTTGTTTTCAATTTTGTGCTGAGAGCAATACAAAATATACTGAGAATAAGAGACTGCAAATTGTCTACTACAAGATCAATCAGTTTGTCAGGATACCAATATCTTTATTATTTTGAAATGTAATGAGACCTAAGATTTTTTTTTTTATTATTATTGTTCATCCAATACAGGGCCCAAGAGTCACTCAAAATAGAGGGTGACCAAATGAAAATGTTGTCAGGTTGTACAGAGATGAAGCAAGGGTTGCATATTATGAGGATATGTAGGATAGATAATGACGAGGTTAAGATTGTAGTGATCAGAAAAGTATTCACATTCCACATTGTAACAGAAAATTGATTTTTTTTTTATTATTACTGTGTGTTTTATCAGATCTTAAAGAAATATTTTGTTATCGCATTTAATTATGAAATACTTTCTTTTTTTTCTTTGTTCTTTGATTAGATATTAAACAATTTTAACTAGGAAATGTTTCAAAGTATAACTCAGTCATTCAACAGTTTCGGGGATATTGGCTTATTTTTTTAACACAGGAAATTATTCTATAATGAAGTACTACTGCATATCTCACATCCATTTTCTTCAGAAAATTTTCAACCTCATATTTCGTACATATATTTTGCTCAAATTTCCGAAAAATGAATCTATATATATTGATTCTGAAGCGGGTGTTTTCAAAAATGAAAATTCATATATAGCTCTATTTTAGAAATATTTTTGTTTATATATTTAATATATAATCATAAACTAGCATACTTTAATCACAGCAGTGTACCAAAGGTGTAAAAAAGTATAAACTAAGGTTGATACTATCAATCATTTAGAAAAAGCAAAAGACAGGAATCGTATAAGAATAAAAAGACTTTGATCACAATATTCATGCTATAAATCAATAAATATTAGTGGAAAAAAGCTACATTTAAAAACTATAAACAATCGGTGACTTGTAAGAGCAGCATCCTTTCCCCTATAATATGATTTGGTGTTCAATAGACAGAATTCAAATTGTGAATAAATACTGCCATTACTCATGACTTCATGTTTATATCTTTTTTCCTGTTATATTCTCTACTTTTCTCTCTTATGTCATAATTTCTTGAATTACTATCCTGCTTGTCACTGTACCAATTTTTTTTTCCCTTTTTCTGCTGGAACTTATTACTTTCTATGAAACAGGAAGTGATACACCAACACAAGATATTTTGTTTGTTTTATATTTGGGGGGTTTTGTTTTTTTATCATATAAAACAGATATGGTTTACGTCTGAAAAATTTTCCAGTGGTCTATTTCAATGAGCCAACTTCTGCTTGTAAAAAAGAAAAACAACACATTTTAACAAAATTTGCATGACTCTGCATTTGTCCTGTTCTGTGATTTGGCTTTAGTCCATTAAAGTTTGTTTTTTTTATATGTAAGAAAAGAAAAAAATCATGGCTAACAGATCCAGAGAGTAAGGTTTCTTTATTTCCTTTGGAATATTTTAAGTGGCTTAAATTAGATTTTGAATTTCTAAATATTTTCAGAAACCTAAAAGAACAGATAGTAGATTAAAACCTTATAGAAAAGAGCTGAAGATTTTATGTGACACTATGGTATAAAAATTGCTAAATGCAAAACATCACACCCCTCAGTGAGACCAAACTCTGGAAACAAGTGTCACCATATTAACACATGTAAATTAATATATACCAGGGGTTAGACAAAATAATGTGAACACCTGGTTTAAACATTTATTTATTGACTAATATTGTGTTGGACCTCCATTTGTTTCTAAAACTGCTTTGATTCTACATGGGATGAAATGAAACAAGTTTTGAATTGTTTGCAATAGAATATTATCCCATTCTTCAATCAAAGTCTCAGAAAGTTGCTTCAGTGTCGATGGGGAAGGAAATCTGTTCCTCACGCTCTGTTCTAGAACAACCCGTAACGGTTCGATCATGTTGAGATGAAGTGATTGTGCTGGCCAAGGAAGATGTTTAATTACGTTATGATGCTCATCAAACCATGACAGCACTTTTTTTGCAGTGTATATATGTGTGCATTACCATCTTGGAATATGGCACTTTCTGGCAACAGTATGGTAGCCGTTGTAAGGACATTACCATTGAGAATGTTGAGATATTTATTTGCAGTAATTCTACCCTTAAGAGTGATGATAGGACCAGAAGAATACCAGTACCATAGCTGCCCAAATCATTACTGAGCCACCTCCATGTTTGTCTGTTGGGACTAATGCAATCCGGATCATGGGCTTCATATGGTGGAATTCTCCAGACATAAACAGACACGTTTGTATGAAATAACATGAAAAAGACTTGTATCTATAAAAAGAATGTTAAACATAAAAATGTCTTTAAATATATATATATATATATATATATATTTTTTTGTCATCCACAGACAGACTGTTTCGCTGTTTCACAGCTCATCAGTGTGGCTAGACATCCGGTTGCCTCTAGCTAGGATCGAAACCCGACTGAATTTGCGTCAGTCGGAACTTCTACCATTAAGCCGTTGGCGCACGGCAGGAATGAAGATTTTTAGATTTAGATAAACACACAGTGACTGACAGTGACTCAATTCTGCCGAAGAGTCGTGCAATATTAGCTTAAGTAGTTACTGTTTACAAACCCACACCTCAAACCAAAGAGCTCAACCGAAATTAATAAACGTACTTACAGCCAATCTTTCTTTGTATATGGCAATTTTTTTTACTGCTTCCCGACATTTAATTCTCACTGCAAAGAAAAAAATATCAATAATTATAAAGAAATTATCCTTGGCAACAAGAACAGAAAAAAAATCTAAAGAAAAATTGGAGACCAGAAAAGATGGAAAAAAAAATATAGTATTTGATGGCCTATGAATGACTCAAAATCTATCTGCTGCATCTTTTATGCAAAGACAAGCAGTCTGATAAACTAAAGATTACCAAAAGATGAGCAATACTTGTACACAAAATAATTCCATAATACTGTAGTATTAAATGGAAATAGTGGGAGGGGAAGGTAAATAAATAAGAAATGGTTATGGCTTTTATAACACCAATCATGATAAACACTGCAGTCAACTGGTTAGTTAATCAAGTTCACAGCCATGAAGCAATGGTTAGCAAGGTAAACTACTTCTTCTATGTGCTGTGTCCCTTCAGGATGTGGGCAATCATGGCTCTCCACAACTTCCAATTCATTGTGGCTCCTAGCAGTTTTTCTCTCTTTGTGAAACCTCCTGACCCCATTCTGCCATTCATCCACACAAGCTCATCAGGCAGATGACCCACTGCCTTCTATCTCTTTTGCTCTCATTATCCCCTGTGAGGGTTAAATTTTCCAAGCCCTCCTTCCTCATTATGTGTCCAATAAATTTCAAATTCTGAGAAAAAAGCATTCATTTTTATTAACATTTTCTTTAAGACCTCCTTGTTGCTTACTCATACTGTCCATGGAATTCTCAGTATCCTTCTATTGTCTCCAGTTTTCTCTTCATCTTTGAAGAGATTTCCAGCATTCACTGCCATGCCAGAGGATTGATATAACACATCAATTCAGCACTCTTTTCTTTGTTTCTAAGTACTTTGTTTAGCTTTTGGAATGCATCTTTTGCTAATCCAATACACATTCAGATTTGGGTGTCACATTTTCCTCTGTTAAAACACTTCCCGAATATTGAAATTCCAATGAGTTCTTTCATGTTGGTCATTTGGTTGATTTTGTTTACCGTCAAAATCTAAATATTTTTTAACACAATTTTATGGCTTCAACTAAATATATTTTGAACGTAATTGTATATCCTCGACTACAGATAAAATATACTGTTCTTAATTTTTTTAATATAAAAATATACTGTCGTAATTTTACTATAAAAGTGTATTTTTATACTTTTATAGGGTTTTGTTTTTGTTTGGGGGTTCACCCTTTGCCCATAGCAGGGACTACCACCCCAGATCAGGATAGACTAGGAAACAACAGTCCTCAAAACCACCAATCTTTCAATCAGAGGCCTTGCTTCCTGATGTAGTTTATTGTAATATCCTTGGCTCTGGATGGGTTATAGGATCCTTAGGCAGGATTTGCTAGTAGAACTATAAGATGTACAACCATAGTCCAGTTTCACTCTAGTAAGAGACTTATATAAGCATAGTTTTACTTTGTGGTCAGTTCTCAGTCCATCTTTGACAGAACCTTTATAAGACTTAGTTTTAAGCATTTTTGGTTTTGATAAGTGATACATAGCCTAATGAGACTCAAGTATTTGGTTTGTTTGACTTTTGGAAAAACAATATCATTTACTTTTAGTTGTGACTCAAAATATGATGATCACTTGTTCCAGAAGTCTATACATATGATTTTAGTTTTGAAAAACTAGAAATCATTTTCATTAACCTACTTTTCAATTTTGTTGAGACACTTTTGCACCGGTCTCTTTTTGCAGCTGGCATATATGGAGACGACCAAGTAACAGAGACATCATCCAGGAAGAAAGAGTTCTCAAATACAGTATTGATAATTTCAACAATAACATTACTTTGTAATATAGATAATGTGATTGACAGGATGCAAATTTGTGGCATTCCCATCTCTAGTTTGTGAAGTTCAGATCCAATAAGGACCCTGAAAACACAGTAAGATAAAAATATTTTCGAAGAGTATAAGCATTCTACCTTTTGGACATAAATTGTGTGTGTCTTTAAGGATACCCTCCTTCCAAATAGTATCATATGCCTTTTCGAGGTCAAAAAATGATATAACAGGACATTTTTATGCCATCATACACAAAAAATTTGAGATGAATGAGTGGACGGATGGTGTTTCAGTCAGAATCCATGTTGGTATTTGGATAGAATATTGTTTTTCTCTAAAAGCCACTTCAATCAAACCATTAACATCCTTTTCATTGTCCTGAATAAGCAGCTGGTTATATAGTTGGTTAGGTTTGAGATATCTTTCCCGTGTTTAGGGACTGGGATATATACAGATTCCAGCCATGAAGTTATCTGAGCACCACATGTTATTAAAGATAATATCCAGTAACACTAAAAGAGACATCTTTGGTAGTTTGTTTTTTAAAAAGATTAAAACACACTTCATCTAATTTACTAACAGTATCATGGCATTTTCTAAGTCTTTCAATTCAGTAATAGTAAATTGGATATTATACTTTTCCATGTTGTCTGAACTAGTTATTTTTTTTTTTTATTACTGCATTTAAATTTTTGGAATGTAAAGGAGTAATGTTTTGTTGAATTGTTTTCAAATTCAACTGCTAATAAACTGACAATATTTTTTCTTTTTGTGCATTCTCCAAATGCTTGTTTGGTTTATTCAAATACCCATTAGTAATGTAGTTGTAGTAGAAACAACAAGACTGGGGTCGCACGTCCAATCTTCACTTCTCGCCAGCTAAAACGTGTGTTCGTCCCACGTTTCGGTAGACACTGGTAAATATACAGCTCACTCTATCAGTAGGTTGAAGCTAGCATCCAGCTTCCAGACAAAAATAAACAGTCGTAACTTAATACGAACCTCTATAATAGTGCACGTCACCACGGTCCCGACCACACTGCCAGGCAATGTCCCAGACCGTTTTTAGTGACCAAAAATACGGCCAACGCACCAATCATTGCCGTTAGCCTCTCTCTCAATCAGAGTCCCCAGCCCGTCCAATCAGCATGCAGACCGCCACTAGACAAATCGTGCCAAGCAGCATAAAATAACAAATGTCGGAGAATGTACTTTCCTTTTACAAAACAGCAGCCCGACAAGCAAAATATCTTGGGCGATTTGACTCCGGTAAGTGCGAATATTTATTGTCACAAGTAATTGTCAATTTTCTTAACCATATCCCAAACTTTCTTCACTGGTAAATTAGTGTTCAATTTTGAGATATATTGCTTCTAAGATTTTCTTTCCCTATTTCTGATAATACAACATATGTCTTTGCACAGATTTGTGGTAGTTCTGTAGGTTATTCATTGTTCAATGAAGTTCAAACTTTTTTAATGTTTTTTTTTCAATGTTTTATGGCTTCTTTGTATTCATTTATAAACCAAAGTTTGTGTTTGTGCTTGGATTATCAGAGGATTTAGGAATTTTTTGTATTGCTATGTGGATTAATAAACGTGTAGAGTTTAACTGGGGAATGTTGAATGGAAAAGCTAGTATAGTAAAGCACTAACTTAATTAAAGTTTAATTAGCCCCATTTAGAGAGACAATGAAACGGAGAATCTAACCTCTATTTCCTTCGAAGAACAATAAAAACAAATTATTCAAGCAAATTAATAAAGTATCTGTAACATAGTAGAAATTTTACCTTTTGCAGCCAACATATGAACTCAGTAGTTTGAGCTATCAAGAGTCAATAGCATTACCAATGACAATATAGAGTCTATCATTATCCATCATATCTGTAATTACTTCTCCCTTCCATGTCCATACAGCAACCTCGTTTAGTAATCATCTACCTTGAGTGGCACTTGGGCCTTTTATTGGTTGAACATTTAGTAAAAAAAAAAAAAAAGGGAGGGTGACACAGGTCAGCTGATTTGATTCTTTGAGCATAAGGGGTGTTGATTAAGGTTTAACAGAAGTCTGTGAATGCCTACCAGTTTGCCTAATGGAGATGCCATCTATGAGTTCTCTCTTTCAGTACTGGTTTATTTCTATCAATGAAGATAGGAGAATGCTCACTCCCAATTTGATAATTATGGACTCTCCATTAGAAATCCATAAAGATTAATAGGAAGCAAATTGATAAATCTATGGTTGACACAGAATTGGAAACTTGATGGAGGCAAATGAAAGGTTTATCATTTAAAAGGCATAAACTGAATGCTCTTAATAAGGTTTCAATGATGTAGCCAATGATAATTGGATTTCCCAAAGTTCATTATGGATATTAAGACCTCTTAACAATAGGAAACAAGTGGCAAGTTGATCAATTAACCTGTCTATCTCAACTTGTCATAATTTGTATCTCAAGGGTAGATATATAGATATTCAGTAACCCTCTACATTGAATGGCAAAAACCTTGTATTGAATGAATAATAGTATAAAACTATATAGCAAGCATATAGTAATGTATGGCTGAGAATGGTTTTTACAGTTATGGCTTGAAGGTTTGTACTTAAGCTGAAGTGCCTCATGAAAAGTTGTTCTTTTTACTAGTAATGAAGAACTACCAGTTGATCTGTTACCTATAGCTAATGTGGTGGTTTTATTATAGATTTCATATCTTTTAAAGGAAATGTCAGAATCTTTTAAGAATGTCTCTTGTAAGAAAACTAAATTTGGATTACAGTCTGCAAGAAGTCATCTGACCTCCACATAATTTCCTCTGATTCCTCTACAAATCCAATGTAAACATTTTTTTTTTATGTTTTTTTTTTGTCTGCGGTTCATGTTTTGTGGGCAGATAGTTATCCTCTGTTTCTATCTTGTCTTTAGATGAAGGATTACCTTCTATTTCTATTTCCATTCTGTTGAGATGTTCAAAAATTGTTTTTCCTATCTAAAGAAGCTTTTCTCATTTCTTTGGTCAGGTTTCTTTGTTTTTGAAGTGAACCACTGACATGATCTATTTTGAGATCTTTGATTTGGTGTTTTGTGTTACTTTAAGGGTCTCTCCATTTGAGCTTGTTACCTTGGAAGGTTTCTCTGTAGAAGTAGGTGGTTGGGTTAAAGGTAAATAAACAAATTAGCCCTACCTTTTGAACCTGGTAAGTATTGTTGCAGCAAAGTACTTGTTTAATTAATTGATAACAATTCATTCAAACCCTAGTAAATGAAGCAAAAATTAAACGCATACCTTTTTCTTCTGTTATGAGATGCTGTATGATGACATCTGTCATGTTTTCCCGGTATGCATAACGTTCTTTGTATAAACCATGGATCGTTGCCATCATCAATTGGTAAAACTTCATTGTTCCACTGTGGCATCCAAGAACCTGTTACCAATTTATCAAAATTTCACAAAACTTTACAATATGAAACAAAATGAAAACGTTACCTGTAACCAAGAAAATCAAAAACCTGACAATGCAAAAAAGACTTTTTCAAAACTCAACTAAAAAAAAAAAGACACTAATTGTGTGTAGCAAGGAAGAGCTGTCAGTCACCCAAGATGAAACGAGAGTTTGTTTGATTTTACAGTGAGTTAGCTTGTGGGGCCTCAGAGTGGAAACGATTTTGCATTTGGCAACTATTGGTAAGGTGGTAATTCTCAGTGTGTTAAGTAATGCTTCATTTTCCACACAATCAAAGTTTGTAAATAGCTAGGTGTGTTAAATATAAAATCAGATTTAATCAAAAATTGGGACAATGATCATGTTTATTTTTCAATGGGGATCAGCTGAAAGCTATGAAGAAAGAGATAATCTATGTTTGTTCACGAGTACAAAAGAAAATCACCACAGCGGTCCTTCCCTGCATCCCATAAGAATGTCTGAAGCTCAACTTCTCGAGAGCTCCTCTCTGCGGCTGCTCGGTCTCACGCTGTCTGCTGACCTGAGATGGAACAAATACATTGAGTCAATTGCTTCATCCACCGCAAGGAAAGTTGGCTCCCTGTGCAGGGCCAGGAAATTCTTCTCCCCTGAATCGATCCTCCAAATTTACAAATCAACCATCCGCCCTTGCATGGAGTATTGATGCATATATGGTCTGGAGCCCCTTCTGTTTGCCTCAAGGTTCTTGATAAGATCCAGAGACGGGTATGCAATGTAATTGCCCCTGATCTGGCTTCTCGTCTGCAGTCTCTGTCTCACAGACGCACCGTCACCTCTCTCTTTTATAAATACTTCCATGGTAATTGCTCTGATGAGCTGCTATCGCTGGTTCCCAGGCTCCATGAATTCAAGCATTCTACGAGGCTGGCATCCCGTTCCCACCCTTTCACTGTTGAAACTGTTAAATGTAGATGTCTCATCTACTCCAATAGCTTCATATCTCACACCTCACGCCTATGGAACTCCCTTCCTCATTCCTGTTTCCCTGATGACTATGATCTCCAACTATTCAAGTGTAACGTCAATCAACATCTCCAGTTGCCTTATATCTATCCTCCTCCATATCCTTTCCTCTAACACTCCTATTTGCTCTTGCTCCAAACCCTCTGTAACCCCTTGCGTGCTAGTGGCTTCCAGCCTTGCCTGGGGTGAAAAGCTTAAAAAAAAAAAGAATAAATTCAAAATTAAATGAAGAACGCATTAAAGCAGCTCTGCAGTTATGCATGGTTGCCAGCAAATTCCATAATGGAGATACCAAAATCAAAAAAGTACAATAATTTAAATATCTGGAAACTGTTTTAAAAGAGGATGGAAAGTGCAACATTAAAATCCAAAGGCACATTTGAATAGCGAAAGATGCATTCCAAAAGCTAAGCAACGTATTAAGAAACAGGAAAAACTTTTAATTAGAAACAAAGGGAAAACTACTGAACTCTTACATAATATCAGTCCTCCTCTATGGCAATGAATACTGCACAATCTCCGCACAGATAAAAAAAGAGACTTGACGCAACAGAAATGTAGTTCTACAGAAGGATGCTGAGAATACCATGGACTGAACATGTGAGCAACAACAAAGTTTTAGAGAAAATGGAAACAAAAAGGACACTCATACTTCGAATCAGAAAGATACAATTGAAATTTCTAAGGTACATGATGAGGAAAGAGGGCTTGGAAAATTTGGCATCCACAGGACATAGTGAAGGTAAAAAGAACAAGGGAAAACGTTACCTAACTTTAGCTAACAAGTTTGTGTAAATGGATGGCAGCACAGGGTTTAGGAGGGATGACAAAAAGATAGAATTTACTAAGGACTAAAAAGGATAGGAAATTGTGGAGAGCCATGATCACCAATGTCCTGAAGAGACATGGCACAAAAAAAACAACAACAGTATTCTTTATTCATATCATATGATCCAAGTAATGATAATAATTTCCATCGTTGTGATGAGAAATTGCCAATTCTGTCAATCACTTACGTGCCACACATACACTATAGAAATATAATAGCAATCTTATCGTTACTATTACAAAAATATTGGATGAAGAAACTGAATGTCCTGGTATGTATTCTCATTCCATTCGGGCATAAAATACACAAAAATTTTAATTTTAATTTATCATATTTACTAAATTAAAATTTACATATAATAAAAATAACTTATAAACCAATCTTTAAATTTAGTAGCAAACTTAAAAGCAAGAACCAATTTTCCAACCTCTTCACTATTGAGGCATGTGGTAAATTTCATTAAGTGACTCTATTATGAATAAGAAAAATAAAATAATTTATTTGATACTTGATTCTTACAGCATGTGTATACACACGTACGTACACACACACACACACGTACACACACACACACACACACACACGTACACACACACACACACACACACACATATATATTTCTAAAGAAGTAATTGATTTTTTTATTTATTAATCCAACAGATTTTATCACTTTAAATGCTATTTTCAGTTAATATCTGAGTAACCTTTGTTTGTTTTCATCTACTGGTTTGAATATTTGAGAAATCTTTTTAAAGAAAAGATGTGCTCTCCAGCAGGATCTGAACTTGCATCCCCCTAGCAAGAGAAACTAGGGAGACACAGGTTCAAATCTTGCTGGATTTCTCAAATATTCAGGCCAGTAGACAAAAATAAATACACTGTTCTACTCAAATTATTTTGCTTGTTTTTATTTATTTTTATTTTTTATCTTATATATTTATTTATTTTTTTATTTTGATCGGTGTTTTTATTAACGTAGTAAAAATTTGTTTATATAGCTTATTTAATAGTTTTGTTTTTGTTTGGGAAGATAATTAAAGCTATTTGTTCAATTTTGGGGTTGAATGTTGTGGTTTGTTTTAACTATTATTTTGGCGGGAACGGTTTTTAATTTATTTATTTGGATTGATTATCTTTATTTGTTTTTTTCTAAACGGCTAGTTTATCAGTATCGGTTGTTAGTTTATTTATATATTTGAATGTATTTAGATCAATTTATTTTACTTGTTATTTATTTGTTACACTGTATATTTTCTCTTTTTGGTTTTCGATTTTTAAGTAATGCAGTATATTATTTATTTATTTATCATTATATAACAGTTATAGCTATTTTTCGTCCGATTTTTTGTTTTGATTTTTATAGTCTAATATTTTGGTCATAACAGTTTGCTAATTTGTTTATTATTAACAAGCAAAATAATTTGACACAAATAAATAAATAAACAAATAAACGACTTCCGGTAAAATAACCGCCAAAATAGACTACCCAGAATGCAGCACTGACCGTATATATAAATAGCCGAGAAAAATAACAGCACTCGTGGCCTGACGATTGCATCTAGCATGAAACAGACTGTCGCCTCTAAGTGTTGACTTCTATGTTCACTTTTATATATATATATATATATATTATACACTGTTACATTAGAACATGTAAGTTGCTCTACTCTTGTATTCAGCCCTTTTTTAAATTAATGTTTTGAACGTTGGAATTTTATTCTTCGTTCTTTTACATATGAGTGTGTATATATATATATATATATATATGGAAGTGCTGAAAAGTTCTCAGACCAACCTACTCCCCAAAATCTGACCATATTTTTTTTAAGGTCTTCCTGATCTGGTCCAAAATCTTTCAATATCCTCTCATATGTGCTTTGTTAAAAATATATCCTGCCATTTTGAATGTCCCAAGAACCATTTGCTTGGCTTTGATGTAACTTGACAAGCAATCAGAAGGAACTCTACTGTGCATGCATGAACAGACACTCTCCAAGGGGTTACTCAAAAGTAAATCATTAGCAAGAACTTTGTAGCAGCTGGATTTCCAGTGAATAAGCATCTTATACCATGTTTTTTTTTATCAAAATGTTGCATCACCCAAACTTATCAGCCCTGACCCACCCTCTGCTCAGAATTGGCTCCTTGTAAATCTTGACTTTTCCCAAAGCTAAAATTGCAATTTAAACAAAATGGATGAGCTGAAGGAGAATGCAACATGGTGGATGATGGTGATCCAGAACGAAGATTTTTTAGACTGTGTCTTCATTAATATCTAATGGCTGGATACTTTTCAGGTAGAACTTGTATAAACATGAAAATCCGGAAATATTGTAAACATTAAATATGAAATGCATGAAAACCAATATAACATTTCTACTATTCTTTCCATTTTAGCTTCAGAAAAATACAGAAATGTATCATGTCCTGACGAATGAAAACAGTAGTGGTTTATCCCTGCTTTCCTTTTTAGGATTGGGTTTCTGGTTTCTTCTAAAGTCTTTTCATTCTCTTTCACTCCCAGTAGACCCTTGCGCCTTAGTGACATTATTGCCTTGCTTGGAGCGAATTGATTAATAAAAAAGAAATACTTAAAGTAAGAAGAAACAGTTTTAAGAAACAAACATTTTTCTTTTCTTTTGATTACTGATGGCAGAGAATTCACTATCTATAACAAAAAAATCCACAAGAATTGCAACTTTCACAATACTCTAGAATGTCAAGAAAATAATCATATTTATTGATCTGACATGAATAAATCTGTTTATTGTAAATGATGATGAATACAACCATTTTTGTAATAGAACAAGTTTCATTTGCACAAATTATCCATTAAATAATTAATGCAGGCTGAAGTTTTCTCGGCTATTATGCAATTGCATCCATAACCAATTAACTTCAAAATGCATGATCCAGGAAAGAAAACAAAGAAAATACTCATTTAATACAAAAAATATTCATTATACCATTTTTTAAAGCTTGTTTAACACTTAAAATACACACCTCAGCTTAGGAGAATAATAAAGAAAGGATTCATGAATTTTGAAAGAGCTTTAGCATCAAGAACAATACTGCTATTTTTCTGTAGATTTCTTAAGCTGGTTATGCTACACATTAAAAACAAAAAAAAATCATGCCTAATTACTCACATTGTATCTGTGAGGAAAACAAGAAAAAACTAATCATTGACTGTAAGAAGACAAAATGCATGGTTGTCAGCAAAAAGGACAGCCCAAGTTGCAAGTTACATAATGGGGATGTCATAATCCAGTAAATGTGGAAATTGATCTATATCTATGCAGTATAGGAACAGATGATGGAAAGTGTAATACAGAAATTCAGGGGCACATTGGAATAGAAAAAGTTGCCTTTCAGAGACTGAGAAAAGTATTAAGGGATTGGAAACTGTCCTTAAAAACAAACAAAAAGACTGCTAGAGTGTTATATAATATCTAATTTCCCCTGAAGCAGTGAATTCTGGATAATTTCCTCACAGATGAAGTAACTAGAAACAACAAAGATATGGTTCTACTGGCAAGAATGTGAGTAATGAGGAAATTTTAAGGAAAATAAAAACTGTAAAGAAACTGCTAAACATTTTGGGATACATAATGATAAAAGAAAGTTTAGAGAATTTAACACCCACAGGGCATACTGAAGGCAAGGGAAGCAGTGGAAAACAATCACCTATTTAAGGATTTTGTGGTAGAACAAGAATTATAAAGACAAGGAGGAGTGGTAAAGGGACAAGAATTACTTAAAACAACAAAAAATAGGAAGAAGTAGAGATCCATGATCGTCTACAGCCTGAGAAACATGGAACTATTACCAAAATGGCTGTATTCAACATCATTTACAATAAACAGATTTATTCATGTAAGATCAATAAATAGATGAGAAGACAAAATGAATTAAAATGAGAAACAAGAGAACAAATGATAAAAAGTGAATGAATACAGATGAAAGGCAAAGAAAGGAAGATTACAAAAATAAAAAGATAGAAATTACAGATAACTATTTGGGACCACTGACCAATACAACCCTAAAATGTTAAGAGGTTAAGTATTTTCATCAAGCTGATCAACAAATTTTATAGTCACCACTATTATTTTATGTTACCTAAAATATGTGAGGATGTGTTGTCTTGTTTCTCTCTTTGATACCTGAATCAGAGATGTTTCCAAGGCATTAAAAAAGAAACTTTTTTTTAAAAATCAAAGAGCACACTGAAGCCAATAGAAACCCTTAGAACTAATGTGTAACCTATTTAACAAGTTTGGATAAATGGATAGCAGAAAAATGACCACAGAAACAAAGAGAATTGTCTGTGTAGTGAGTCCCAATAAAACATAAAAATAAAATGTATAAACAAAAATAAAAAGAATTTGAATTAAAATAAGGCATTTGCGCTTTCTTTTAAAAACTTTATCTCTTTCTTTCTCTCTTTCTTTCTCTTTCTATACTTCTCTCAAATAATGAGAAGGCAATGCTCAAATAAAAAGAGGAAGAAGAAAAGACTGAAACCAGCTGGAAAACAACAATTTATGATTGAAAACTAACAAAAATTAGGGAGGCTCTCCACATAACTTCCATTATGAAAAACAAAAAATGAAAAAATTTTGGCCAATCAAAAAAAAACTGACACAAAGAGACTTTTGACATTAGCCAAAACCAATGTCCGTGCCAGAGTCTCAGAGCCTGGTCAAAAGGGTATAAACTGACACCTCTGTGATAGAAGTAGAAGGGACAGTGAGAGTGAAGACAAAACAATGCTACCACAGAGAAACCAGCCATGTGTGACACATGAAGAGTAGTTAAGAGGGTCATCTGCTAATGATATCTATGCCCTCTGCTTGGGGCTGAAAAAGAACACGCAGTAGATTTTGTCACTGACCTAATTTCTAATATTACTACTACCCCTAGCAGGGTCTGACTTCAAAACTACACTACTGGACTTTGTACAAGTTACTGTCAATATCTGCCTTACAAACGAACGTTTTACTACCTCGAATACCAAAGGACTCACTCTAAAGAAAATAAATAAAAATATATTATTTATTTTATACCCTTGAGTCAGTTTGTTTTATTCCAAAGTTTCCAGTAAATAAAATTCTACCACCTAACGACATCTTCATTCTCTTCATATTATTTACCAATCACAAGTATAAAGATAAGAGAATTATTCAACTTTAAATGACTCAATGTTATCCATCACTTTCCACAATGAAACCATTATGAATATTTTATAACTAAAAAAACTGTTAAATTCCATTATTTTCAGTTTAGTATTTAGCTAATTATTATAATTTGATTGCTTTTTTTTTTGCTTATTTGCTGATTAGTTTAATTGGTTTAAACTTCAGTTGGCATACATATATGTAAAATCTTCTGAAATTTTCTATAGCCCAAATTCAGCTATGTTATCCCATTTGTATTCACCATACCTGCCTTGGAGGCCATTCGTTCTTGTGATCTCCTGACTTCTCATGGTTCACAAGCAGTATGTACATCAGATCGTTTGCACCTCAAATTTGATACATAGTAAAAGAATTCAATCAAAGACAATTTTCCTATTTTTTGCTAGCGGTATTCACTTAAAATATAAGTTCTACTTATTGACTAGTTGAGACAACTTGTGGTGTTTTTATTACTTAGAAAGCCTTACCCATACAATAAATGGCCTCTCTCAAAAATGGTATATATAAATTAGAGTTCTTCAATGCAGAGCTTACGGTTTGGTTGTCAAGTGAATTTATATTGGTAGATTATGGACAAGTGTTGCCTGAAATAACACTTAGAGTTAATAAGTGTTGCGTTTCCTTTTATAATTGAATTTCAAGAACTAATGACTGCTTCCTGTCTGAATTATTGGTGATTTATTCAACACAAAGACCAAAATCACCAAGAGCTCATTTGCAATAAATCTAAGAAGGAAAATAAGTTATTTCCAAGGCAAATGTTATTAAAATGCTATGGATAAAAAAGTTAGTTTTACTTTCTTGTCTACCCAAAAAAAAGTATCAGTCTTGTAAATGTAATATTAAGTATTAGATATCCATTAAAATATAGTATCATTAGTATATCAGAGACAGCAGAGATTAAAAGGATATCTTTATTAATTACTAAGAATATTGTTCAGAAAATGCTTATCAAAGTGAATTGCAGCTGGAATAATTTTGACTTGTTATAGTCGTGCTAATATCTACAGGCAGCTACTATTTGTTTTTGGTATTTCTGAATTAGCCCCAACCAATGGTCATGGAATAAAGTCTGTGCTTTTCATTGTATAAAGAGAAAACAGTAAGCATACATATAGGGGTTATCTTATGAATAACTTGGTCATAGTGTATCTGTGAGAAACTTATGGGAATTATACAATACTAGTTTGGTACCTGTCACTTTGCTGATGGCAAAAGGGTCAAATTTAAAATCTAAATTGCTTGCCCATTTAAAATACTACATTTATTACAAGTATATATATTCAGTTTATTCAGAATAAGCAAATTCAAATTTTATTGTATACTCTTTTCCTGTTACCCAGGAGTTGTTGCCAAACGGAAAGGAAAATTAGCCCTTGTGACACAGATGTCCATTAGTTTCATTCAAATTGCATGTGTATGTACATTTGCATGTGCACATGTATATTTTAATTCAATGAAAGATCTAAGAATATTTCTATGAAAAATATTTTTAAATATTTTATTACCTAATAATTTGCAAAGAATTCAATAAAATCTCATAATTATCTTATTTTTTAGGGTTTAATTTTCTTTTTTTTTTTCTTGTCTACAATGTTATGATTTTATTGCTCAGCCCAGAGTAGGGATTCCTCAGACTGACTGGAGGAGAATTCTTATTCTAAACTTTGTGAAATTGTGTATGTGTGTGTATACATCAAATGGCACAAGCGCATGGAAGTCACTCATGCATACCACAGATAATATGCATATGCAAACTTATATGCAGGCAGTGTGTGATGAATAGAGAGTCATCCCTTCTTTTATAATATAGATTAGTTTTATAACAAGAACACAAAGAAGAATACTCCAGTTCTTACCTTACTCACTCATCTGTCACCAAGATGAAATCATTAATCCAGCCTCCTAAATGTACAAGTAAACCAGTCCAATAATGAGAATGACAGTAGAATATGTCTTATGTATTAAAAAGCGAAGTCTGAGAAAATATGACAATAATTACCTTATTGTCATATTATCATACAGATATCTAACTGAATAATTACAAATAACTGGAAAGATATCTGTACAGACATTGCAGTTATACAATCTTTGACATATACTGATTTGAATATAATAGAATTAATAAAAATTAGAAATTCTAATAGGCATTTTTTATAAATTAATCCCAAATGAGTTTTTGAAGTCAAACAGAACAAAACATTTCAATAGTAAACAGGACTTAAAAAACACATCTATGTAGATCCTTATCACTCAATTATAGTTGTAAGTTTAATCAGAAAACCAAGAAGAAAAGAATGGTTTATCAGAGCAAACTCCCAATCAATATGGCCACCAACAAGTCTGTCTTGATAGCGTGCAAAACATCTTGTGGGTAATGAATTATTTTCCACTCTGCATCCCCTTTTCCACAGCTGAAATGTTGCAAGCCTCTCCATGCTCTATTTTGCTATTTCCATGGCATGTGTTCTGATGAGAGCTACCTTCTTTAGTCCCATCACTCATGACCTTTACAACCAGAACCCCCACCATATCGCGTACAAAAGTGTGAATCATCCCCATTCCCTTCATATTCCATTAGCAAGAAGTGAGTTCCATTCAGATGACGGAAACATGTAGACTGCAGTTCTTTTTCACTTCTCCTACACTTCCTTTTCCTCTCTGTATCATCTCCATTATTTATATTTTACTCTCTGCATATGTATTACTTCTCCATTCATGCCACCCCCCACCCCCTAGATGTAAAGATTATTAATGACCCCCCCCCAAAAAAGAACAATAAACTATAGTAAAACAAATAATAAGGAAGGAAATAAAACCTTTTTCTCTTGATGCTGAAACAATTTTCTTTATCTGAGTTCATAAACTCAACTCCACATGTTCGCTTTTGGGGCTTCCATAGGACATCATTGTTCTCTTGCTCATTCTCATTGGCCTCGTTGTCCAATGGGCTAACAAAATTCCATATGTCCAGGAAATGACACTGCACCCCATTAACTGAAATCTTATTTCTGGAATGAACATCCACAATGATTCCACTCTGATATTGCGTCGTACAAAGTGCATTCCATATCGACAATAGCTCATGTACCTTCTATCAGAACTTTCACTACAACACGCAACAAATGTAAAAGCATCTTTATTTGGCAAACGAGGTAATTACAGGCATAGCAACCCATCCTTAATTGTTTCTTTGGTTATAGAATTATCAAATCTGTTTGGGTTTAGGATTTGGACATCCATTAATTAGATGCAACCCTTAACAAAGCACTACTTTTTAAATATTCATGCGCTTTCAACTTCCTTTTCCTTGTGACTCGTATCTCATCCAACATTCTTGCTTGGTCCCTGAATGGCCACTGCGGAAAAAATCTGGAATTTTGTTCACCCTTCACATTCTAGTTGTAGCAACCAACCTGCCAGTCATGATCTCTGTATCTGAGAACTGTTGAAGTCCCAGTGAAACACGATTGAAGCCAGACATAAAGTACAGTTTTATTATTCTATCCACTCCATCTCCAACAAACCCAGCTGATCCCACTAATCTTCTAAATCCATTTGCATAAACATCTACACACTCTCTGGATCACTTTATTCTTACTAGTTTACTGGATGCTCTCAATGGCCCTTCTGAGATGGCTTCTTTTAATCGGGTTTATATCACTCTAATATTCAGTTGGTCCTCCTCTTTCATTTTCAAATACAAAACTGATGCATTCCTCTCTGAAGACATCCGCAACTATTTCAAAATTTGCCACCAATTTCACTTTCATTAGTCATTCAACAACATCTTCCCAGTTATCAGTTTGCTTTATCATTTCAATGCTAATTACAAACTTCCTTCACATATTGCAAGTCTTATGAACTGAAATAGTTTGTGGTTATTTTAATCAGGGGTCCAGGATAAGTCTTACTGGGTTAAATTATTTGTTTAGTGGCATATCAAGTCCTTATGGCTCATTCAAGGACAAAATTTAATTTTCTTGAAAGTATTAGTAATTTCTTTTATAAAAATGTATTACTGGTAATTTTTTTCCATGTATTTCTGGTATTTTTTTTTATATATTGCTTTTATATATTATTTTTTTAAATTATTGCTGGTAATTTTTACTATAAAAATGTATTTTTATGTTTTCATAGTGTTTTGGGATTAACTATTTGCCTATAGCTGGGACCCTAACAGGTGCTACCACCCTGGGTCAGGGTGGACCTGGGAACCACAAAAATTAAGAGGTGATTCCATGCTCCTCAAAAGTGCCCAATCAGAGGCATTGCTGCCAGATGCAGTTTAGTGTCATACCCAGGATGCACTGGAGTAAACTCTCAAACCAATATGGCCACTGGCACCAATACACAATGAATATAGACTTTACAGAGAAAGTATAAAAACTGTACAAATATTTCTGCAGCTACGAAGACATCCACATGTGAATGATACCCCAGCAAAACAATGTTGCCATCCTTTTATTCTCCCCCTAATTCTAGCACAACCCATGCTTTCCTTGCATACGCACCATCTGCATTATTTATATCCTCCCTAAGACATGTGTTAGTTCTCATTTTTTTTTTACTACATCAGGGTACCTTAGAAATTTACTACATCAGGGTACCTTAGAAATTTACTACATCAAGGTACCTTAGAAATTTACTACATCAGGGTACCTTAGAAATTTACTACATCAGGGTACCTTAGAAATTTACTACATCAGGGTACCTTAGAAATTTACTACATCAGGTACCTTAGAAATTTACTACATCAGGGTACCTTAGAAATTTACTACATCAGGTACCTTAGAAATTTACTACATCAGGGTACCTTAGAATTTACTACATCAGGGTACCTTAGAAATTTACTACATCAGGGTACCTTAAAAAATTTACTACATCAGGTACCTTAGAAACTTACTACATCAGGTACCTTAGAAATTTACTACATCAGGGTACCTTAGAAATTTGGAAACAATAATTCTATGAAAGACGCTGAGAGTTGCTCTTCCCCCAACCTGCTAAGCACAAATTCTTACATAACATTATATTTGATACAACTCATGCTTATGCAGTCCTTTATCAAGCTCAGGACCTTCAAGTGAGGTTCCCTCTTATTTTAGTTTCATTCTCAAGCTGTCAAGATTTCCTATATGGAGATTAATGGGTATTATGCATGCACACATTACCTTACAATCACATTCCCTAACTATAAACTGATATATTTAAAAACACATTACTAAATTTATTTGCTCACAACATTTTCCCCCAATCCTCTCTTAATAATTATACTGATTTTACAAGTACTAGACTGACCATCAGACAGAGTGCCACTTGGACCATTTTCCAAATCAATGCTTTCTATATTTTTGTTAACTTAAGACAACATGTGATATTTATTAATTACTCGGTGTAAGTTCAATAGCTGTTTAGCCTTCGCTCTAACCACTAAGCTATCTACAAATGTCATGAATGTAGATGCATGTAATTTCATAGACGTGAGTCAATAATCTGTGCAGAATGTCCTCCAACAAATAGGGAACAATCAAATATAGAAACAACAATAATCAAAATTTGAACTTCTTGTTACATTCAGAATGAAGTGTCTTCGGTTAGAAAAGCACAGTAGTGTAATTCAAGTACATTTCAAATAAGGAATGCCAGTATCTTGCAAGGGAAGAGCTTTTGGTCTGCTTTCTCAATTGGGCAGAGTATTTAACCATCTAACTTAAAATCTCAATGCGGCCTTAGGTATAAACTTTTGTAACTAACAGTGACCACCATTGAAGAGTAAATGAAGCGAAATAGATTTATACATATTTACAATATGAGAAGCAGTGCAGTTGTCTTTTAAATATATGCATATACCTCGAGAGTAAGTGATTCTGACTCTTCCCAAAAGAAGAATCTACTTTCAGATCGACTTAATGATATAAAAGCAGCAGATCCGATCTCAATTATATTGCTGCAATGCCATGTCATTAAAACAATGGAGTGCCTCCACAATACTACTTCATCCATTTTGCATTCCTTGGAATTGAATGAAGTTGCATGTGGAGATGCCAACTGAAGTGAATAGGACAAATGTGTGTAGATATATATATATATATATATATATATATATATAGATGCAATCTTTCAGATATTTACCACAAATTAAAAATGCCTGGTTTATTTGGGTTCAAACGTCGATAAAAGATCCAGATACATGTATAGTAATGCTTCTTCACATATAGACAATAGCTGAAGAGTTTCATCTATCGCCAAATTAAGAAAACTTTGTAAAACATTTTATTGATTTCTCTAAAAGAAATCCAGTCTTGTTTTCAAATATGCTCTATATTTTATTTTGCTTTGTAAGTACACTGTGAGCATAAAGTGGGGGATCGGTTTTCCAGCGATAGGTACATTTTACGGATATATTTAAGTTACATATTAACAAGTTTCTACAGGACATAAATTAGAGGATCGGGTTTTCTATTGTTATTAAGTCATGAGTCCATCCACCCTAGAAATTATTCACTACCTCAGATTTTATTATGCAAGTCAATGTTTTCATAATAAGTTTCATATTATACAATTGATATTGGTAAAATCTGTACATGCATCTCAAAATGTGTCTGCATCTCAATACGTCAATGCACTTATGAACAAGAGAGCCACGCATTTGATTGTGTGTGCATTGATTTTCTTTGTTTTCTGGAACATTGACAGCTATTTCATTTGCAATAGATCTTCTATTAGGCAACAATTTCTTTTTAGACATCAAGCTGTACAAAGCTTCAAATCTAGTGGGGGATCTCCTCATGTCTAATTTTTCGGAGTTTTAATAGATTTGTCTTTGCCACTTCCACATCAAGAATCCAGATTTAGAATAGTTCTATACATTCAGGAGGTATGAAGTGACATAATGCGTAACAACTTACAAAATGGAATACGATATTCCACAGGCTCTGTCCCACTGCCAGTCATATTGTCAGTACAACAAAGAGAAAAAGAGATTACTCGGGCAACAGTAGAAAAATGGTAATAATATCCATTCTCCACCATGAAAGCTGACACATGTAAAAGTTTCGTATGCATGAAGCATATCAACTGTAAATATCATTTTTAAAATAATATCTTGAAGAACATCTAATGCCAAACTAGAGTGAAAAATCTTTAAAGTTAACACTAACAAAGTACATTTTTACTATGTGCGTAGACAAAAGTGAGTTAAGTGAAAAGAACACATAAAAACATCTGAGTCTTGTCAAGTATTCTAGAGAGATTACACGCTTTGAGGCAGAATTGAAAGGTACATTAATGTTCTTCAATAACAAGCCATGCTGCTCAGCAGTAGGCTTTATTTAATCTACTTCAATATATTTAGCTAAAGGTAGTTGTAGGAATGGGTATTATAATGTCCCTTATTGGATCTATCGCCATAAAATATAACATTTATTATTATTAAGACTTTTTGCTAAGGTTTTAATGCAATTCCTCTTAGTAGAAATGCTATGTCATGCATGGCACTAAACCCATTCAGAAATGTCTAAACTATCAGTTGTATACAACCGTTTCCTAAAGCCAATGGTTAAAAATGTCTTCCAGTGAATGAAGCCAGTGGATCTTGGCAAAGACCATCCTTCTTTGAACATTGTGGACAGGCGCTAAAGAATCATGAATAACAGAAACCACATCCCTTGATGACTTACAGCAACAGCTAATATGAATATCAAGTGCAACTTGAATTGGGAGCCCCCATCAATACTGGAAAGAGTGATAATAGTTACTAGACTTGAGAAGTCTATTTTCCTAAAAAGTTGTTATAGAAGAAAGATTTTTTATGAAATTCAGCTGACAGCAGCACTGGCTGCTATGTCAATTTATAGTGAATGTTTTCTTACAAGGAAATGGCTAACATTACCATTACTATCTAAGCACTGCTATGGCTGGCAATATAACTGTATCGTAAGAATGAAGGAAGCATTTAAACTAATTAAAGCCAATCATTGCACGCCAACCTACTGTAGCAACAGTAGTCAAGAAGCTTCAAGAAAAATTAGATTCTGTCAAGAAAAATGAGAAATGCAGTAGTTAAACTATAAATTAAAAAAAGAAAAAAAAATCTTGCTTTTATTTTCTCTAAAATAATTCAATTAGCTTCAAATTTTCTAGACTGGAGACTTACAGACAAAAATGCTGATACTGCTTTTAAATATAATATTTAACATTGAGAAGTGACAATGTGTAATCAAGGCTTTAGCCAAACATCCTTTTCATAGAAGAGGATACAGAGCATCTAATGTAAAACAAAGAAAGTCATTGTGATAGGTAATTGGAAAAGAAAGAAATCAGATAAATATTGTTATTTTAACCAATTCTGAGAACAGGCTGAACCATCCAAAAAGTGGATCATTTAAGCAAAGGTTCAACACTTCACAGAATTGAGAAGAGAGAGTAGATGGTGCGTCCAGAAAAAAATACACAAGAAAAAATGTTCATAAATTATTTATCACTTTTATCTTCTTATTGGTTTAGTATTGAAAATCATTTGGTCCAATTTACTCATGTTGATGTAAGTCTTCCAAATAAGTGAAACCAAAAAAAAAACTCCCGACTAACCTGTATTAACATGTGTGATATCCAACTTAAACATAAGAAAACCATTCCTTTTAGTGACAGGTGATGAATACAGAATGAAAGTGATCATGGGCCATAAAAAAAATGAACCAAAAGCTGATCTTCATCAAAGTGGTGGGGTTCTGTATATACGGTGGAATTGGAAAAGAGCACTTTACTATGAGTTCCTTCCAGAGAATGAAATAAGTGGTGAAAACAGATAATGTTCTCACACAATTTGAAGACAGCAATCAAGCAAAAGCCTCTAGAATTAGTTAAGATAAAGGTCATATTCTATTAGGAAAACAATGAACAAACATGTTTCTTTGATGGGCAGACAAACATTGTTACAGCACATCTCAAAAGTTTTTACTCATCTCTTTTATTCGTCAGATATTACACTTTCATAAAACTCTATAAAGGTACTTCCAGCCAAGGCAGTTAAAACAAAAAATCATAAAAGAATAAAACTTAAACAAAGCGTCTTCTTAGGGGTTAAGCAAAGATAGTGATCTCAGAGTTAAGGACCTGGGAAATCCTCTAACAGAGAATCTTGTAAGAGGCAAGTAAATATGCAATGTTTTCCATGGCACCTCCTGGGAGAAATGTTGCATGAAATCCATTGTTTCTCCCGGGAAGTCAGCAATGCTTTAGATGAGAAAAGTAAAGTGTTCAGCATTGTCTATAACTTGACATAAAGAGATAAAACAGAAAATATGACTCACCACATTATTTGAATTTGGCTGGACATCTCCACAGATGACCCAAGATGTGTCAGTTTCCCCAACCATTTCCAGTTTGACTCCTCCCTTGCTGTAGAGATAACATTGCTTGTTGGATCCACCTACTATAATGAACTCTCCGTGAGAGAACCACTTGAGAAAACATGGGTCATATCCAAGGTGGGTGTCACGACCAATCTAAAAAGAACACCACATAAAATTTTAAATAAAAAATAAAAAAAAAGTTGGTTCAACTGAAATTTTGGATAAAATATCTATGATAAAATCTGATCAGATCCTGAGGCATCATCGAGTTGACTTGCTTTTTTAAATTGCCTGAAAAGTAATTGTGCAAATATGAAATGATTCTTTTACATCAGACTTGATATTCTTTTCAAAAGCAATAAAATGGCAATCCATATTTTAAATAAAAAGCTTTCTGAAGTTTCTAATAAAACAGACTAAATTCCTGTTGTCAATTAGTTTTTGATATTATTTTCAACTTTGTTGATTTCTCTTCTTTTCCAAAACTTTTCAGCATTCTGTCACATATACAAACTCTTATTTGCTTATAATACCTATATAAGGTTACAGAGTCAAGTTTTCAAATCTTCTTTTAAGTATGATATTTTCCTCAATTAATACACATTACTTTTAGTTATCAACCCATCTGATTTTTTCTTATATTACATCTAAACGCAAATTTTCTCAGCATGATTTACTTTTTATAAATTTTTAGCAGGATCCACACATCAACACATTTTTTATATATTCTCTATATATAACTTTTTGAATATTGCTTCGATAAACATACTAATTTCTACTATAGGCTTGCTAATAGGATAATTTCATTATATGATAGACACTTGATTGTTCAGTTTAATTTGAGAGAGTGATTTCTTGACATATGTGATTTGCCATAGACAATTCCATAGTGTCAACATGGAACAGGGCTTTGTGGTAATCCTTCTGTTATTACAACCTTTCTTCCAGTCCATTCCATAGCCTTCTTCAGGTGTACAATTTATACAGAAAGAACCTATCCTCATATTCCTTCTTATAATTGCATAGAATACTCAACATCGATAAAATTGAAATGGCGCAGAAAATGGATGCGTAGAGAAAATTAAAATGTCACATGATGAATGCCTGTCGGTTTTGTATAGATTCATTCAAATTTCAAAATTTGAAAAAGTTGTAAACATTATTTCCCACCGGTAGAGATATTCTTCAAGCCAATCATCACCATCCTGTAGCTTAACAATCACCATAAATGACAATCATATGAGGTTATCATTTTTGACATGTTTTAAAATCTGATGATTTATTATAAAGAGATGTAGCTTCAATAAATGTGTATAAAATATTTCTGCATTCAAAGAGCAATGATTGAAAAATATATAAATTACTAATAATCAAAATGTAATATTTAATAATAACTTTAATAACTTATATTTGATTGTATGAAATGGATTTGATATTTATTCATAATCGTGTGTGAATGGTCCCAGCTTTTGATGATGGCTGTTGACTGAGTAAGACTATTTCCAATACATTAACATATAAAACAACTACTGTATTGACAATTTATACTGTTACATTAATTTTACACCAAATCCTACCTGTGCTTCATGAAACTGAATTTATTTGGCTAAAATTATATACAGATTATACTATTATGTACAAATTATACTATTATATACAAATTATACTATTATGTACAAATTATACTATTATATACAAATTATACTATTATATACAAATTATACTATTATGTACAAATTATACTATTATATACAAATTATACTATTATGTAGAAATTATACTATTATGTACAAATTATACTATTATATACAAATTATACTATTATGTACAAATTATACTATTATATACAAACTATACTATTATATACAAATTATACTATTATATACAAATTATACTATTATGTACAAATTATACTATTATATACAAATTATACTATTATGTACAAACTATACTATTATATACAAATTATACTATTATGTACAAATTTAACTATTATGCTACAAAATTAATAAACATGGATTATTATGTTTGAGAGTAAAAAATTTGAATAAAATAAATAAAATCTATGAAATATGTACAAGTGACTTATAAATTGTGTAATCTACCATGACTCTTAAGCCCTGCAAAGGATGAAGAGATTTTTTCTACAAATATGACACAAAAGTCACTTATTTTGATTGTTTATTCAATTATTCATTGCATGAGGTGAAATGTTTACAAAAAGTAACTCATCAATGAAATAAAATCCCTCTAAGAAGGAAAAAGAAACAACAGGACTGTTTTTAACCACATTGAAAAAGAAACATAGCAGAAGAACATTTTTCACAACAAAATTATACTTATATTGTATTTATATGTAAATGACTGCCTAACAACCAAGGCAGAGAGACTATATAAGTGCCCAAGCAGTAAGGGGAGGAGCAGAATATGATGTACAAGATTAACAACTACTGCTGAACTGAGAAAATACAAAGGAAATTGCATTTTATTAAACATATAAAATAGACAAAGTAAACAGTTCATTTTGATTTCACAAATACAAACATCCTTTAAGCCCGCTTTATTATACACTGATATAGTTGGACTAGTAACCTCAACTTGGATGCTGTTATAATTACAAATTTTCACTTATTGTACCATATGGTCTTTTTCAGGTGAATGTTGTATTCAGTAACCCTCTAAGAATTTTTAACTAAACTGTTTATTCAATTTTGGCTGAATCCTTTATTTAATTGGCAGAGGTAGATTGATCTCATTATACTGCCCTTGTTAGAAAAATTTCCAGAAGCTTCCTGAATAAGACAGAAATCTGAAGAAGGGGAAATGATTTAAAATAATAAGAATCAAGTGCTCCAAATAGATTTATGTATGATAATGATGATTCTTTATGTTACCAATTTTAGTAACCATACAGGCATTCATACCTAATTACAAGTACTTCCATAATAAATTTGTTTTATGCATTACATACTTCTTTAAAATACATTAAATATTATTACAAGTTAACTAACTGTACACAAATCCATTAACAGTTCATATTTGATTGATTGATTTTTCATGGCTTGTGGTTTATTTAAAACGAAAACATGTTTTGGGGATTGTAGTCCTTTATTTGTGAGTGAATAGTGCATAAACAATTTTTTGGAAATATTGATTTTTCCAGATATATAACCTACTATTTAACCTATAGCTATAGATTTAGTATTGTCTACATAATACTAAAACTCTCATCTTGGATGTATGCATGTGTTCCTGAGATACAGCTTAAATGATACATAACACCCCAACCAATTTATGAGTATATTGTACCTTAATACTTGCTGAGTGCTGTGCCAAATTTCATTAAAATTAGATAAGGGGATCCTTGAGCTAGGGCCATTTTTTTACGGCATTTTTGATAGCAAATTCAGTATTTGTTTTTGATGCACAATTCAATTTGCATATATATATATATATATACAAACACTTGCATATTATGTTCCAATATTGTGTGTGTGAAAAATAATGAACATTCATAATACATTATAACAACACTATTAAATAAATTTAAATATGCATAATACAGCATATATCTATACAATTCTCTACACTACATTAGAACTTTTTTTTTATAAACAGCTCCTTGAAAGATGAAGAGGCTACATGTGTTACATGACTTGATACTAAATAAATAAATAGATACATGCATATTTATTACTTTGAAAAAGACTACATCTATTTTAATTTTTTATTCAAAATTCATTTTATAGAAAAATTTTTCTCTTTAAATGTAAAGAAGTAAAACATATATTTATTGATATCATAAGATAATTTATTTTCATGCTTTTAATCAGGATATTTTTGCATTAAGGTGTTTTTTGAAGCTTTTCATTTGATTTCAGGAGAGAAAAAATTTTACTTATTATTAACTAATATTTAATAACTACTTTAAAAACATTAAAATATCTGTCCTATAAAACTTTGCAAAATAGATAAACTCTATTGTCACAAGTTACTTTACAATTCAAGAACCCAGTCAATGGAAACATCAAACTATTCAGCAACAGCAAATATGGTTGAACACAAAAAATTCAAGAATTTGGGAATATACTTTTTAATTTTGTTACTTTTATATAATGAAGGAATTACATGAAATTGTGATGAAAGTACAAGTCAAGCAGAAAAAAATGTGGTAGCAAAAGTTAGACAAGATAAACAAATAAGCCATTATTCTCAGGTTTATTTTTATAATATATAAATTACTTGGATTTTTTCCCAAATTGCAATATGTACTTTATAATTTCCATCATTCCAATCCATATTTTAGAACTGATCCAACCTCTAAAGGAATAATAAAGCATCAAAGAACATAAAATACCAGGTGCAATTTTCATTTAAGGAAGCAAATCTTACGATAAAATCATGTCTGCAAAATCAATATAGCATTGATTATTTTACTTGACTTGCTTTAATCATTTATTACAGAAGTGCTAACATTTCAGACTATTGATACTATTTAAAAAGTTACATGTGAGTGAATATAATCACTTTTTTTAATCAATTCACCCGAAGCAAGGCAATAAAGTTACTAAGACACAAGGGGTTACTGAGAGTGAGAGAGTCTGTGAAAATACATTATTGAGATAAATCAATAAAAGAACAGGATTCAAGGAGTAGAAGACAACTGACCTTGTGTTTGGATAGCAAGAAGCTAAAAGAGAGTTCCACAAGTGAGAAGAAACTGTTAGCATAGAACTTACGGTTACATCAAGAAATTTCAACTGTAACATGATGATACCTAGCTGCCAACCTAGCACTACTCTTAAATCAGTAAAGTCAATGTACTAACAAGGAAAGCTCACCAGAACAATTATTATGAAAATATTTATAGAAAAGGCACAGAGAAGCTACATTATTGTGGTGGGAAAGTCAGTGAATCTGAGATGCCATGTACAATAATAATGCAGATTCTTCTTTGGATTTTAGCAAGAATCTCTCTCTCGTATACTTTTATATATATATATATATATATATATATATATATATATATGGTCCTGAAAAATTTATTTCGGTTGAGCTCTCTGGGGAGGATGTGTGGGTTTGTAAACAGTGACTATTACGGCTAATAATGCATGAATCTTCGGTAAATCGAATCGAGTTCTCTCAGTCACTGTGTGTTTATCTAAAAATAAATACGCTTAAATTCACCTTCTTCTCTGCCGTGCGCCAACGGCTTCGGGGTAAAATTTCCGACTGACGCGAATTCAGCCGGTTTTCGATTCTAGCCAGAGGCAACCGGACGTCTAGCCACACTGATGAGCTGTGATACAGCGAAACAGTCTGTCTGTGGATGACAATATATATATATATATATATATATATATATATAGTAGAAGCACCAGACTAGCTGTGGCAGTAATATTCAATACATGTATAAATGATCGACATTAAAATTACTAATCCATTCCTTTTCCCGGTTAACGACAGATTGAAGGTCATTTTCTTAGATCAGCTTGTAATTTGACCTTATTGAACCTACCAGACTTACCATTAATGTAGGTGTATAGAGATGTGACAAGCATAAATACTGATATTTAATAAAACATCTTTAACTGAATTACGCCATAATGATGAACTATCACAATACAAGTAAAAATCTCATAGTTGTGTGCAGAATAATAGTCGTATGAATTATGTATTGTATTGACATAGGCCATCTGTAAAATGATTTTCATTATCAGCCCATGAGTTTTGTCTGAATTTCAGAGATGAAGAATTATCATTGTTATAAATTGATTTGCTTGGGCCAGTATCCTTTTGGTTATTATCAAAATATTTCAGCTATTGTACAGTCAGGCTTCCTTCATATTACTCGTCTAGGAATTTCAAAACTGAACTCTTTATTCAATCCATGGGGGTAGATTATTCTCTGCCAACTGTTCATGCCAAAGGACATCTTGTATCAGTTAATTCTTCTGAATTCATCCTTGTCATGCTGGCTGTCTCTTTCGTTTAATCCAGTATCTTCTGGTTAAGTGAAAGAATTAACATATATGAGATTTCCTCTTGCATGGACAATGAAATGAAAACTATCTACCCATGTGGATTGAATAAAGGGTTCAATTCAGAATGACCAGAAAATTGCCAACTACAACAGATGCTTGAAAATGAATAGAGATTACAATAGTTAAAACATTATAACAACAATGATGAGGACACTAATTGGTGTAAATCAGTGTATAATAGTTCAAAGAGTTGTTTGGATGATTGTTCTGTTTAGTCCAAGCTATGCTTTCTCTGTTAAGAAAGGAATATTACCTTACCTTCAACATAGATTCTCAAGATCAACTTTACCTAAAGGAAGACTTAAAACATATAAGCAGTTACAACAATCACATACCCAGATGAATAAATAAAACAAGAGTGGCAAAAGTGAATTGTTATTTTCCCCTAGATATATAGTCACATAACATGATAAAATATAAGTAATGACAATTTCATAAAGCTCTTATTTTTCAGACCTGCACAACTGCAAACATGATGCGAACAGTATTAAAGCTGGACTTTAATTGATCTAGAAAATGAAAATATTAAAATTTCCTCCAACGATTTCTGAACAATGAAAAGCAATAACTGGTTCACTGTATAGTATTTTTTTTTTCCTTTTCATATCGACAACTACTGTAGTTAAAGTCTTCTTGCCTCTTCTAATTATGTCTATTTTTTATAGCATTGATTAAATTTTGTGCCTCTAATAAGATCTTTAAAACAGGAAATGTCACAGGAAAATCTGATATGGCACACTATAATGAACAGGAGAAAAGATCCAACTACCTTCTCTGGGATGAGGTCCAAGCAATAAATAGATGGGCATAATCAATGAGTGAAAAAATTGAAAGAATCATATAAGTCAGGCCAATATGGCTTTCAGCTTTGTCGCACACCTTGCCGTAAATGATTGTTTAATCACTATACTTGCCACCATTTCTTTCATTTGTTATCATTCTTAGGTCTGTACTACCAAGAAAAAAAAGTGACTTCTCTTTTCTTCAATATAGTTCGTATACCTGAAGGTCAGAGAATGAACAAACAAAAAAAGGAATTCAATCATGCAAACAACTCTTGGACAGCCTTTTTCAAAATATGTTGAACAGAATTCTTTGTCAATGGCAACACAATTTCTAGTAATGAACTGTGAATTCCACTTTTGACAATGTGTATAATGATGCTTCTTTGGACTGACAAATGAACTCTCCATGTTGGTCTGTTCCCTCAACAACCATTATGACTTACATAACAACTTGGAGAAAAATCATATTAGCCCTAAAATGAAGGGTTTTAATAACAATAAACATGGCATTTTGAGTTCAGTCAAGTAGCCAAACAAGAGATTAGGACTCATTTAAAGCGTTTCAGTTAAAATCTATTCAAGGTTACTGGATATTATACGAGTGATGAAGGTCAGACAGTGCACTAAACTAAACATTGATAAAAAAAAAAACAAGATGAGAACATTGATTTGAAGAAATTAAAAAAATCATAAGACTTTTGTGAATTTGATACATATTTTGTTTGTTTTCAGCCAAACTAAAAGGTTATTAGAATCTCCTTCCTTATAAGTTATCAACTAATTACTTAAAATTTGTAAAACATTTTGATTTATTTTAACTGAATGATCCTAAAAAATATATACGCATGACAACAAATAATGAACTCATGCAACAAGAGACACCGCAAAAAATATATCAATGTAAAAAAATAGCTTGTCTTAAAAAAGAGAGACTGAGGAAGCAATTACATGATTGTAACTGTCCTCAAATTTGATTAAATCTTAACCAACTCCATAATTGACATCAGTGTGGCTTAAACATTTAAAAAAAAAATGGAAAATTAAACAAAAACAGTTACATTATTTTATACTGTCTTCAAGAACTGTACTAATTCTACTAGTTTAATTACATTGAAATGTTTTTCTTTTCTATTTATTAGATGTACAGCCATGTTTGTTTCTTTTTTGTTCTAAGCAGCACCAGGATTAATCTCACACAAGACAAGGTGTGTCAAAAAAGGATTTATCATAATGATTTGAGACAAGGTTTTACAAGGCCAGATGCTCTTCTTGACACCCAATTCAGACATTCACAGTAATCCAAGTAAACCAATTGTTTTTATAGAGACACCATCACTAGGAAAAATTAAATAACAATTTAAGCACTTATTCTTTCACTAAAATGAAACAACTGAAATATGGGTCAATTGCTTCTTTTAAAAAAAGAAAAGTTCCGTATTTTTAAAAGTAATGAGTTATATGAAAAGTTTTAATAATGGAAATTCAGAACAAAGAATTTACTTTTGATAAGATTTGAAGTTGCATCTCATTTCCACATGATCTTTCCAACTCAACTGCAAATGTCTGACCCAGAGAATATTCCATTCTAGCTATGAAAATTCTTTATGAACCAAATTCTATTTATAAATAAACAACTGAAAATTCTCTTCATATTTTGTCATTCATTTTAATTTTAACCATTTATTTTTTAGCAGTTTTAAACAACTGGGGAGAGAGATCATTTTTATACATTTCATGAAAAGTCAAGGATTGTGATAAGAATGAAAATTTTTAGAGATCTTTCACATATTTTGCTTTGACTGGCTGCAAAAACATGAAAATAAATTGGTTATGACTGATTAAAAAAGAGGAAATAAGATGTTTCTACTGTCAACTGTTTTGAAGTAGTTTATTTACAGAGATGTTGAAGGTCACTGAGACATAGCAAATTTTCCTTTGAAATCTGTCAATAACCAAATATCTTGGAACTCTTGGAAGTCTGCTGATGTGAATTGCGTTCCATTATAAACATCATCCATATGTAAAAGAGAACTGGTTCAACCCAATAACAGACTCGGAGTTGTGTGTGGTGCTGTAAGCATCAGGAATTACATCTTCTTCCACAATGGGCTGTTGTGAGAAGACCTTCTACTGACAGTAGGTGGCGCTATTTGCATATGAACGATACTGCACAGCTATTGGCTAATAGTCAGCATGGGTCTGGGAGAGCTATATAACACCAGTGCTGTCATAGTCAGGAGAAGCACTATCAATGTGTGGACATGCAGAAAACCAGACAAGATGAACATACTATACTAGCCTTCATGGAGTTGTCATTGGTATGTAAGCCAAAAGAGAAATATGAATCAAAAGCAATTATAACTTATTTACAGCTTCTCATTTTGATGAGTATTAAACTATTTCTTCATGTCTACAGAGCAAGAAAAGTGTCAAATAAAAAGTGCTATCATGGATTTATATTAATTATAAACATGAATAGACAATAAAATGAATTAAGTAGTTTATATCTGAATGTTAAAATCACTGAATTTTTACAAGAAAATTTATTAGCCCTTTTCAAAATTGTTATGGTCCAAGTTCTTTGTACCACGGACCATCAGTCTCTGGCCATGGCTTATGGATAATTGGCGGTGCTTTGGCTGCTAAGTTACAACCCTTGCACATTTCCACCATCTGAGTAATATCCTAGTCCATATTTTTCCAATATACATAGCTTCGCATTAGCGACTTCATTCTATTTTTACCAGGATGGCCCCTGTGGAAATCCTTTAGGATTCGCTTTTGTAATGTTTTGGGAATTACAACCCTTTCATTGTAAAGTAGCACATTATCGCATAGAGAAAAGCTGTCTGATGTTTGCTCATTTTTTTCTGCTATTTTTGCTTTTGTTTCATTTATAAATTTGTCATTTTTGGCTTCATTTTTTATGTCTTGTAGTGTGACAGGAAGGTTTCTAACTGTACAACATAGTACTGTCCTGCTATCTTCTTCATTTCTTAGGGCTGCGATTACCGTATCTTCCAATGGCTCTGTCTTTGTTGGTATAAGTCTCAACAGACCATCCACATGCCCGATCTTTTTCATTGGTAAATATTCCAATCTGAAATTGTAGTTCAGAAGAATTGTTCCCCATGTTAGTAACCTATTTGCAGTGTAAACCAGTAGACCTTTTTTCGAACCAAAAATTGTTAGTAACGGTTTGTGATCTGTCTGTAGAGTAAAATATCTACTATAGATGTACCTATGAATTCAGGTATGAATTCCTGGTAGTAACTCACTAAGCCTAGAAAACTTTGTAGTTCTGTTATGTTCTTAGGAACTGCCATTTTTTTAATTGCTGTTGCCCTTTCAGGGTCTGGTCGTCTTCCTTCTTGATCTATGATATGGCCAAGGTATTTGATTTCCTTCATGAAAAAAAATTGCATTTATTTTCTTTTACCTTGAATCCATAGCTTTGTATTCTCTTAAAAACTTCTTGTACATGTTCCCTGTGTTGTTCAATGCTTTCGCTATTAACCAATACATCATCCAGGTATGCAATCGTGTACTCTAGTCCGGCAAGTATCGTATCCATTGTCTATTGGGATATAGTCGGCGCAACCTTAATCCCAAAAGGTAATCTTTGGTATTTGTACAATCCTTTGTGTGTGTTTATGCACAGTAGTTTTGAACTTTCCTCATCAACTGGAATTTGCAGGTACGCTTCACTTAAATCAATTTTTGAAAAGAATTTTCCGCCATTTAATTTAGTGAATACTTCTTCAGGACTGGGTAGAGGATAATGGTAGTCCTTTATTGCTGCATTCAAACCTGTAGAAAAATCAGCACAAACTCGAATTTCTCATGATTCTTTTTGACGTAGACCGTTCCGAATAGGTTTTCTGTATTTCTTAAGACGTACATTTTTAGTTTTTTCGTCATTCCATTAAATGTTACTTCACCCTCAAATTTTATCTTTCTCCCCGTAACTGATCTAGCAATTTTATTCGTTTTTAACATGGCAGGTTTGTTCAGTTTTCTCCATGTTTGTAGGTTTATAATAGTTAAGTCTGAGCCAGAATCCAGCTGTAGCCTAACTTTTCTGTTTTGCATTTCAACTTGTACATATTTTCTTATGTAAGTCTCATCAGCTTGGTCAGTCCTCGTGATTCTTATTCTGCTTTTGCTTTCTCTTCTAGACCAACAATGAGAACTTTTGTGTCCTATTTTTTTGCATGTTAGACAAGTTTTAAAATGGTATGTACAGTCTTTAAATCAACGCCAAGTCCCACAGTGATAGCATGGGCTGGGTGGTAGTTTTTTCTGATATTGACTTTTAGAGTGAGAAAATTTTGTTTTACCTGTTCTTGAGGGGGGAAAATTGGTTTGGTTTGTTTCTGAGGAGGGAAAGTTGGTTTGTCTTCGTACTTTACGTCTGTGTGCTATGCCAGCTTTTTCTATGTCTTTTGAGTCTTTCTTCACACTGATACATCTCTGGCAGTCTTCGGCTAGTTTTTGAAGTATCAAATCTTGTTCACTCTCCAATTTAGTAAAGATTCTGCATCTCATTTCCGCGTCTTTGGTTGAAACCAGGCCTTATTAAGCATTTGAAATTGTCCACGCTGAGTTCTGATAATTTGAAGTCATCACAATATTTATTAACAATAGACGCGAAAGTTATGCAATCTTCGCTGTCTTTTTTTTGTAAGGTTCATGCATTTCCATCTTTTGTGGAATAGTGAGGTATTAGGGCTGAAAAGTTCTGTTAGCAGTTTTATGGCTTCTTTGAAAGTTAACTCGCTTGTTTTCCTTGGAAGGATATAATCTACGAATTTGGTCTATTCACATGTGCCTAATTTTCTTAGTAATAGACGTACTTTTCGTGCGTCTGACCAATCTTTGCAGTCAAATTCATATAGATCTTCGTACCTTCGGAAGTAATTTGCAAAAGTTTTATCTTCGTCAGGTGTGTATGTGAAATCTTCGATAGTTCTCCAAATAGCCTCTTGTGAGAGAACTGTTTCGTTCTCGGATTTTTGCTCTTTATTTGACATTACACGTAGCAATAATTCTTGAAATTCAAGATGTTTCTGTTCGTACCTTTGTTGCTGTTCAAATTGGATTTTGATAAGTTCCATAATGGTTGACTTTAAATCTTCCATGTTAACATAATTTTGTGTACGTATTTTACTTTAGTGTAACCTGATATTCTGAAACCTGTGTACGTAATAAAAAATTTCCTTTGTTGCCAGTAAAATTGATATTCAAAAAGAAAATTGTTTTTTTTTCTTGTGTGTGTTCACGTAGAACTTGTTTTTTTAGAATGTCGCGTAGAACTTTTTTTTTTTTTTAGAAATCTCCACGTAGAACTTGTTTTTTTAGAGTTTACTTGTCGACCACTGTTATGTGCAACGGATAGCAAAAAAGGTTTATCCTCCACGTAGAGAGTCCGTTTTTCTTTTGGGAGTTTCCAGGTCACCACTTGTTATGTGCGACGGATAGCAAAAAAGTATGTCCTCCGCGTAGAGAGTTCGTATTTCCTTTGGGTTATCTCGTCGCCACTTGTTATGGTCCAAGTTCCTTGTAGCACGGTGATGGTCCAAGGTAGAACCAATGAAGAATAACTCGAACACAGGTATGGAATAACACAGATATATTACAAACAGAAATATGTACAAAGAAGTAGAAGTATTAGTAATGAATATCAGATTTGGTTAGAGTGAACTATGTTGTCTCAACAAGTATCACTATTCCAATTTCTTACAGTAATCGTCTGACTCTCGACTCTGACTCTCTGAACTGTTGATCCCTCTTGAGGCACAGTATTTATGATGTCCAGAATAGTCCATTATTATTATGGGTAAGTTCCCATAACAAAAATTAATGTAACCTTTAAGAGAAAAATAATTTCTAAAACATTAAAAAGTGTTTGAGCAGAAGTAGGAGGTCTTTTTTCATTGGTGGGTGTGGAACAATTTTTACCAATACCTTGAAAGCATCAACAATATTTTCAATTTGCTATTGTCTTCATTGTTAATACATTTCAGTCGATACATTCTTTGGCCTTTACACATGTGTGTTGCATCTGGCCATTAGAATTTGCTTTGTACATTTTTTCTTTTTCCTTTTCTCAACTTGAACAACCAACCGAACAAAATCACTGAAATGAGATCAAGTGTCAGTAGTCTCATGAGCAATGATTCACAATATAATAACTGATTATATTTAAATGCCTTTGCATTGACCTCTGACATGGGCTAGAGGCTAAAATTAGCTTTTTTCTGAGCATTGATTCTATAACAGGTCAAAATCTCCTCTCGGTATACATGAAAAAGACTGAAGAAGGCATCTACTGGAACATTTATTTAAGACAACAAAGTTTAAGATAATAGCCTCAAAATATATTAAAATACTTAATTTCATAACCTCAAAAAGCAACATAATTTTCATTAAGTTCTCATCTTAACAAAGAAGCCGCCCCCCACCCCAAAAAAAGAAAAAAAATCTGTTTGGTCATTTGGTCAGATTTTTGGGAGCTCTATCAGACAGAATTTTTTCTCACCTCCTTATATTTCTTATAAATAGAACAAAAATGCTAAGACTGATCTTAAGGAAGCTAGCAGCAACATAAGCTATGTTACCAAAATGATTAAAGATTATAGTGAATTCAGATATAACATTTTTTGATTGACTTACCTAAAATCATCATAGATTTTAGTTCTCGTGCAAATATCTGGTCGATACAAAGGTGCTGCAAATATTCTTCAGGTGTAGTCATATTAAAAATGCTATAAATCACAATCTTCATGTCAAATGATGAATAAATATCTATATATGTTACATCACTTGTTTAAAGATTCAAACATAATCTGAATTTGATTATATTTGTACAGTGTAACCCGGATATAAGAGAGTTGTCAGGACTGGAGAAGAAGTCTCTTCAATCCGGGTTTCTCTTATATCCGGGTTTGGTCTATTTTGTTTTATTAACACAGGCTCTAATTTTGGACCAGAGAAAATCTATCTTATATCCGGGTTTCTCTTATATCCGGGTTTATCTTATATCCGGGTTACACTGTATATGGGAGAATTGAGGCATTTTAATCAAAAGATGAGTGAGACCACACCACTAACAAACATCACCATGAGTGTTATATTAAATTGAAACATAGATTTTTTTATAGCTTATATATACATTCAAATTCTAAATAGAAGTTTTTATTCTAGTTCGTCACTATCAAAAACCAAGATAATGGCATCTGCACTTGCTGCTATACAATAGTTAGCAAGCTTGTCTCACAAATTAATCTACAAGTGAGTTGAATCCTCAATGTGGCATTGTGACAAACTGAACTAAGCTTAGTAAAATGAGTGACCACAAAGACACCATATAGGAAAAGAAACTTGTGGTTTTGTAGCAGATTAACCAAAGAGTACCCAGTCAACAAGAATTAAGCTTGGATACATTTTCTTTTTATTTCAATAAAGGTAAAGAATGAACAAAGCATTTTGCATATTGGACCCCTTAAAGTACAAAATATACTGGTTTTATTGTTTTAGTATGTCTTTAAAATTTAACACTGAAGGAAGGAGAAATAGAGGGATATAGAAAGTAACCTACCTACTGAGTTTGGGGCATATCAGAGACAAAGAGGATGGTAAAAAGTCTTAGAAAGTCTGCTTAGAGTAACAAGAGACAGGAATCTCTGAAGAGCCATGATTGCCCATGTATAGAAAAGACACAGCACATAAAAGAAAATGTATATTTTAAAAAACAGACTATTTACTGCCACTTTTATATAAATCTGTACACTTCCTCAAAAAATTATTGAATTTGGAATTAAAGTAGAAATTCAAGCCAGAGTCTGACTGCAAACGACAACTTCTAACTGCATCAGTTTCCCAAATTTTAACAAGTTGTGCTGTCGCTGCAATAAACCTGAGTAATTTGCAAAACAAACTCTTACTTCTCCCTACTAATCAGTCAAATGATTTTGTCTATCTGGATTGGAAATTGTATGATGCATCTTTCCAAGTTAGGAACAACATAATGCAGAGCCAGCAAACTTGAACCTTTGTGTCTGCAAAAAAATAAAGAGTATTAAAAGGAGGGTTTTCTCTTTTCCTGCTACAGAAAAGGTTGTAAAACAGGTTGAGCAATGTTCTGGATATACAAGGTGCTGTTAATGTTCCCTCTACAAATGCCCTAGGTGAGAGTTCTAACTTATGATACTCTATACCATGATGCTAGAGGCCTGTGTGTTGTGAGAGATAACTTTCAATAAAATGTCACTCCCGAAGTCTGCAGTGCACATACAAAACAAATATGAAAGTAAAATCTGATCTGATCACTGAACACCACATAGCCTTATTTGATTCACCATGTAACCCTTCTCTGATATTATTACTGGAGATGTGTGCAACGGTGTTGTAGTGTGAGGGAGAAGTCTGATTAGAAGCAAGCATAGTGATAGTCTTAATGCAGATAAATGATTGCCAATGACTCATGTTGTCTAACATTGCTGCCTTTAAAATTCATTGAACTTTTCAAGCATCTGTGCTATGACATACCATGCAGAACTTGGTCTACAGGTGTAGGAATACTCATTTGACCACTGTTGCCAACAATGAAAGAAAACTGACATGTCACACCCAACATATGCAGCAATTCTCCACGATGGCCATCCAGTCTCTCCAAAGGCTCACAATCCAACCCTTCTCAAATGGCTCTCATTGGAAAAAAAACGGAACATGCACACATTTCTGTGGTATGATATTTGCTTGCATTTCACTCTTTTGCTGCACTGAACATTACTGCAGGCATGTGTTAACATCAGAAGTTCAGACACAGACAGTATATTGATATGAATGTTACCCTATTACAGGACGACTAAAGACTTAGAAAATTTCATCAGAATATTTACTACCTGTATATACTACAAGAGGCACGGTGGAGTAATGGATTGTGGCTCAGACTGAGGAATGGAAAGCAGAGTTTGAATCTCAATCAAGTTCATTACATTCACTTATGTGCTAATACCCTTAGAAAAGGTATGAATCTATCTCCTCTTCCCCGAGCTATGGGTAAATAGCAGAACAGACTGACTTCTATAGCCTTGGGTGGTAACTGGTCTAGAAGAAGGTAAGTGAATTCAAAAACCAGCCTGGAGAGGGTTGGGCTCCATCAGGCTATCTTGCCCAAAACAAACCACTTCTACTATGGCTGCAGTACATGTGGTGCCCCTTTGACTCTAATGAGTTACAGTACTCATGATCATGATATACTACACCCAAAACAAATATGGCATAGGCATGTTGCCATTTTATTTTCTCTCTGTGTATATTATTTATATATATATATATATATATATATATATATATTGGACATGCATATTTAATTTACATTAAAAGTATAATTATTTATTGTAAAATTAATGAGTTACAGTACTCATGATCATGATATACTACACCCAAAACAAATATGGCATAGGCATTCAGAGTGTTGCCATTTTATTTTCTCTCTATGTATATTATTTATATATATATATATATATATATATATATATATATATATATATATATTGGACATGCATATCTAATTTACATTAAAAGTATAATTATTTATTGTAAAATTATGAAAAATGATATCTGTGCACCAAACCCACCATAGCTATTTTATGTAAGCAACTGCTACAACCCAGGTGAGAATTTATATAATCCAATGTTGCATGAAAAGAACCTTTTTAATATTCAATATCTTTACTATTCCTATGACTGTAACACAACATTTTTTTCTTATTCATCCAATGAAATTAAAGGTAACATCATTACCAATAAACAATAAATGTTTTATATCTATGAATTATGCAATGTTTTAATTTACAGCAGAAGTAAATAATACATTGGAAAATTCCCTTGGTGCTGAATTTTGGTTTTGGATAACTCAGTACTTGGCAGGATCATAATGAATATTCATAGTAGAATGGCTTAATCTGAAAGTTTGTGGAGCCATAAAAAGATTAATTTCCAAGAAATTCTTCCACTAAAGTCAAATTGACATTCACAGGTTGCTACCAAAAAGTTTAGGGAATCTAAAAAGCATATGCCAATTGAATGTAATATGAATTGCCATTTATGAGATCTCTGTATACAAACCTACAGAGACTACTTTAAATGAAACAGTGGAACTGATTCATTAGAGTAACTATTTTGACATGGCCAAATTCCACAAACTTTTGGGTACAGTGTATGTGATATTATTTTATCTACAATTCAACATATTCTTTCAATAGAAATAATATAAAAAAATAATAAAATGCTTTAATGAGAAAATAACTACTGTTTACTCATTTCAGCAAAAGAAGAGACCAAAAGAAATTTTATATAATAGTAAAATTAGCCATTTCCATACAGGAAACATTCGGCATTCATTATCCAAACCTTTAGTGTTACAGATATTGGAAATTTATAAAATCATTTTCACAAAGTTTAGTATATGTACAGGCAAAAAATGCCATGTCTCTCTTGACACCACTATTACTGCATACACTCTCAGTAATTTTTTCATTTATACATTTTCTTTTTTGATAACAAAAGAATTAAACTCTATTTTATTAGATTATTTATACGAATAATTTCATATTTACAAGTTTATAAAAATATGTGAACCAACTACAAGCGACATTTATTATTTGCCATATTATCAAGAAATAACTATGAAAACAAATTTGTCTATTGTAGTGGAGACTTACGTCGGCGAACCAAAAGGGCCAGAGTTGAGTGTATGTTTTGCAATAGCGTGTGGAGATGGGGAATTGGCAAGCTTCGGACTGAAGGTGAATCGGTCAGCACTTTGTGTGGATGGAAGTGATGGTGTTGCTTGTACCCATTTTTATTGGCTGGTTCTGGACGCCCATTGGCTGAGCGATGGCTGGGTCAGGTGCATAAAAGCACGGTAAACTCATTCCAATGAGAGACTTGTTTTGAGAGAGAGGAGTTGCTTACCTGAGATATTGATATGCCTATTAAACTGTGTAGCACAGTTTTTCCCATTGGACTTGTATATAGTTTGTTTTCGTGTGTGCTTCTAACCAATTTTCACACATTTATTCATAAATTTGTGAACAAGAGAATGAAAATTTTAAATAAACATATAACAACTGTTGTTATAAATTTTGAAGAAAATGCATTTTCTTTCATTTGCTCTTGCCACATAAATTCACAAAAAGAGGTTCCTAGCATCTGTATACATACATTTTTCCTCAAAAACTAACAAAAAAAACATTAAACACTATTTATTAGATAGTTTATTAGACAAGAATAGGGTTTTAATACTTTTCAAAGAAAAAAGAGAATGCATAAACTCATTTTTTGATACGTTTGATTTGTATTAAAATTTTAAAAATAGATTTTTCAAGCAATAAAAATTGATAATGGACTATACAGTAAAAGCAGCACGAAGAGAAAAAATGTTTGTTTCTGTTTTTTGTAGGTCCATATGTTAATCTTTGCCATCATCTTCTTAAAAAACGTTTTTTCGAGAAATTAGGCTTTTTAAGTTCAATAAATATTATTGCTCTTTCTAGAATTAATGAGAATTTGCTTCTAAACCTTTTGTTTTTGGTAGTGTGTGAAGAAAAAACAAATTAATTCGATCATTATTTTCTAATTATACATTTTTATTGTTGCTGCTGTTACAAGTGTTCAAGTGATGAGGTTTTTATTATTTAGTAAAACTCTTCATTTGTGATTTTGTAGTGCCAGTTTATAGTGTCTCATGAATATTTGGTCTCTTTAAAATTTATAGGATTTATTCCTTTGAAACCATTTTTAACCACAGACCTGAGAAATGACAAATTATTTTGCAGCAAAGTTTGTGAAAACCTACAAGCTCTATTCACATGCACAGGGAACATTTTATTATAATTGCCAAAGAGTAAAAAAATAGGAAAAAATAAAAAGGAGGAGAAAACAATAACTAAAGAGATTAAAAAAGAAAAACACTACTTATCTATCAAGGAATTTGGATTCTTTAATCAAGTAATGTCTTGAAAAACAATAAAGCAGTTTCAAGTTTTACTTATCACTGCTTACTTCAATTTCACACAAATGCCCTAGAGCAGTGGTTACCAAGTTTTTTTTCTCTGGGACACATTTTCGGAATGAAAATTTGCTTGTGCCTCACCAAATTTTATATGATAAAAAGTACATTCAAAAATACAAAATGAAGAGAGGGTTAAAGGGAGATAATCGCAGATTTGAAATCAGAACTTTACCATTGATAACTCTCTCCTTCAATTTGGGTAGCCTAGTTACTATAATCTTAATATTTGATACAATGCAAAAATATCACAATGATAAAAATTGATCATTAATTATTTATAACTATTTATACTTGGATTCATGCATACAATTACAAGTAATCCATAATAATATTTTAAATTTTGAAATCATATTTATTTTTGGTATATGAATTTTTTAAAACTGTTTCTAAATCTTTGATTGTCTTTCAATCATTCTGCCTTGGCTGCTATCCTTTTCCACATCTGCATCTATGAGGTGCACCACATCATTTGCAAACGGCTGCCCTAGGAAGAAGCAAGAATTCTACTCATACTATTTCCAATTGGCAGTTAGCTTGACCATGCCACAATGGTAGACAGGGAAGAGTACTTGATTAATAATAAGAAGAAGAATGGCTACTCATTTCTGGGCAGACCCATCTACTAGGGCAGCTAACCAATCCGTTACAGATGCCTACTCAGGCAAATTTGTGTTTGTTCAACACCTACAGAGCCTGCCTGTGGTTTATGCTGCAGCTATGCTGAGTGGACCTTAGTTACAGTTTCTGGGGGAGAGTGCATCATCTGACACAATTACCACCTCAAAGTAGGTCAGTAAACTCTAAATCTTAATCATGATGACTTGTGATTTTATGCAAGCACAACCACCAACAGCTTCAGAAGAGTTTCACCGCCCCAGTTTAGGTGTACAATAATACATGTGTAATAAAATTACCCATAGTTACCAACAATGAAATGACTACTAAAACCATTGCTAGCCTTCATGAGTGGAGACCACTACTATTGCTACTCATCTCTCTCTATATATATGTAGATATACATATATACACCCCCCCCACACATATATGTGTGTGTGCATGTGGCAATTTTTCCTTATTCTCCAAATGCTAACAATTTACAGCAGTGTTCCTGTTGTGTGAATCAGCCTAGGATTCTTCCAATCACCCCTTCACCATTTATTTTTGCAAGCATATCATTTCCTGAAACGTGAAAGGATAAAGGTGTTCACCATTGCAAGAAAGACAAGTTATGACAAAATATCACCATTTCTTTTCATAACTTGAAATTTCATGCCATTAAAAGGTTTCTTTCGAAGTGACCCAAAACTGTTTACTTTTCTCCAAACAGTTGTTTGTCTCTCCTCTAAAAATAAATTGTATTCGGTTTCTCTCCAAGACCTTTGTCTATCAATTACCCTCAGTATGCAATGATGATTGGTCCTTTTTTTAAGTAAACAGCCAATAGGCTGCTTTATGACACCTGACTCTTGTTCGACAAACCCATTACTTCAATAGGAAAAGAAATTACAAGAGAGAAAAAGTACACAAATAAGTTTTATTCAAATGATTATAAACAAGAAGTAGAGTAAGCTTATTATGGAGAGTTCTTATAAAATGCACAAAAACAAAAAAATTACTCAAAATACATCAACTTAAAAGCACAAAAAAATATGAAGTCAATTTATGGCATCAACTAAAAATTTCTTGCTATCTACACATGACAGAAAAAAAAATTCTAACTTATTTTTATCTGAATTTCTAAGACAGGGAGTTATGATGATTTATTTTCACTTGGTCTAATTGAACTTCGTGATATAGTAATTGTGAGTTCAATCCCTAGGTTGGGTAGTACAGACATAGACTCAGTGGAAACAGGGTGAGCAATAACTAGTACTAAAGAGAGAACAAGATGAGATATCCCTAGACATAGACAGTGCAATGAAAACATTTTACACCAAGCTCATTTCAAAATACCCCGAAGGTTACCCAAATCAACACACAACTGAAGAATGCAAGGGGGGACAACAGCTGAAATGTTATAACAACAACAAAGCTGAGGAAATTAGTCCAAATAAAAATAATGTCAATAATCTATTTTTATTTTGAGAGAATACACCAAGTGTGTATAGGATAGGAGTATATTAGAGAGCAGAAGGCATACATTTGCAAAGTCTGACCAAATAAGTAAACAACAGAATCTTTCTGGAATCTCTTCTTCACCAGGTTTTTCAGCACCCCTTACATAATGTAAATAATAAATAAAACATATATTAAAAATTAGCAAAAAGAAATTAAACATTTTAAAATTTATTAATATCATTTACTGAACACACCAGCAGTATACATGGTGTTTCACAATTGTTGAAAGAAAGTTGCAGCCTCTTAGATGGGGAGAGCTTGAGGTGCATGAGGACCCTGATGAGGAGGAGGAGGAACAGTGGTTCCAGCAGGATGATGCTCTTCTTCACACTGCTAACATTACCATGGCACGACTCGATGAAAGTTTTTGGGAAAGTCTCATCAGCCACAAAGCTGAAGTGGAATGGGCATCTCACTCACTTTTCCTGAACCCCCCAGATTTCTTCCTCTGCGGGTTCCTCAAGGACAACATCTACCAGGACAACCCATACACCATTGCTGCATCACTGAAAAGACTTGATCCCCCAGGAGGATTGTGCACACATTATCAACAACTTTACATTCAACAGTGCCTTCAACTGAATGGCAGACAACTGGAACATGTACTCTAAGGCTTCTCTTGATATTTTTGGTTCATGTTTGAGTCTAAATGGTTGCAGATCCTAAAACGCTATCCTTTTACCTTTCAATGAATGTAATTTCCATTCCTCTATCATTTGGGGTCCTTGATTTGTGCCCAATCATTTTGTTTCAAAATTGTGAAAACACTCTGATTTGTCATGTTCATTGTGTAATTATTTGTACTTTTAGAACAGTTTTCATCTCTTATACATAAAAATTTTAATTAATAAAATTATTAAAAATAGTTATTAACCCTATTAGCCATTAAGAGATTTCAACTGTTAAATTCCAGGTACCCTGACCAAATTGTTGAAAAATCTGTTTTTCTTCCTCTACATGCCACATCCCTTCAGGACATAGGCAACCATGGCTCTCCACAACTTCTTATCCCTTGTGGCCCTTAGCAGTTTTTCTACCTTTGTTAGTGTACCTACCTCCCATTCTGCCATCCATTCACACAAGCTCGTCAGGTAGGTGGCTTGCTGCATTCCCCTATCTCTCTTACCTTCAATATGCTCTGTGAGGCTTAAGATTTCCAAGTCCTCCTTCCTCATGATACATGCAAATAATTTCAGTTGTCGTTTCCTGATTCTGAGTAGAAGTGTTCTTTCTGATGTCATTTTCTTAAAGATTTCCTTGTTGCTTACTCACTCCATCCATGGAACTTTCAGCATCCTTCTGTAGAACCACACTTCTGCTGCCTCTAGTTTTTTCCTCATCCTTTAGCGGATTGTCCAGCATTCACTGCCATATAAGAGGATTGATATCACATCGCAATCCAGCACTTTTTCCTTTTTCCTAACAAAACAGTTTTGTTTCTCAGCACCTTGCTTAGCTTTTGAAATGCTTTTGTTCACTCGTCCAATGTGTTTTCAGATCTTTGTGACACATTTTTCATCCCCTATTAAAACATTTCCCAGGTATTTAAACTTCTGCACCTGCTTGATGTTGACATCTTGAATTTATAACTCATATTACTGATGACCATACTTTCTTCTTGCAATTGATGGTTAGTCCTTTTTTTTCTCACTTTCTTCTAATACTTTGTCTACGAGGTCCTGTAGTCTTCATTACATTTGCAGCCAGTTTACTCTCCAGATAAATTATGGATTATTCTAACATCTTTTCCAAATAGATCTAGATATCATTCTAATCATAAAGTTCACGCTTCTTGTTCCTGTCTCCTTGACAAAGACTCACTGTTCTTGTCCTATTTCCAATCTAATTCTGCTTCACGTTCTATTCATCAGAATTTTCATCTTTCAATTCTCTCTTGCACCATGAAAAAGTTCTGAGGTAGTCACACTACCTTTAGAATATTTTTCTTTTTTTTCCTATTATATCAGTGATCCTTACTTTGATTTTATAGAGCCTGTTGGTTGGCTCACTTTCATCCTGTTAATTCTTTTATTCTGTTGTACATACTTGCTGTATTTGTGTTGCTCATTCTCTCTATTTCTGTGCACTTCTCATTGATTCATTCCTCCTTAGCCAGTTTCTGTGTTTAGTGTTCAGTATTCTTTTCCATTCACTGGCCTTGTTTGTTATCACTTTTTCATCATCTTTAGAATTTTCTCTGTCATTCATTCGTTCCTTTCTTGTCTAGTTTTCTTTGGGAAGATCTTGTCCAATGAAGTCAATAGTGTTTCTCTCAGCATGTTCCACATTTTGTATTTTCATTCTGGTTATAGTCATTTAGTTTTTGTATATCCCCTTGCAACTTGGGTCCTTCAAGAGTCTGTCATATTGTACTTTAGGCAGTGCTTTGGTCTTCTTTAGTTTCCATAGTTTTACCCTAATGTTGCACACAGCTGAAACATAGTTGTTCCCGCAGTTGGAACTTGGGTATGTTTAAAAGTGCAGAACTGTTTCTGAGCTTTTTTGTTGATGGTTACATAATCAATTTGTTTTTTTGTGTCTCCTCCTGGACTTCTCTATTAGAAAATTAGTATACTATTTATTCAGTTATCACATTTTGAACCACTGTGGCTACCACTCACCCTATTTTTCTTTTAATTGTGGCTCATTGTGACATTTTTTACCAGGGATGTTGCTGTTACTCCATCCCTCTTCTCAGAAGTTCCCCAACCCACTGGTAAAACCATTGACCTCACACAGTTTAGCCAGCAGTGCCCATGCGACTCCTTGGAGTCATGTGTAAGAGATGGATGTAGGTTGTGGACAAGTACAGTTCTGCATCCCAATTCACTAAAGTAAAGCAGGGTGAACCACTTCACTGCAAAGGTACTACTACTGACAATAAACCCATAAACACACATTTATATTTTACATGGATGTTGGAGTAAACACTCTGTCATCAAATGTACCACTTATTATTATTATTATTAGTATTTAAACATTAATAATAAAAACCAAATAAGAAAAGAATAAAATTATCAAATTTTTGAGAACATTTTTTTTTATTATTGTTGTTCTTAAAATATTTGAAAGATAAATAGAGGAAGAAATTGACTATTCTGAACCAATAGTAAAAAAGTAAACAAAATAGTGTTACATCTCAACATGCAATTCCTATGAATTTGAAAATACATTCTAATCCATAAAAATGTTACATTACATTCAATAAATAAGAAAAGGATAAAAGAATACAATTATCAACAAATGTTGTTAAAAATGTTTGAATGATAAATGATAGGGAAAGAAATCGACAATACTGAACCAATAGTCAAACAAATTTACAACTTGAAATGTTTACCTATAATTTTGAAAATTACATTCTCTTTCATAACAAAGAGAAATGTTGCATTTAAATATAAAAAAGAATTATTCATGCCAATGTTTTAGTCATTTAACAAGTACAATATATTAAATGTTCTTAATATAATAATTCTTAGTGATAATAGACATTCTTTATAAAATAAACTTGCTGAATAACACTTATTTTAAAATAAAACAACGTATACCTCAACTTATCTTAAAAAATAAACAACTATGTATTTTAATAATTAAAGATTATAAACACATAATAGTATAATAAAAATTATAACAAACAAAGAAAAATATATGAATAATTAAAATAATTAATTTACATTGTTCGGACTGTTATTCTCATCTTTATTGTCATGTTCATAACAATAAAGAGGTCAACAGTCTGAATAATGTAAATAATTACAATACCTCATCTCAGAAATATAGACAGATATTAAAATAATCAAGACTTCCCTTCTAAAATACAACATTGTCTGTTCATTCTGGCATGAAATTATATAAAAGAAAAACTTACTTGCTTGCCAGAAAGTTGATAAAAAGAAAGTTTTTGTCCCCAGTCAGCAATTGCAAGAACATCCAGTATTTCATCAGGTCCATAAAAACTGTACGTGCTGAAAAAGATAATAATGATATCATCAGAAAAAAAAAGATTATATAAACAAGAGGAATTTTTAAAATCAACTGATTTTTCTTTCAGATTTAGAATATTAAAAGTACAGCCATACTTTATTGGTAAAGAAATATCATTTCTATATATTTGTCACAGCAACTGAAAGCATTCAGTAATAAAAAAAAAATAGTTAATTGTACTTCCTAAGACACATCACCTCAAATAGTTTAATGAGGCTCCTTACATTAAACGTCTATTGGGATTAAAGTTCTCCTAAAACTTCAAGTGGAACACATATATATGATCCATTGCTAAAGATGTTAGAAAAACAGTCAGCTCATAGTACAGCTCCAGAAAGTATCTAACTCCTTCTGACATGCAATATCTTTACAAGAGTCAGACCAGCCAAAAAAAATGGAATACTGCTGCCATATTTGGTCTTGATCTGCCCAATCCTCACTTTCCAGCAATTGAAAACAAGAGTTCAAAAGCATCTAGGCAACCTTGTGGGTGATGAATTTTTGACACCCTACAACCCTTTCCATAGACACAACATTGCAAGCCTCTCACTACTCTGTTGCTATTTCCATGGAAAATGATCTGAGTTTCATTCCTTATTTTCACCAATTCAGACCTTTGCAGCTAAGACCTGCCATGCCACATCCACCGGAATGAATCATCCATATTCCCTTCATATTCCATTAGTAAGGAAGAATTTCCATTCACACTGCTTCTTCCCAAGAACTACTACTTTGTAAAACAGACTCCCAAGAGGATACTTCCTCAATCGTTGCTAAAGATACGAGAAAAATAGTTGGTTCCCTGTACCAATCCGGTAAGAACTTGACTCCTCTACCAGATCAGACTGAAAATGGAGTACTGCTGCCATATATATCTTCACTTTCCAGTCTCGATAGAGTCCAAAAGCATCTCCACAGCCTTATGGATGATGAATTATTTTCCACCCTACAACCCCTTTCCCCACAGATGAAATGTCACAAGCCTCTTGCTGCTCTAACGCTAGTTCCATGGAAAGTGTTCAGAAGAACTACATTCCTTAGTTCCATCAGTTCTAACTTCATGGCTGAGATCCACCATGCCATGTACATTGTAGTGAACCACCCCCATTCCCTTCATATTCTATTGGTGAGATGTAAGTTCCACTTGAGCAGCTTCTACCCATGAAACACTGTTTTGAGGATGCTTCCTCAATCACTACAATCTTAACCTGTTCAAGTCTAGAGTTAACTGTTATTTTCCCCACAAATCTCCATAAACTGTGAGTGTTAATCTGTAACCATCTACCTTGAGTAGCTCTAGGGCCTTTTACATCATTGTAAAAAAAACTAAATTTTCTACCTCAAAAACTTTTTTTTTCCCAACATGGTACCACTTAATTATAGTAAATGACTTTTTTGAGGGTCATTCCAACCAGATTCAACAAGGATCTGCTTTGAGGTCCTCATATTTCACCCAAATTTTCACCATTTGTTAACATTCATCCGAAGAGTTGATCCTGAAAATTTCAGCATGTTGCCTCATGTCGAATCTGGCTGGAATGACCCTTGAGTGAAACTCAACAGGAGATTTTTGGATAGCTATCTACCAGTTGATCACAGTGATTCCTTGTTGATTCCTTCAGCTCTTCCCGAACAAAGTTATCCCCCAACTGGACAGAAGCAAAGGGCTCCTGACGACGTAATAATAAATCTCCTATCATGAAGAGTTATTGCTAATGAACAAGTTGTTAACCTGATATGTTTAGTTATCGATGAAGCACAAAACATTGGGTGGTTTGCCTTTGAGAGAGTAGAGGAGGTAACATATATACTCACAGATAAGTCACACCAGTAGATAGGTCACATCCTTAGTTTGGGGTATTTTCAGTTGACTCGTAGATAGGTCACACTATAATATGGGGAGTTACATGGCTCGTTTTTAATATAAATATAACTAATATCTGTTAAATATTTTCAAATGTTCACCTTTATTTCAAAACTTTGCTTACATATATTAAACATAAAAAAAGTATTTATTCATTTAAATATAGTTATTAACCTTCCTTAGGACTGCAAGCCAAAAATTCTTCATCGTCACTGTCAGACATTCTTTTCATTTGTTTGTTCAGTTAATCATCAGTTATGGTATGTTCATCTCCATTCCTGATTTTCGGGGTTTTTTTCGTGCTTGAATCAACCAAGTCCTCATACATCAGCCATTCATGGCATTGGAGATGTCACATTTTTTTTGAAGGACTTGATAATAAGTAGTTTCTCAGAGATACTGTCCGAGGCTTCCTTTACCCATTCTACAACTAAGCTCAATCCAGGTCTTTTCAATGACCCACCTTCAGTAAATTCCTTTTCACCAGATATCGAAAATGTTCACAATTTTCAAATGTAAATCTTGAAAGGCTTGTTTACCAAAGCATCAAGTGGTTGCAAAAGAGAGGTGTAACCACCAGGAACAACTGATACACCACAGTCTACTTCAAATTCTCTACAATGTCGAGTGGATAGGTCATAACCCTGATTTTTATCGAAATTTTGGTGAAAAAAAAAATGTGACCCATCCTAGAGTATATATGGTATGCATATTCACAGAGATAGAATTTCTAGGAGGCTATATGAAAATAGTGTTGGGAAGTACTTTCTGGAACGGTACAAGGAACCAGCCATTTTTCCACCTTGAAAGAATAACTGCTCATTATGACAAGTAACAATTCAGGGTCTTCTCAGTGATGATGAAACACTAATAGTTTGGATTTGGAGCTATTGAATGTTACAAGGCAGTTTTCTCTCATTGAATTGTTAGAACTCAAAGGTCAGAGGAGAGATCCTCTAGATTTTTGGAAGCACTGCCATAAGGTTACCTCTCTGTGTCTTTAATGGTAATTGTTCGAATGAGCTCTTCACTGTGGTACCTAGACTTTTTGAATTTAAGCACAGTACTAGACTGGCGTCAAGATCTCATCAATTTACAATTGAGCTGACTAGATGCAGCATTAAATTCTATGCTAACAGCTTGTGGAACTCCCTTCTGGCTCCATACCAACATTAATCTGGAAAAATTTAACTTCAATGTCAATCACTATCTATTGCCCTCCTGATTACTCTTTTCCCACTCATTATTAATGTTTCTCTTCCTAATTCTACCACACTCAGTAACCCCTTGTGTCTTAGTGGCTTTACTGAGTTGCTTGGGGTGAAACTGATTAAAAAAAAAGGCGAGGGGAGGGGCCCATTCACTGGTGTATCATCTGCATAGATATTTACTAAGAGAGGCGGCATTAAAAATGGATTTAAAGGATTTAAATGAAGGCACTGAAATGGAGAAAAAATTTACTGAAAGATTAGACAGTGTTTTAAAAAGATGGTAACTGGTCTGCACTTTGAAGCTATTTAGAAATATCAGAGTGCTGGGGATATGTCGGTTTGTGTGTACATGATTGAGTTTAACCACATTGTAACTGAAAGAGACAATAGAATACTTGGAGAGATGATGAATAAAACCATAAAAGATGCAGACTATAGCTTCACTGTGGCTTTAACTTGGGCTCTGGGTGCTAAGAACTGTCTCAGAACAATGTTAATGAGTATTGCCCCAACCAACTGATTTTTGGAAAAAATCCAAAGCTGCTTGCAAATCTAAAGGATCAACTTCCTAACTTATTTTGACTAATGAGATTCTGGCCATTATTCGTAATGCAATGCATTCAGCTATAGAAAATCTTTTTCTGGAATGTGAGTCATCTGAAAAGCTGAAACACGCACCTCATCATCAAGTGAGACAAAGCTTATCACATTCTTATAGACTTTCAGCCATATCACATCAAAACACAGGTTCCAGTATAATCAGCAAAGTTAAGCAACGTTTAGCCTGATCAATACCTAGATGAGTGACCACTTGGGAATATCAGCTGTTGTAAGCTTGGACAGATATAAACAGATTACTTAAGGCAGTGGTCACCAAAGTTTTTTCACAGAGCGCCAAATAACAGAGAATGATGAGTGCAATCTAGATAACCATTTTGTTCAATACAATATATTGAATAAACAAAAAATAAGGACAACAAACATTTATTTACCAAAAAGTTATCAAAGAAGGTGACATTAGCAATAAAATAGTTATATCACACCCAGTATGCACATATCCAAATCTCACAAACTCAGCAGCAAAATAGGTTAAAAAGGTTAAAACTGGTGTTTACCTTTCAATATTTGCTTTAGTATTGCAGCATCCAACCAAGAAAATTACTTTCAAATGTTCATCAGTCAACCTCGTTCAATGTGCTGACTTTAAATACTTCATTTTTGGAAAATGTTTGCTCACAGACATAAGTTGTTCCAAACAATGATTCCACTGATTTCCCTAAAAACTATATTATTGTCAGATGCAAAAATCAGGTTGGCCAAATTTTGGCATTTTACTTACATTTATTTTAATTTTTTCTACATACTTAACTACAATCTATTGATAATTCCATATAACTAATTATATTTTAACTCATTTGTGGCACAATGCAGTGGTGAGCCAGATAAACTGACACTGCGGACAGGAATTGGCCTGGAGGCCATAGTTTGGTGACTCCTGATTTAAGGGTTGAAGCTGTCACTCACCATGCAGTACTGATTTCTATGTCCACACTGTTTCATTCTATTTATCTATCTGGACCCAATGTCCACCTCCTGTTGAAACACCAGTTCCCACAGAATCACTGAAGTTTAGTAATGAAGAGTATGGTCAGTACCGAGATGGGTAACTGATTGGGAATACCAAGTGCTGTAAGCTTGGATGTGCAGGTTGTGTAATGGATAATAGCTTGGAACTGTTAATCATACAGCCATGTTCCAATTCCTGTTGAGTTCGTTATATTCACTTATGCGCAAATAACCTTAGGAAAGGTATAAATCCACCTCTTCTCCCCCCGGCTATGGGTTAATTAGTAAGACTTGTGTCACTATACGACTATTATCTCAAAAAAAAATTTTTACAATATAAAAATATTTTCTCGCTTTAAATAACCTGCAACGAGTTGATATGCCGTAGAAAATGAATCAATCAATAAAAAATGAGAAAAATGGTATTGTAACAATGAAAAATGAGCATGACATGCAGATGGGCAAAAAACACAGACACTTGTCAAACATGGATAAAGACACATACATAAGAGTCGTGGCAGACATGAGAACACATCAGATTGTGAGAGTGATCCAGTATCAGTTGAGCAAAAGTGTTATGACCCTTCTACAATGTAGTAAATATAACATGGATACTGAACAAATAAGTGCAGAAACACCGAGTTGATGTCCAACTGGATAATTAAATCAAAGAAAGCGACATTATTGAAGTAAAACTGCAAGAAGCTTCAGCCAGGCCAAGAGATAGACAACAAAAAGTTTTAGATGAAACGTGGCAAGTCTCTCACTATTCTATTGCTATTTCAAAGGAAAATGTTCAAAGTACATTCCTTAGTTACACCAGTTCTGACCTTCAAGGTAAAGACCTGCCATGTTGTGGACATTGTAGTGAAGCACTCTTATTCTCTTTGTATTCCAGTGGTGAAATGGAAGTTCCACTCAAACAGCTTCTTCACATGAACCACTACTTTGTGGAATTGACTCCTAAGAGGATACTTTCCTGATCACTACAATCTTAACCTGTTCAAGCCTAGGGTTAACCATGATCTCTCCTACATATCTCCATGAACCGTGCCTCTTATCACTTACTCTGTAATCTTCTACCTCAAGTAGTTCTTGAGACTTGTACAGGGTGAACATTGTAAAAAAAAGTGTTATGTTTTAAACGCTCTAATGATAATGAAGAAGAAACAGGTTTGGCAAAGCAGTAGGAAGAAATAAATTTCTAATGGATGCCGTTATGGATCAGGTTTTGGTTAGACTTTGAACATGGAGTCTCAAAATGGGAGATAAATGATCAAGAGCAGACAACTGATAGAGAAGATATGTTGCCATTAAGTGATTATGTGTCCCTCCAGGATGATCGTGGCTCTCCACAGCTTCCTAACCTTTGTAGCTCTAAGCAGTACAGTGTGTATCTCCTTACCATCCCTCCCAGTTCATGTTCTTCCACCTATTTTCACAAGCTCATTAGGTAGTTTACCCATTGTTTCCATCTTGCCTTCAGTATGTCCTGTGAGTGTCAAATTCTCCAAGCCCTCTCTCCTCATTATGCGTCCAATAAATTTCATCTATCTCTTTCTGGTCCTACGCAGAAGTGTCCTTATTGTTTCCTCACATGCACTGACCATGGTATTCTTAGCATTCTTCTGTAGGACCGCATCTCTTTTGCCTCAAGTCTCCTCTTCATCTGTGATGAAACTGTCTAGCATTCACTATCAAAGTAGAACTGATATTATATAACAGTTGAGCAATCTTTGTTTCCAATGAAATCTTCCTATTTCTTGATATTTTGTTTAGTTTCTGGAAGGCATCTTTCACTATTCCAATGTATTTTCAGAATTCTGTCTCATATTTTCCATTGTTCTAATACTTCCCAGATAAATTTCTATACTTGCTTTATTTTGACATTTCCAATTTGTATCTTGCATTTGGGGTTGTCCTTTTCGTTAATGACCATATATTCTGTCCTCTTACAATTAATGCTTAGTCCTTACTTCTTACTTTCCTTTACTACCGCGTCTAGAAGTAGCAGCAGTTGTCTTTCTGCTATCAATACAGTGCCATCTGCGTGTCTTATGCTGTCAAGGATGGAGCCCACCAATAATAAATCCTGGAAGAACCTCCAGCTATCTTAAGACTGTATAGGTTAAAGAAATCTGAAGAGATATTTCAAAGGCATTAGACAGGGTTTGGCATGCTTGCCTTCTATGCAAACTGAAGGGCTACGGTGTCACATGACGAATATTTGGCTTAATCCAATTGTTCCTAACAAATCACCTAATGAAGGTTGTGTTGAACGGGTATGCTAACAGATCATTTCAGATTAGCATGGAGCTGCCGCAGGGCTCTATCCTTGGACCTACACTGTTTCTGATCTTCATCAATGATCTCCCTGATGTTATCAGTTGACGATTAGGTATTTATGCAGATGACTCAACTATTAACTTCTTTCTTAGTAGAAAACCTGACAGACTCAACAAAGTAAACCTGGCAACTGCTCTCGAAAACAATCTCCAATCAGTGGTTAACTGCGACAAGAAACGCCTTGTAAATTTTAACACCTCCAATATAAAACTGCTTTCATTTAATCACCACATAGAACCTTTTCTGCCTGACATCAGCATGGCTGGTGCTAAACTCCAGCAGAAAAACACTCTGCATCTTTTTGACTTCACGTTTTCCACTGACATGAAGTGGAGCAACTATATTGAATTAACAGCTATGTCTATTGCAAGGAAACTTCGTTGCTTCACTGTGTCATACAAGAAAATTTTTATAGTCAGAATTCATCCTGCAAATTTATAAATCTACCATTCATCCATGCATTGAATACTGTTGCCATATCTGGTCTGGTGCTCTTGCTGTATATCTCAACATTTTTGATAAAATTCAAAGAAGTGTCTATAATGTAATCAATCCTGACCAGGCATTTTGACTTCAGTCACTTTCTTACTGGCATGATGTGGCTTCTCTCTGTCTTTTCTACAAATATTTTCATGGCAACTGTTCTGATGAGATTTGTTTGTTGGTGCTCGAATTGCATGAATTTACTTGTGTTACTGGATTGGCAACTAGGTCTCACCCCTTTTACTGTTGGACTAGCTAGATGTAACTGCCACTTCTATTCCAACAGTTTCTTTTCTTCCACTTCTTGCCTGTGGAACTCCCTACTGATTTCTTGCTTCCTTGATAACTATAATCTTCAAAAATTTAATTGCAATGTTAATTGCCATCTTTTTATCTTTTTGAACCCTGTTCCAATTTTTTCCTTTCCTCAATAATTCCCACTAAAGTTTTTTCATTCTCTTTCACTCCCTGTAAACCCCCTATGTTCTAATGACATTATTGCCTTGCTTGTATTGGGAAAAAAAAGATACTCTGATCTGTTTCTAATTATATTTTCTTCTGTCTTAATACTTTGCTTAGTTTTCTGAAGGCATCTTTCATTATTCCTATGCACTTTTGGATTTCTCTGTCACATTTTCCATCATCTACTCTACCCAGATAGTTACATTTCTGTACCTGATTGATTTTGAAGCCTCCAGACATAGCACACACCTTGGGCAGCCTTTCTTGCTAATGACTAATGTATTCTGTCTTCATAGAGAGAAGCAGAAAAACATGGTAGGTAGTTTGACCGTCAGAGTGACAGAAAGTACATAAAATTACAATTACAGACAACCTATAAATATCTAAAAAAAAATCAGGAACCATTTCTTTTTTTACTTTTTAATTAAATTATTGATATAGTTTATTTATCACACAAACTTACAGGGTAATATTTTCAGCGAAAGCCCTTCTTATTAAATAGAACTAATAAAAAAATGTAATTTTTCTGTCTGATTATTTTTCTTATGACAAAATTAGGAAAATGATTTAATGTTAAATTGGAAAAAGTAAAATGATGTTAGCTTATGGAGATTTTTCTATGAAATTTCAAGTTGTTTCATTCTAGCTTCAGAGAGTTGTAGTAACATTTACAATTGATAGAATTTAACAAGCATATATATATATATATATAAATATATACACGCACACACATACATATACAAACACACACACACATATAAATATATATACACATATTAGCTTACTTGCTGGGACACCAAGCAACACACCAAATAGGGCTGTTATTGGCATCTGGTCGTTCAATTCGTACTTTCTCTTCTCCATTCTGAAAGATTTCAATAACAACATTTCTATGGACAGAAGCAACAAATTATCAAGTTGTGTTTTTATTATTTCAAATGTAAAGACTTTTAAACAAAAAGTCTATGTTTTACTCCACTAGCCGTTTTAAAAAAAAAAAAAAAAAAAAAAAAAGAAATTTGCTTAATAAAAGCAACAAGGCCTGTACATTTCTTCTTTTAATATTCCAGATTAATCTAACTAATGTGTGGCTAAGGGGTCAGGACATCAGCGTTCCAGCCATGAGACTAGGATTCGAATTTCATCATTTTCATCGTGGAATAATTAGAAACAAAAAAAAACAATATCAATAAAGATAAAAACAAAGACGAACTAAATTACAAACCTTGTTAGTGTAGACATCAAAATTTAAAGCCAAGCATCTCTGTATTTTTAATGTTTTCAAGGTATTTCATGAAATACATCGGTTTGATGCTTTGGCACACATCATCAGTGATGCTTTTAGCAGTGGATCATTGGGGGTTTGGGGTCTTTCAACATCATATCCCCTCTCCACAATGATTCAGTCAATCAGTTATGTGCCACGCATGATACACGCTTAGGCAATCATGTATCTTTTGATACATGACTGACGAGGCATATTTTTTCCCGCAGGAGGTTGCCATTTCTTTCTGTGGTAGACCAGTTGCCATCCAAGGCTATAGAACCCGGTCTGTCCTGCTATTTACCCATAGCTGCAGGGAGAAGAGGATTCATACCTTGCCCAAGGGCATTAGCACATAAGTGAATGGATCTGACTGGAATTTGAACTCAGCTCTCCAATTTCTCAATCTGAGCCGCTATCCATTACTCAACTGTGCATCCCTATTCAGACAATACTGATTGGATATCAACTTGTGTACCATCCGTCAACTACAACTGTTCACATAATGCATGCAGCGCACTGCAACTCATATGGAATTTTATAGTTCAAATTACCACAAATGAGTCTACAAATGTAGGAACATGAATCAGATCCTACTAAGTTCTCAAAGAGAAAATTAGTTAAGTCCTTAAATTACAACAAGGAAATTTTGAAAATGTACTTTTTCATAATATCCAGAGATTCACAAGCTAATATTTCTTTTAAGCCATTTCAGTTGACTGAATGGGCCACATGCCCTTAAAGACCTAATGAATTGTTTATAACATCATCAATAATATTATGATTATGATGATTATAAGCACTTCTGGTCCCACTAGAGGATGCTGGGAGTAAAACGGATTGAGCAGCAGTTTGAAGAAAATAGTTAAGTTTATCGCATCTCTTATTGTCCATGTTGCTTCAACTTTTCAGCAGCCAGTCTCATATAATTTATCTTTCCACCCTAATAAAGAAAATAAATTACCTTAGGAAATGGGGGCAGTGTTTATAACAACATCAGTAATGTTGATTAAGATGATTTCAGGTTCCACTAGGGAATGCTGGGAGTAAAACAGATCAAGCGGCAGTTTGAAGAAAATAGTTGTTCAGTTTACCACATCTCATGTTGTCTTTGTGATACTTAAACTTTTCTGCGGCCAGTCTCATATAATTTCTTTCCACCCTAAGCCCAATGGAACACCAATAAAACTGTATCAACTTTAGGAATCAAGAGCTAAAAAAGTTATACTGCTTGCGTTAACTTCAAAGATAGCCTAATGTATTCAGAAGGTCACTGATCACTCCAGAAGGTCACTGATCCCTCCAGGGGATGTTACATCTAGTTGAAAGTCTTCTTCATCTTACATTAATTTGATCCTGAAGAAGTCTTCCATTGTGAGGTTTAAACAAAAGGAATCCCAAGCTGAGATGCTATCAAACAGTTAAAGTTAGGATTGATTCCCAGGGTTGGAAAAGGACACAAAATGATGGAATGAAATGAACAAGACAGCAAATGCTACCTTTATTTATTGTTCCTGCAAGCAGGTTGATTCTGTAAAACAACTACAGAAGCAGAGACTTCAAAACCGGTTTACCACTGCAGAAAGAAAAGTCACTCCAACACCATAAATTGTGGAATGCATGATCAACCATAGATTGTAGTCACTTCAACTGTCTATCTCTCCAAGTAAATCCTTAAATAAATGTCAAACCCATGAATAGTCATCAGCCAATGGTATTATAAGAACTGCACACATGTATGCACACACTTCCCGCAGTTTGCTAATGACCGTCTACAAGCAAAGAATGCAAAGCATCATGCTCATTTTGCTTCAGTTAATTTATCTTTTTTCTACAAGCTGTGAATTTAAATATATTTCTCCTTCCCAGAATACGGTTGGCCTGATTGGGTTTCCAGCAGTTCAACCACTTGTACCATCGTAGAAAAGAAAAGAACCAGTGCCTGCATTTGTTCTAGTCTGGTCATGTAATAAGAGAATCAACCGTTATTTATCTCTTCTGCCAGCTCAGAATAATAGCTGCAATAGCAGTCTTTTTTCTCTTCTAAGCAAATCACCTACTTAACAAAATGACGGATCAGTGAAATGAAATCATTAATCTCATTTTCACAAGGCCTTCTTTGGTCACAAGTGCTCTCCAGCCTTGATAGAGTCCAAAAGCTTCTCCAAGTGGGTGACAAATTATTCTCCACCCTCTAACCTCTCTCCCACGGGCAGGATGTGGCAAGCCTCTTGCTGCTCTATCACTACTTCCATGGAAAGTGCTCGGACAGAAAACTATATTCCCTGGTCACACCAATTCAAACCTTCATGATGAGGACACATCATGCCACTTACATAGTAGCAAACCCCCCACATTCCCTCCATATTCCATCATTGAGAAAAAAGTTCCACAGCTTCTTCTCATGAACCACTGCTCTATGGAACCAACTCCCAAGAGGATATTTCGATCTTAACCTCTTCAAGGCTGGGGTTAACCGTTATCTTCCACTCCTCTTTGCAACAAATTGTCTCCTAACATAACCCTCTATCTTGAGTGGGACCCAGCCCTTGTAAAGGGTGAACCTTAATGTAAACAAAAAAAAGGACTTCTCAAAATCATATGCCCCCTGACCGATTTCTGAGATAGAAAATTTCTTGAGAAAAAAAATCTTAAAAATCAATGCAATTTCAGCAACCAAGTAAAACAAAGATAAACAGAAGAATGTTGTGGTTCACACCAACTCGTAGTTCAAATCAAGACTTGATTACATGGTTCAAACTAATAGTTTTAACAAGCATTAACTTATGCAGAAGAATTTAACGTGGAAAAAGAAGGTGAAAATAATCAAAGCTTTTAATTGTTTTTTTCCTATTTTTCCATTTTGTTTTATCAGAAACAAAAGAAATGCAACAAATGAAAAAGAAAGATTAAAAATTGCTGATTTATTTTGCAGTGCAATAATCAGCAAATTAGTTCTGTAAATCATTAATAATGAATGCAGCTTTAGAAGAGAATTCAAAATATATACATATAAGTAAAATGTTATATGGGAGCATTTGCGTGAGAGAGAGAGACAAGTAGGGAGGTGAGAATGATAAAAAAATGCTATCTCGACAAAATTCCATTAAAAAAAACCTAAAAGCATGATAAAATACAGAGAAAATACACCCTGACCAAACTGTTCTAAAATAATAACACATAAGACAACCTAGATAAAAAAATACAAAATCATATGCTTGGAATAATATATATATATATATATATATACACACACACACACACATACACACATATTACATATAACTGGTACATACAAAAAAATATGGATTTTTTTTTTTAGTCAGAAAAAAGTGTGTCAACACCGAGAAACAAGTCTGCCCTTTTACAAGCATTCTTTGAGAATAAAAATATGTACAAGAAGTTAAATCTTGAAATGTCAGCAAATGCTTGAGCTTAAATATTCAGATGTAACAAATCTTTTACATTTTTAAATTTCAGTATTTAACTTACTAGTTTCACTTCAAAGTGTTAACTTCTTTTCAAGTAATATTTTCTATTTCCAATGACATTAGAATTGTTCTCACAAAGGAGAAATTTGCCATCTGTCCTTTTTCCATTTAAACCATCTTAGGAAAAAGGACATTAAAGCTAAAAAAAAAACAAAAAACAACCAAAGACTAATTTTCAAAATCCCACAGAGGTCTTTTTAGTTCCCTTAACACTGATTATGAAAGGAATTATAGACATGAAAGATTTTATTTATGCAGCCAAGGTAAAAGGGTTTGCTGAAAAAGGAAATATAATTCACTCAGAAGATATGTTCATCCAAATTTATTACAAGTTCACTATGTATAAGATACTGTTAATAGTTATGTAGTGCAAGCAGTTTAAATAAAGTCATTAATGTTGTATCAGTTGATAGTTTAGAATGAGAGAAAAGAGAAATATAGGTATAGTCAGTTGTCAGCAGAATCTGTTGCCTAAAACAATGCTTAAAAAATGTCCTTACCCCAAATATAAAATATGCAAAAGCAAAAAAAATAAAATATTAAGGGTTGAAAATTTTAGGACCTATCTCCAAAGAAGAACTGCTGTAATCTTCATTTTCACATGTTTAACATTATATAATCCTGTTGGCATCATGACAACAAAATGGTGCCATCAGTGACAAGAACTGATAAACTAAGATAAAGGGAAGATTATTTTGAGTAAGGACTTATTTTTGAGAACCTACAACATGTTTACGTTTATTAAGCAGAAACAATTACATTTATGCCAGACAATTTATTAATTTTTTAAATAAAAAAAAAAATCATAGTGTTAGCTTTTCACTCTGGAGTAAAAAAAAAATAGGAAGTGTTTCATTTTTCAAATACCAAGTTATTTAAAGCACAATGAAAACAATATGAACTTTGTGAGTAAGAATGAAACTGAAGGTCAAATGAAAAATCTCTACTTTTACTGAAAATAAAATAAAAAGAACTTTGAACATAAAAAATTGGTTTCTCTAAAGAAGACAAAAATTAATGTATTTTGTTCCTAGAATTGATTAACATTTTTTCATTAACAAAAAATTATATGTGAATGTAAAAAAAAAAAATAGTAATAATGAATGAAGAGTGAGTAGCCATAGTCAAATGCAAAATAAGTAACAGAACTGTTCAACAAACAGAACTGACAAAGTTTGCAATAATAAGACAAAGAAAAGAACAAGGCAAAAAATAATATAAAGCAAGTAAACAATATATTCTAGGCAAATTAACAGTAATAAGGCAAAAAGTTCACAAACTTAGAATTGGCATTGACACATAAAAGTATGTTTGGATAAGTGAACATAGCATTCTGACTTAAGACAAGACAGATCGGGACTGAGTCAGTTGAAACCGAAAATCAGCCTATTTTATTGGCGAGGAAAAAAATCATAGAATGCACTTGTGTGCTTCTGCCTACAGAATGGGGAGGGGCAATTATTTTGAGGTCATTTTCCACTGGAATTGAAACCAACATAGAATTAAAAAAATAATTTTAATTTACACATAATATAAACAAAAACTGAAATTGTCTGGTCTCCTATCCAAGCTAAAACAACAGAACATTTTGTCATTTTTGTCTTTCAGTAGCTAAACTGAACAGGAGTTGCATACTCCTCCTGTAGTAGAGGCTTACTCTTACTTTTTTTTACTGTGGTGAAATAAAAAGAAAACAGCAACCAGCGAGTAAATTCAAGCTCTCCCAACTAGTATTCCAACCTCGAGTCGTTCCTTCTTTAGTTCTGTCACAAAACCGCACTAACATCACTCCAAGAAGCCCGCACTGGGAAAAATTACTTGCTTTTATATTTGTCCATATACCCATAATCCCTTGCGTCTTCATGTGATCCCATAATTCATTGCGTCTCTGTCCCATAATGCATTGCATCTTCATTGCATGAAAATGTAATGTAAGTTACCCCTTATTCTTTTACGTTATCTGGCCGAGGACGGATTACGGCAGATCGGTAAGTGCTTTTTTTCGCCTTCATTTCAACTGCAGTAGCCTTACATGCTAAGCAAATACGGGCTCTTTTTTGGCGGGGAAAAGGCAAGTTGCAAACAGTTGTGCTCGTCCCAGGTTCTGCCTCATCACGTCTGCCACATTTACTTTCAAAGTTCTCTTTATTTTCTTGCTCCTCATTTAAGGCTAAAGTGTCCTGTCTACCTTGGTTTGTGATCAGCATTTCTTTTTCCTAAATTGATTGTTGGCCAAAACTAACAAACCCAACCTACCAAGCAAATTGTAATGAAGTCGGGGTTTTGAATTCAGAGTTTTCCTTCTTGACTGGCTGCTACCCAAGCTAAGAGTGTCCAGTCTGCTCTACTGTTTAACCTAGAGCTGAAAAATAAGTTATATGAATTAAAAATGATAACAGAATACAAGTAAATTTGCCTCACTCCCAAACTACCTTGCCAAAAAACATTATTCATTAACTATGATAGAAATTAAAATTTAATAATCAAAAAGTGACTGAGTTTAAAAGAAACCAGTGAACTGTTAGTTTCAGCAATGAATGCATTCAGTTTTTAATTCATCTTGAAAATAACATTTATCTCTTATACTGAAGTGTTCTGACATTTCCCCAACCCACAAGCTATGAGCTAAACAGCAGAGCAGACTAGGCCCTTCAGCTTTGGTTGGCAACCAGTCTAGGAGAAGGAAAACTCTAAATTTCCAAACCCTGGTAGATGGAAATTGTTAGTATGGAAGCACATGGTTATGCAAGGAAAGAAAGACCCAGACAGAAAGCAACCCCTTCCTCAGAGTACAGGGGTTGGTTATAGAGGGCCAATCACCCCATCCTGTAGCACAATTCAATTATAGAAACCCCGCCAGAGCCCATTTTCCTATATTGCAACCATTTTAAAAGAAAAGTGTCTTTGACAAAGTCTATAAAATTTCCCTAACAGTTGCCGATAGGCATAAAACTAAATCATTTTTAGAAAAAACTAAAAAAGCTGAATTTCCATAAAGCAAAATTTTAAAAACTGAACAATGTTGACACTCATTTCCTTTTTCAATGAGTGTATTGAAAAAATAAAGCAATTACATAAAAACTCTGAAATACATTTGCAGCAGTGAAACTCAACAAAGCTTTTGTCAAGCAATAATGCTGAGGCAACACTATATATAAGAAAGCACAAACCTTATTCCGAATACAGACTGTTCCATTGAAGAGGCCAAGGGCCATGTAAAGGCCATCGTTTGTCCAACTGCAGCAGGTAATACGGCTATTGACTTTTGTCTTGTCAACCCGTTTTTGTTCAGGAGACCAAAGACCTGCATAAAATAAATCAATCAAAAATCAAAATCAAAAATTCTCAGTTAAATCTGGAAAAAAAACAAAAATGTATTAAATGATTGGATAGATTACAAATGTTTACGCTACATTACATACAAGAATGTAGGATACTGGAAATGTTGACAACAATCATTTTCGGTTGATTTGTTTTCTATTTAAGAGTTTTAGCAACAGAAACACTATAAATGCATATGTACATATATAGAGACGCGCGTGTGTGTGAATTAGGATCAAATATAGATCGGAATCTGACAGAATGATAGGATGAGGAACAAATAGGAAATTTTCATATATTTAACATGTTTTGTTTTTATTAAAGCTAAATCAGAAAATAAAATATGGAAGAAAAAAGAAAATTCTGGTATTTTCAATTTTTGTGTTATTTGTACTCATTTTTATCCATATTTTCCTTATTCTATCATATATATATATATATATATATATATATATATATATATATATATATATATATATATATATATATGTGTGTGTGTATGTCATTCACAGACAGTACTGTTTCGCTGTATCACAGCTCCTCAGTGCGACTAGACTTCCGAATGCCTCAAGCCAGGATTGAAACACAACTAATTTTGTGTCAGCCAGAGCTATCTTCACTCGGTAGAGTTACACAACTAAATCTAGTGTATTGTTTTTACAAATGTAAACAAATGCCAATCAGCCAAAGTGCTCCATACATTTTACTGAAGAGCTTTGCATTAGTTCAGGTGGCTGTTGTTTATAGAATTAGCTTATCACTCAACAGTGCTCAATTGAAATGTATTTTCAAGAGCTAAATTATGTCATTCACAGACAGTACTGTTTATCTCTCTCTATATATATATATATATATAAGTTATTACATATGAACATAGAAGTTACCACTACAAAAATGCATATTTGTTTCAATGCCTAATTCAAGCATCTCATCAGGTGGTGATCGAAGATGGTTATAAACGATTTTATGTAAAAATGCTACTTATGAAACATCACTTCTTTTTTAAATTTAGGAAGACATAAGAAGAATTTCCATAAAAGGAAAAGAAAGAAATATGCAAGTGAAAGCAGAAAAAAAGAGAGGACAAGAAATCAATAAAAGGCAAAAGAAAGAAGAAAGGGAAATAGAACGAGGTAAGAAAAGCATAAGAAATCATCCCTTCTCCGAAGAAAAGGAAGAGAAAAGGAAAGAAGAAGAGTAATATATCAAAATTTACTAATACAAGAAAAGAAAGAGAAAAGGAAAGAAGAAGAGTAATATATCAAAATTTACTAATACAAGAAAAGAAAGAGAAAAGGAAAGAAGAAGAGTAATATATCAAAATTTACTAATACAAGAAAAGAAAGAGAAAAGGAAAGAAGAAGAGTAATATATCAAAATTTACTAATACAAGAAAAGAAAGAGAAAAGGAAAGAAGAAGAGTAATATATCAAAATTTACTAATACAAGAAAAGAAAGAGAAAAGGAAAGAAGAAGAGTAATATATCAAAATTTACTAATACAAGAAAAGAAAGAGAAAAGGAAAGAAGAAGAGTAATATATCAAAATTTACTAATACAAGAAAAGAAAGAGAAAAGGAAAGAAGAAGAGTAATATATCAAAATTTACTAATACAAGAAAAGAAAGAGAAAAGGAAAGAAGAAGAGTAATATATCAAAATTTACTAATACAAGAAAAGAAAGAGAAAAGGAAAGAAGAAGAGTAATATATCAAAATTTACTAATACAAGAAAAGAAAGAGAAAAGGAAAGAAGAAGAGTAATATATCAAAATTTACTAATACAAGAAAAGAAAGAGAAAAAGAAAAACAGAAGTTGTTGATAACAATTTAGTTAATGAAAAAACGTTAACACTGAAATGGATGTCATAGAGAAAATTCAAAATTTAACTGGAAATTATTGCAACTAGATCGACTTAGGCATCAAAACAAATATGCATCTTAGTCGTGGTAACCTCTATATTCGTATGTAATAAGTTATAATAAACAACTATTACTCTACTTTTTGTATTAAGCTCTCTTTTAAAATAATGTTATGAACATTTGAATTTATATTCTTTTCATTCTCTTTACATTTGGAGATATATATATATATATATCAAATAGCACACAATGAGTGCTGGTGGTAATAAAACATACTAATACTAAATATACATTTTGTTCCTCACAATTTGACAGTTGTATCAAACAGTGAGGAGCAAAATGAATATTTATTATATTAACATATACAGGCTGATGGATAAATTGTTATCTAAATTACGCAACAATGAAAATAACGCTGGCATCTCATTTTAACAGATATATTTAGCAAAATTACACAAAAATATCATGAAATACTAAAGAGTAAATTTATTCAACAAAATTGCCATTGTCTTCAACCACAGCCTCCAGACAACTTCAGAATCTGCTGCAACTCTTCTGGACGGTTTCCTTGTTTAAGTTAGTGAACGCTGCCATAATACTTGCTCTCAGTTCATTTTTGGTGTTACAAGGAGTTTCGTTGGTCTCTCGCTCAACTGTGCTCCACACATAATAATCAAGGGGGCTGCAGTCTGGGGAGTTAGGTTACCAAATGTAAGGGGTGATATGGTAGCAGAAATTGTCTGACAGCCATGACTGAATTCTCCTGCTTGTATGGCATGGTGCAGAGTCCTGTTGCCAGACATAGGGTCTTCCAGCAGCCACCATCTTGACCCAGGAGAAACATAACCTTCTCAAGTCACTTGATGCAGGCCTCCATGTTCAGTCCGAGGCCTTCACCAACAAATTTGAGAGTTCTTTACTTATCAGAACAATCAGAGTGAGTTTTCCAAGATGTCATACCTTCGTAATCACCATTAGACTCATCCAACTCTTCTCTGAATCCTCTGCACTGTCGTCAGATTGACATCCAAACACACTGAAATGTTTGTATTTGCAAATGCCAAGCAGTACAGCATGCCATTTCCAAATTTCTGGTGGAGTGAATTTAGACACTCTAGAGTAAACCACTGCATCAGTTCATGGGTAGAATGTTCTATTTCAGGTTGGGTCTACACTCTGAGGGCAAGGTGAGAAGCAACTAGTTTCAATCACAGGCTCAGCCAGCGGTGTGCGTACCAAACTTCCAGAGTACTCAGAGATAGGAGATAGGGGTCCTTAAAACCTGAATCTAAATTCACTTCAGTTGAAAGGTTTTGAAGCCGATCGTCTCTAACAGGAGCTAAGTCACAAACAGAGACTGTCACATCTCACCCATCAGCCAATTATACATGAGCATACTGAGGATTAGTCTCAATTAAATCTGCTTCATCTACCAGTAGAGGTCATGCTTACTATCACGGACATGGTGGCACAATAAAACAGGGCCAGGGATGGTTAGCCAAGTGGGTAAGGAGTGTCCGCTGGGAGACCAGAGTTGATATTTGAAAAGTCTCTCATGGGGAGTGGTGTTGGTGGCAATGTACAGCAGTGACCTGATCAAATGCAGCATTTCAGGTAATACCATTTCCCACTGTGTGACCCCCAAATTTCTGGAAGCTAATGCCAGGGTAATGGCTTTCCATATTACCCCCATTATACCACTCACATTATCCATTTCTTCATGGATTACATGGAGCTGTCCGACTAGTTGCAATGCCAATGTTAGCCAGGTATTCTTTCATCTCTCTGGATTGAAATGAGTTTACAGTCCAAATGAGTGTAAGAAGTATCCCAAACACCATGAAAATCTGGTTCAGACATTTCATAACCAAGCCAGTGGTCAAATCTGGACAGGTGAAAGTGAATGGGAAATGGGAATATTCATCCACAATAGTCAGCAGATAATGGTTCCTAGAGGAGGCGGGAAGTGGCCTTTTAAAGTCTATGCTAAGTTGCTCCATAGGTTAAGTAGCTTTAATGAGGGTGTTAGAATCTGGAGAGTAAAATCTAGGCTTCAAGCAAGCACACTTAGGAATATTGTTTTTGCCAGGTCGCTATACAATGTCATAATCGTAACACCCCAATTCCATTTGCCACCGTTGAATTTTGTTGTTCTTTATTTTACCAAGTCCTTTTGAATTAAACATATAGCTTTCTGATCAGTAAAGATAGTAAAACACCTCCCAGTTAAGAGGTGAGACCATTTTCACACAGCTTCTATGATAGCACAAGCTTCTTTCTCAACAGCAGAGTGCTTATGTTTGGTACGAGAGGGGGGGGTCTTGAAAAGAAGGCAACCAGTCAGCCCACTTGGTTCAGTAAAGCAGCTACAGCAGTATCAGAGGTATCAAATTTGAAAGGAAGGTTTTCATCAATAGAATGTAGTAGGGTCTTTTCAATCTCCTCCTTAAAGCCATTGAATGCTTTCTCAGAATTAGAGTTGCAAGGAAACAAAGTAGTTGTTATTAAGGGTTTAATCTGGTAGGAGAATTTTGGTACCCATTGGAAAAAATAAGAAAATAGTCCAATTACTCAATGCTACATTATCTTGAATGATCAGAAGACATAACAAATGATCAGGGGACATAAGCATTCCAGATCGGGTCTAACTGATTCTTGGCTGATCAGATAGCCAAGCAGAGTGTCAGTTGCTAAAGAGCTTTTTTCTCTCATTCAGGTTTAGATGGTACACTTTTGAACAACCCTCATGAACTTCAGTTGATGTCATGCTCCTTCCTCGTTTTAGCACAGATTGTTACATTATTTGCATAAGTAAATGTAGCAGGAAGATCTTCGGAAGAGATAAGGTTGTTTATTATCCTCTGAAAGCAAGCCATTGGTAATACCAATAGGTATTCAGCAGAACTGATATAGGTGGCTGTCAGCTTCAACAGCAGTATACTTTTTCACAGCATCCTTAATTGGTACTTGTTGGTACACACTCTTCAAGTCAGGAGGCACGGTGGAGTAATGGATAACGGCTCGGATTGAGGAATCGTAGAGCCGAGTTCGAATCCCAGTCGAATCCGTTACATTCACTTACGTGCTAACACCCTTGGGAAAGGTGTGAATCCTCTTCTTCTCCCTCCAACTATGGGTAAATAGCAGGACAGACTGGGTTCTATAGCCTTGGATGGCAACTGGTCTAGGAGAAGGTCAACTCTGAATTCAAAACCATTCAGCGTCTGTAGCGGCATCCGGCGGCCTCTTGGTTACTCCTGCCTCTGCGTCTGTGGAAATTCTGCGGCAAGTAAGAGCATATTCCTCCCTCCACTGGGATAGCACGCGAGGTGTGGGGACCGCGTGTGAAGTTCAAACTCCCTTGTCACTCCGTTTCAGGAGTTCGCTGCCGTTGGAATCAGGAATGGCTGTCGCTCGTTTCAGCATTGGCGACGGATCGCCGTGCTTGGTCGGCCTTCGCTCCGGACGCGGTGAATTCCTTGGAAGGAGCCAGCTTAACCGATCCAGGGTGGATGCCGCAACATACATAGATACATATACTCTTCAAGTCTAGGGTACTGAAGTAGTGATACTTTGCCACTTCATGTACTACATCATCTATTTGAGGAGGTGGGGGATGTGTCCAATAATGTTTGCTGATTTATTATTTGTGAATAGTCTACCACCATCTTTCATTTATGATTTGCTCCTGAAGTGATCGGAACTTGAGCTCTCCAAGGAGAGTTGCTTGGTTCTGTGACTCCTTCTCAGAACTATCTCTTTGTTGCTGAAGATTTTATCAGTATCTAAAAAGCACCAAGATTTTACAGCTATGGGCTTGGAATTGGGGTGTTACAATTATGACCTGGCAAAAAAACTTTGCTCTTCAGCTTGACAATTTTCTCAAGCTCAGCCATAGTGTCTTCGTACATAACAATGTTGGTGATGTACTCATGTACTGAAGGTTCTATGTAATTGATTAACAATTTCAGTTTCATTGAGTGATCTAAACCTTTGTCTGGTGGAGACGAAAGGAAATTTTCTTCCTCCAGTGTATCTATTCATTACCAGTCGTACTAATAGCCAGTTCAGTAGAAAAATATTGTGGTTTCAGCAGTCTTTCCATGACAGTAATATTTTTTTCTTAAAACAAGTTCTGGTTAGGCAAATAAATTGTAGTAAAACTTCAAGAGGCCAGTGAGCTTATTAAAGGCTTTTTTTTTTTTTTTTCGTCTAATGTTCGAGAAATCTTATTAAAGAAAAATTTGTACTCTCTAATAAGATTTCTTGAATTTTCTGAGAGACAAAAATAAATAAATACTGTAGTTTAATAAATAAACGGAACTTAATTATCAAGTATCCACTAAAAAAAATCTTACTTTAAACTAAATTTTAAAATGATAAAAATCTGTCGGATTAATAGAAAATCTATTCCCAAAAAATGTGTGTGTGAGTGTGTGTGTATGTATTATAGCCAGTTCAGTGTTGACTAGATCATGCGGGGTCGAGCAGCTTCACAGAATGCATAGATAATATGGATGTTTCAACAACGACTAAATAACGATAACTCTTCTTTTTATTGTCTGAGTTACTTCCCTGGGCCTACTCTTTCCAATACGAAACTTTTTTTTGTGACTTATTTCTAAAATTGAATTTTCAATTCGTCTATATTAGTATACATCATGAGTTAATGAAATTAAAATTGTCAATAGAATACTTGATTTATAATTGGAAAACTATGCTAGATGATCTTTTTGATTCTTAATCCCAGAGAAAAAAAATTATCTAGTGTTATATAAAACAAAAAATTGGAAATTTTGTCAAAATCATAGCAATTAAATGTTGACCAGTGTTTTCTTCTGTTCTGGAACAGTTACAATATAAAAAGAACAAAAAGTAGAAAAGAATGATTGTTTGTAAAATTTAGCAAAACTGAAGAGGACAAAAATTAGAATGGCATTCTTTTGTTTTTTGCTTGGATTCACAAGAACGAGAATTATTTTGGATATTTATTTGTAAATGATATTTATTTGTAAATGAATATAGATATTCTTTTTAATAATTTTGTCTACTTACCAAAGTCAGTAACAGCACAACTCAACAGTCGTTGTGTGACTGGATTATAAGCCAAGCACTGAATAGCATCATTATGACTGGAAGAATGAAAAGAAACAATTTTATTTTATTTATATTTCAAAACTTTTTCAGAATTTTTCACAAAAGAAATGCCTCAACTTTTGAGTGAATTTCATCTAAAAGAAATGCTTGAACTTTTGAGTGAATTTCATCTAAAAGAAATGCTTGAACTTTTGAGTGAATTTCATCTAAAAGAAATGCTTGAACTTTTGAGTGAATTTCATCTAAAAGAAATGCTTGAACTTTTGAGTGAATTTCATCTAAAAGAAATGCTTGAACTTTTGAGTGAATTTCATCTAAAAGAAATGCTTGAACTTTTGAGTGAATTTCATCTAAAAGAAATGCTTGAACTTTTGAGTGAATTTCATCTAAAAGAAATGCTTGAACTTTTGAGTGAATTTCATCTAAAAGAAATGCTTGAACTTTTGAGTGAATTTCATCTAAAAGAAATGCTTGAACTTTTGAGTGAATTTCATCTAAAAGAAATGCTTGAACTTTTGAGTGAATTTCATCTAAAAGAAATGCTTGAACTTTTGAGTGAATTTCATCTAAAAGAAATGCTTGAACTTTTGAGTGAATTTCATCTAAAACAGGGGTGTGTCAAACATGGCACACTTGTTTCTGGCACACAAAACTTTTTCATTGGATTCTCTTTTTGACTTACTTGTATTCTTTCTCCTCTTTCATGTATATCGTTATCTCATGTATTTTTATTTTCTGTCCTTCACAGATTGTGCAGAATGCCATGACCATCAGCTAAGAAACAATGCCATTCAAATGAAGAGGATATTAGAGAATTTAAGGTATACTGAACTGAAAGATTTGGTATGATTAAGACAGACAATAAAGCCTTATGGATTTTCTGTTCTGAAACAATCATTCGCAGGACATCTTCTGTAAAGAGATATTTTGAAAATGTTCGTAAGAACTTAAGCAATAAAACTGAGGAAGAGCAAAAAGAATTAATTTCTTATGAAATGAGCAAGACAAAAGAACAGGCAGATAATTTTATGAACTTTATTTCAGGTAGGCCCAGTTCCAATTTAGTTGTTTTGAGGTTTCAAAAGTTATTGCCCAACATGAAAAGCCACCCAGTGATGGGGAGTATATTAAAGATGCATGGCAAAAATGTGCGCCTTTCCTTTTTGACAGTTTTTCAGAAAAGGAAAAGATTATTCAGCACATTAAAAATTTGTCTGTGAGTAGGAAAACAATTAAGGATGGGATATTTAAGTTGGAAAGGAATACAGCTGAACAACTGACAAAAGATTTGTTTTCATGTAAGTTTTTTTTCTATTTGTGTTGATGCAAATGAAGACATTGCATCACCAGCTAGGCTAGCCATATTTTCTCAATTTTGTAGGGGTGATGAAGTATGTAAAAAGATGGTTGCTCTTGTAATAATACCTAAGCATACTGCTGGGGCTGAAATATATAAAGCAGTTGTGAATGAATTATTTACTCAACAAATTCACATTTCAAAAGTAGTATCTGCTACAACAGATGGTGCCCCCAGCATGACTGGTGAGAAGGCAGGATTTGTAAATCTGTTTGCAAAAGATGTTGGTCATCCACTGATAGGTTTTCATTGCATCACAAATGAGGAGGCTTTATGTGCAAAAGCTGGCCTAAAGGAACTTCAGAAAGTGATGCAAACAGTTACCAAGATTGTTAATTACATTTCTGATCAGGCTTTAAACAAAAGACAATTTCAGATTTTACTGAATGAATCTGTATATAAAGAATTTAAAATGTGCAACAATTTTTTGTTGGCTTAGTTTGGTTCTGAAATGATTTGTTGAATGTTTAGAGTAGATAAAGCTTTTTTTGAATGACCAACTTGTGTCTAACCAAGAATTATCTGACATCATGTGGGTTTGTAAACTGATGTTTTTTTGCAGATTTTTGTGAACATTTAAATCACTTGAATATTAAATTACTTGATGTTATGTTTGGTTACATAAAGGCTTTTCAAATGAAACTAGAAGTTTTTAAGAGGGATGTAGATAATGAGAGATTTAGATACTTTCCAAATCTAAAAAGTTCATCAATGATCTCCCAAAAGATAGCAAAACAAACTGCTAATGTCTTCAAAAGCTGTTTGTAAACCTCACTGAATCAACTGTTGAGCAGTTCTTTACAAGATTTGATAAATTCAGTGAACTGGAAGAGATAGCAAAATTCATTAAGTTTCCAGACAGTATCAAACTGGATGAACTAAACTTGCAAAAGTTTTCATGGATAGACATGGATGATTTTTAAAACGCAGTTGATTGAATTTCAGAGCAGCTCATTTTGGAAGCAGAAATTTGTTGAACTTAGAGTTGACTTGGAAAATATTGAAAAGAAACAATTAGAAATGGGAGTATCTGAGAGAAATGCAGAAAACAATGTATTAAGGACTTGGAATATCATCCCAGAAAATCTTGTCTGTTTAAAAAACCATGCAACAGCATTACTATCCATGTTTTCACCTACATATGCTTGTGAATCTTTGTTCTCAGTGATGAACTTTGTTAAGTCTCATAACAGGAGTAACCTGACGAATGAAACTAGCAGTGCCTGCATATCTCCCAAATATAAACCAGGCATCAGTGATGCACCAGCAGAAATCCCACGAATAATATATAAAAAGAGTCAACAAGTTTTCTGTCTCTAGTGTTATTTGATGTTTTCTTTTGAAAGTTGCAAAGCATCGGGGCTGTTTAAATGTAATTTTGAAGATAAATATTTTGCTTTTATTAAAACATCATTCATAAGGAATTTAGCAAAAGTTTATTTTTAATAACCTCTTACTGTGTTTCAGTCATAAAAATGTATAACTGGGAAAAATGATGATTGATTAATCAAAAAAATAACTTAATTTTTTGTGTTGATACTAATCATGTATTTAAATTGTATGAGTATGAATGTCAGTTACATTTACACTTACAGGCTAATAAAAAATATCACAAAAATATTTTTGTAAAAACTTGTCATAATTTTTTTCATTCAGTCAGTTTTACATGATTTGCATAATGTCTTACAATACTGCATCTTTACTGATCTGGGGCAATTTTTTTTATCATTTAAAAAAGTTCTTCACATACTTAAGAGATATCAAATAATATGTTCTCAAAATATTTTTATTGGCACTTGGAAAAACTTTGTGTCAGAGATTTGGCCAGTTTTAGCACACACTCTCAAAAAGGTTACACACTCCTAATCTAAAAGAAATAGTTTAACTTTTTAGTAAATTTCATCTAAAGAAATGGTCTAACTTTTTAGTGAATTTCATCTAAAAGAAATGGTTTAACTTTAACTATTCAATGAACAGAGAACATTTTAAAAATACGTATGGAAATATCTCAAGAGTTTGCCGATATGACTCATTAGCTTTAGTTTTATATTAAAAAATTATTTCTTCCATATCTTTGAATGTCTTCAATAGTCTTTCTTACTTTAGTTTTACAGTATCTTTTACAACACTTTACATTCTTATTTACACACATACATACATACATTATCTACATACAGAAGACACACATGTTAATATATAAGTGGATGTCCTCACAGATATGAGATACCTATTATAAAAAACAACTAACCAAGCCAAAGTTTCTTCTTTGCACACATTTTATAAAGAATTTTTTTATAAAGAATTGCACAACATAAACAAAATGGTAGCCCTGAAGGTCTTCACATTTACATAGATATCTCAATAAGTTCTATTATATTGAAAGTGGCCAGGAATATTTTATAAACTAGACACTCACCATGCAATGAAAGTTTGGTTTTCATTCTGATAAAGGATGCTGATGGTGTAGGAATACAAAACACTATTATCTCCCTTTGGTCAGGACATAGTCATGTGACAGTCACTTCATGAAATCACTTCACAGAGTGACAAAAGTGGTCAGTCCTTCAGTTAGCTTCTAAAAGTCAAACCAAGCAATTGCTTTTTTAGCACAGGTCCTGTGGCCCAGACTGAGGTAAAATCTGACCCCGCCAGCAGCTTACAAGCCCCTAGCACCATTTTCCTATAGAAACATATCTTTACCAGATATAGAATCTCCAGTTCACAGTCCTCATGTTGGGAAAAACCCAAGATTCGCCATTTCCCCATTTTCCGAATATGTATGTCTTCACTAAGAACATAACAGATAAATCCAGCTTGCTCAAATCCTAAATATGACTTCTCCAGAAACACAGAAGAATCTCCAATTCCCATTGGGTATTATTATAATAAGATATATTTTCATTTTCTTTTTACACCACTTGTTGTGTAGATATATGTTATAGTTTCTATGCAGAGGACAAATGTAAATATGCAGGAATGAGTTTAGCCTAAGATAAGGGCACGCAAAAATTGCCTTGATGGACCCCTTAAAAATGAGAGCATCACAGCAATGACTAAGAGTACTGTGGCAATTTTTTAGAATTTGCAAAATTTATGGTTTTTATTTGTAAAAAGTAATATTAACATAAAATCTTTAAAAAAGAAACTGATAAAAATAAACAAAAAGCTTTAAAATCAAATATTTTTATTGAAAAATAACAGATTATAATGACTAGAGTTATTAGCAATGGAACATTTTCAAAAAGGAAATCAAACATTACAACATTATTAGCTTAGAATATGTTGTGGAAAGAACGAGAATATTGTATTACATGTTGTTTTCTTTCCTTTTTGAGAGGACCAGTCTATTTATCAAAATATTGCTGTTTTAAAATGAAATGTATTATTACTATGTAATGTTTGTGTATACATATGATGTTCATTTCATTTCCAGTAGACATAAATGTATACGGCTTTTTCAGCATAAAATCAAAATAACTACTGAAATAAAAAAATATGTGCAGGAAATGTCAAAAGGATCCTTTACTTTCTGACATGAATTTTAATTAATAATTTCTTATAGATAATATAAAAATATATTTCTTTTATATTATAAAATATTTTCCCAAATAATTTTTGTTGCCTACCATTCAGAACTTCTACTCAGGCGATTTGTAAGAATGGAAAAACATTAATTTTCTATTTTAGAAAGCATGTCCTGTTTACAATATATATATATATATATATATATATATAGATATATATATATATATATATATTTAAAGACATTTTATGATATGTTTAACGTTTTTTTTATAGATACAAGTATTTAAGCAAATATCTATAAAAAGAACGTTAAACATATCATAAAATGTCTTTAAATAAATTGTCGGACTTTGTCCAATTCAAAATATATATATATATATATATATATAAATATATATATATATAACGTCAAACTGATCCCTGACTTTTTTACATACACGTAGTTTTCTTTCCTTTTTGAGAGGACAAATCTATTTATCAAAGTATTGCTGTTTTAAAATGAAATGTATTATTACTATGTAATGTTTGTGTATACATATGATGTTTATTTCATTTCCAGTAGACATAAATGTTGCAAGATTGAAATAAACATGTACCGCAAAGAGAGTTGGCTCCCTGTGCCCGGCCAAGAAATGTTTCTCCCCAGAATCAATCCTCCAAATTTACAAAGCAACCATCCGCCCTTGCATGGAGTATTGCTGCCATATATGGTCTGGAGCCCCTTCTGTTTGGCTCGGGGTTCTTGATAAGATCCAGAGACGGGTATGCAATGTAATTGGCCCTGATCTGGCTTCTCGTCTGCCGTCTCTCTCTCTCACAGACGAGCCGTCGCCTCTCTCTGTCTCTTTTACAAATACTTCCATGGTAATTGCTCCGATGAGCTGCTATCTCTGGTTCCCAGGCTCCATGAATTCAATCGTCGTACAAGGCTGGCATTCCATTCCCACCCTTTCACTATTGAAACTTAAATGTAGACGTCTCTTCTACTCCAATACCTTTATATCTCACACCTCACGCCTGTGGAACTCTCTTCCCTATTCCTGTTTCCCTAACAACTATAATCTCCAACTATTCAAATGTAACGTCAATCGACATCTCCAGTTGCATTGATCTATCTACTATCCTTCTCTTCATCTTTTCCTCTATCACTCCTGTCTGCTCTTTCTCCAAATCCTCTGTAACCCCTTGCGTGCTAGTGGCTTTCAGCCTTGCCTGGGGTGAAAAGCTTTAAAAAAAAAAAAAAACATTTGTTAAAATTCCTTTCATCTACCTCCTTTCTTTGAAAATATATCTGCATAGGGGTCTAGTCAAATTGTTTCTAAGAAAATCCCAACAACCACCTTATGAAGAAAAATGTAAGTTTTCGTTCTTAATTTAAAAAAGAAAAAAAAATTTTTTCTTGAAGTTGAAGACAAAAATTTTGCATGGTGCTGTAGTCTAAACTCATCCATGAAATATGTGTATTGCATATGACTTAGTGGCATAAAACTGTCTCTGAGAACAAAGCATTTTTGTCATTCCTTTTCTTTCAGCTATTCCATTCATTCCATGAAATAAAGTGTTTTTATATCATGGATATAATAATGCCAATAATGGGAGAAATGCAAAAAGGAGAATATTCACTTTCTTCCATAAATCACTCATTAATAGCATATACATCATCAAACAAATCCCTAAAATAAGGTAGTCGTCACATAGAAAGTTGTACATCTGCTATGTTGATCTCACTGCAGCATATGATCCCATCAAGAAAGATTTCTTTTTCTCATCCATAAAAAAAAACATTTTGCAAGCTTTCATTCCACTGACTGCTTTGATTTGAAAGAGAAACTGTTTCAATCAACTGTTATATATGCCTGGTTAAGACCCCAAAATTGGCTCATTTTAAACCTTGTCAAAAGTATGAGGAGAAAATGAGAGTCCCAATACATTTAATCTTTTTGTAGACTGTGCTTTGGACATCTCTAAGCACCAATGTGAAGAAACTGGTGTACAGGTTAGTATACTGATGATGATGATGATGATGAGAGGGGGGCGCATTCTGCTGAAGACAGAAGTATCCAGAGTTGGCATAGAATGAACTTGAAAAAAACAAAAAACAAATCAATATTCTATACCAAGTGTTCCAAGAAGTAGGACTTCAGATAAACCTTTCCAAAAACTGAAACTATGGCCTGGGATTGGAATGAGAATAGTGAGGGAACCTAACTTGAATTCATCATAAAAATTCAAAATGTGGAATTGACAAATTCTAAACACTTCAGATAACTCAGTGTGTGGGTCAGTTATAACAAATTTTGTACAGGAGATAAGGAAATGAATTCTTTCTAGCTAAATATACATTTTATATATGTGCCCTGAATATATATATATATATATATATATATATAATTATTTATCTTATTCCGTGTTACATTAGAACATGCACATATCCACTACAAAATTGTACATTTTTGTTTCAATGTCAAAACGGGAAAACCTTTTTTAGACGTCTCATCAGGTGGGAAATCAGTGTTACTAGTTCTAATCTAACACTGCAGAAGATAAATAAATATTTACAGCTCTACTTTGTGTATTGAGCACTATTTTTAAATTAATGTTTTGAATGCTGTAATCCTACTGTTCGTTCTCGTACATTTTGATATATATATATATATATATATATATATATATATATATGCAGAATGTTCATTCAAGCAAGTTTTGTTGAAGATAACAAGCAAATTATATCTATGAATACTGTATATACTTGTGCATAAGCCAACTTCATGTATAGTGTAACCCTTGAATTTTTTGGCATGAATTTTAACCACACAAGAATTTACCTGTGTATAGTGCAACTGGTCACTGAAAATGCAATGATTTTTAACCTCTTCCAAATAATTACCTGTGTATAGTGTAACCCCCTATTTTTTGCTTAAAATGCTGATCATAAAAATTTGCACTATACTCAAGCAAAATATGTAAATTTTACTTGTATGCAGATTAGTTTCCATATTTTTGTGTTGAAAATGTAAAAGAATTGTCCACAGTTTGTGTTAGTTCTCGTTGACTTCTGAGCTTTTGACTGGCTACAATTCTAATTAAGAAATAAAGAATGAAATTTGATGAAATTCAAAAGTTAGTTTGCATTTTTGGAATGATTTTCAATTTTAAGTTTTGAAAATGTTGTCATGTGAACATGATATTTATTCTATAAGTTTTTAAATTCTGCGACGTTGAGTGACTGATATAGAATGAATTCTGAAAATTCAATTACTTTATACCATCAACACGAAGACAAAGAAATTAATTCATCACCACGAAAAACTTGTTAAAAAATGTAACAGACTTCACTTGTGTTTTAACAGAACTTGTTTGAATGAACATTTTACTGCCTCAATGTGCCTAATATAGATTCGTCCACAACTGGCAATGCACAGCAATTTCAATAATAAATACATAAAAGACATACTCCTTACATACTATACCAATGTTGATAATTGAGAATAATCCAGTAATACAGTTCTCTTTGTTATACTATCAAAGGCAGTATAATATTTTAGATATACTAAATATACTGATATAACCAGTACAGGTTATATAACAAATGCTACCAATTTTGGTTATAACTGCAAGTCCACATACATCATGTGCCTATTCTATCAAAACAATGAATATTGGATGGAAAGGGGACAAAATCTAGATGTAAGTTACCAATAAAGATGAGTGCCAATTTAATGCAGCAAATTTTATATCAGTTTAAATATCATTTCTAATGAATATTCATATTTGAGCAGACACTATGTTTATTTATTAAACTGTATATTTATTTTCATCTACTGGCTTGAATGTTTGAGAAATTTTATTAAAGAAATATTTGTACACTCCAGCAGGATTTGAACCTGTGTACCCTTAGGCAGAGAGAGCTACCGTTAGATCTAGCACACTACAGAGAACCAGCTGATCAGGCAAGGCCAAAATTGTGCCTTTAAGTGAAAACTTCTCTCGTCATAGATCTCACAAAATGTTTCATATTTGCACAGTTTAGTATCCAAACATAAACAAAGCAATTTTTTCTAAAGAAAAGTAATGGATTTTTATGAATCCGCCAGGTTTTTTATCAGTTAGTTTTAGTGGATACTCATATTTGAGTAGACTGTTTATTTATTTAATGTTTTTTTTTGTTTGTTTTTTTTTTCTTACCGATTACTATAATCATTATTTTTTAGTGGGTACACAAGTTTGAGTTGATATCCCAGCTTTCTATTTTCTTAAACGGTGAAATTAATGCTAACTGGCACAGATCAAAGATGTCCGCTAAAGAAAAACGTGCCTCCTGACAGAAATCAAACGCTTATTCCCATTTTTCATTGGTGAAACCATTTCTAAACTCAAAGGGTGCCATGACCACAGAACATCATGATAAACATATATTTTTTTAAACAAAAATTTTTTTTCCTTTTTTTTGCGGGGGGGGGGGGGTAGCACAGAATTTAAATATGGCTCTGAAAATGATGGAACACATTCTTTTAAAGAGACCTTTTTTTTGTCCAACACTTCTTCAGAAAGATTCATTGAAACGACAAAATAATCAAAACAGCAAAATTGAAAAAGGCAGCCATAAATAAGGGGTCACAGCTAAAATAAATTTATTACTAAAAGCAAACAAATCAGTGTAAATAAGCACCGAATAAGTACAAGATATTAAAAGAGAGGGAGAACTTACTTCGTTCTCTGTGTCTCATGGGTGGGTCATGAGTAATTCTTTTTTATACTCACTTGGGGCCGATTTACACTAATTTGTTTGATTTTAGTTGTAAATTTTTTTTACTCATACCTCCTTATTCCACACCCACCCATGTTGACATTTTTTCAGTTTTGCCATTTTAATTATTGTCATTCCAATGAATCTTTCAGAAGTGCTGGACAAAAGAAAGTCCCTTTAAAAAAACATGTTCCATTATTTTTAAAAGCTATTATATATGTGTGTGTCCCTTCAAGCTGTTTTAATCTATTTGGTTTGTTTATTTATTGTGTAAATTGTATAATTTTTTTTGTATTGCTTCCCGTTTTTATTCTTTTTAAGTTTTTTCATTTCAGATTATTAACTGATTAGCTATCAATTCCACCTTCACTCCAAGAGTTACCTTTCCAGCCAGACTGGAGAAAACCAATTAGCTCATTATTAACTTTTAATTCCTACTGCAAAAAGTAAACAATGATTTTCATGAAATGGCGCCAGCGTGCAGATTTGCAGTCATAATTAATCTTTTGAAAATTATTGCAATGTCTCACAAGTAAAATATGTTGCTATTGATAAGAATTTTGATTAAAAATTATTCCTGAAAACAAAACATTGATTTTTCCTTTTTTCACAATCACTGAAGAAAAATAAAGCAATTCTCACCAGACTTATTCAACCTCAGGCAATCCTAAGGGAACTAGAAGTCCTACCAGGATTTATTATTGGTAGACACAGTTTTAGCAACAAAACATTGATTTTTCCTTTTTTCACAATCACTGAAGAAAAATAAAGCAATTCTCACCAGACTTATTCAACCTCAGGCAATCCTAAGGGAACTAGAAGTCCTACCAGGATTTATTATTGGTAGACACAGTTTTAGCAACATAAGATATGCAGATGAAACAGTGTTGATGGCAAACAAAGAAAACTAAACGGAGTGGTAGACAAGGTAGTAAAGAAAGAGAGAAGAAAGGACAAACAATCATTTATAAGGCAGTAGAATGTATAGTTGTTAGCAAGAAGGACGGACCAATGTACGAGATACAAACCGGCGATGTCAGAATCAAGCAAGTACAGAATTTTTACTATCTGGGAAGTGTTTTAATAGACAGCAGAAAAAGTGACTCAGAAATCCAAAGGCACATTCTAATAGAGAAACATGCCTTCCAAACACTAAACAATGTATTCAGAAACAGGAAAATTTTGTCAGAAATGAAGGAATGAGTGCTGAACTGCTATATAATATCAATTCTCCGGTATGGTAGAGAGTGCTGAGCAATTTCCTAAGACATGAAAAGGAAACTTGAGGCAACAGAGACATGCTTCTACAGAAGGATACTGAGAATACTATGAACATTTTAAGGAAAATGGAAACCAAAAAAATCCTTTTACTTAGAATCGAAAAGAGACAATTTAAATTTATGAAACACATAATGAGGAAAGAGGGTTTGGAGAATTTGACACTAACAGGACAGATTGAAGGCAAGAGGGGCAGAGGGAAACAGTGAGTAACTTACCTAAAGAGCATGTGTAAATGGATGGCAGAAAAGAGATTGAAAGGGATAGCGCTACAAAGGAAATTGTAGAGAGCCATGATTACCAACATCTTGAAGAGACATGGTACATAAAACATACAACCTGTCATTTTAGTGCATTGTGGGACTACTGCAAATAGCATCAAGAAGTAACAAAAAAAAACCCCACTGTTACTGATAGATGACATTAAAAGGTAGTATATGTATTTAGCAGGACATCAGATTTAAAGTTCAAATGTTGAAACAATGATCAACTTTGCTATTTTGAGATCTTTATTTTCGATGCTTAATTTATCAGCTGGAATAAAGACTATCAAATATAGATACAGTAGCTGGATGTCTGTTAGTAAGTTACAAAAAATAATCAACGAGAGATTAAAAAGAGTACAGAGGTATCCAGATTTTGACTTTTCAAATAAAATAATGACATCAGAATTTATTAAAACCAGAGGAAATCCTCATACATTGGAAAGCTCAATAAAATAAATACAGTTTCTTTCACTAGTTGGTTATCTAAGATTTAAAATACATTTTTCCTAAATAGGCAGCTTAATAAATTTATGATAGATTAAAGTAAAATTCCTTTTCTAAACATCTAAAGAAATCAATAACTTTTGTAATCTAGTGATAACAATGTCAAGGGAAAGATTTCCTGATAATTTATTAAAAACAAACAAATACTTTTGGTTAAAACCCTAAATTCTTATTAAATCACTGAAATTAATAATTTTAACAACAAATAACCAATATTAGTTTTTGAAACTTAAAGTCTCTTAATCTCTTTCGATAAGCCAAGACACATTTGGAGATTACCTTTACCATATCTGCCACAAAATATCATTCAATTCAGAACTATATAAGGAAGGACTTAAACCCCATTCTTCCTCCTTTCCTTGGGTGGCCAATGTAGTAGAAACGACAAGACTGGGGTGACATGTCCAATCTTCACTTCTCGCTAGCTAAAACGTGTTCGTCCCACGTTTCGGTAGACACCGGTAAATATACAGCTCACTCTATCGGTAGGTTGAAGCTAGCGTCCAGCTTCCAGACAAAAATAAACAGAGTCGTAACTTAATACGAAACTCTATAATAGTGCACGTCATCACGGTCCCGACCGCACTGCCAGCCAATGTCCCAGACAGTTTTTATTGACCGAAAACACGGTCAATGCACCAATCATTGCCGTTGGCCTCTCTCTCAATCAGAGTCCCCAGCTCGTCCAATCAGCATGCAGACCGCCACTAGACAAATCGTGCCAAGCAGCATAAAATAACAAATGTCGGAGAATGTACTTTCCTTTTACAAAACAGCAGCCCGACAAGCAAAACACCTTGGGCGCCTTTGCTCCGGTAAGTGCGAATATTTATCGTCACAGCCAACTACTAAACTTTAAACATTTTGGCACATTACACAAACATAATTTTAATAACAAATCTTCATTTTTCTGCTACATGTGTAAGCAAAAGTATATTTTCTCTTTTCTTGAATTATGTTATTCTTTATATAAAAATATATATGCAAAATTCCTTCATGTGTTGAAATTCATTTCTTCTGAAGATGTTGCATTTGTTTACTTAGAAAATGTTCTACCTCAGCTGTAACTCCTCCTGCTACAAATTGGTGAGCAACAATAACTTCATCCATTACTATTCTGTAGCAGCAATTCGCGATGGCCCAAAACATTTTAACCTTTGTCACTCTCTGTGTGACTTCATTTGCTGTACAAAAAGTCTATCCTGCCACTGAAGGTGACTCTGATCCCTGAACAATAGTGTGTTTGAATTTCATAGTTGTGTGGTCATATCCCTTTCTATGGCAACAGAAAACAACTTTGAGTGAAATTAACAATAAGGATACTTCAACTGAGAGGCCTTGAAAAAGAATGCAGTGAAAAGGGAAGTCATATTAATAAGGCAGAGTACGAAAGGTTAATAGTTACTTCAGATGTGCTAAATATCTATTTTACTAAAACAGTACACATTTTAAATACGTACTTACAAATTGCATGTAAACTGACTGCAGCAAGGATGGTGTTTGAAAAACTTATCAGAGGCTAAGATGTCATCAACTAATTTCAATTTTAACCAATTCTGTTTGTCACGTGACTAGTTAAAGAACAACTCAAGTTTTTAGACTGCAAATTAACCAACTGCACTTTCAGACTAAAAGAAAATAATCAGAATCATTGATTATTTAACTTAGTGCACTATCATCTTAAAGTTCAGTAGGTAACAAAATTCTGTAAATCTTTCCAATATAAACGTGAGCTGACGACATAAAACCGAAGCTAGGCACCTACAAGAAAGAGACCCCAAGTAAAAATGAAGGGAGTTAAGAGAAAACCTTAAAAACCCAACATTGTTTTAGATAAAAATACAAAGTAATAATAAAAAATATAAACAAGTATCTCTCTGACTAAAAGAATCCTTTTTATTTACCAATCATTTTTAGCAACTCTTTTCGATTGAGTGATTGATTTGTTTGTTTGTTTTTTTATGGCTTATCAACACTTTGTGAGTTATTTCTAACACAAACATTTTTTTTGGAGTGAAAGAATAATTTTTTTTATTGGCAAGTAAATATCACATTTACAATTTCTTTGGAGATAATAATGATTCTCTAAGATAGAAGTCATACTATTTAACCCATATCTGGAGGGAGAAGAGATGGATTCATACCTTTCCCAAGAAGATTTGCACATAAGTGAATGTAACAAACTCAATTCTCCAATTTCTCATTCCGAGTTACTATCCAATCCACACAATCCACATATCCAGTCTTTTGGGGAGCGCTTGCTTCCAACAATCAATTCTAACCACAACACAACTTAGAATTTTTATATCATTTTCCATTTTACTATGAATTCCTAACTTCTCGTGAATAAAAATGAAAATGACTCTCCTAATAACAGTTTTTTTAATGCCATGTCCATTCAAGATGTAGCTGAACATGGCTCTCCGCAGATTCCATTTTATTACTACCTGTTAATTACCATGTCTTCTTGGGAAAGATAGTGATGAGGTTTCCCATTGCCTTCTCCATGATTTGGTATTCAGAATGATTTTTTTGTTTTTTTTTTCTCTTAGACTGGTTGCAACCCAATGTTAGAGAACCCAGTCGACCTTCCTATTTTGGGGAGAAGAGATGGATTCATCACTTTCACAAATGAATACTTTGCGAAAATGAATACAAGAAACCAGCCTGGAATTTGAACTCGGCTTGCCAATTTTACTGGGCTGATAACCATCACATTACTTACATGTCCTTCAATGATAGTAATGATATAAATTCCCAACTAAATGTTGTGACCAAATTTGAATAAAATATAAAAACAGAGGTAACTGTATTAATTGCATGTGCATGCAAATGAGGTACCCCACCACCTACACATACATACATACACACATCTACACATACATATAGAGATGAAAAGGTACTGTCTGTAAGATATGAAATAAAGAAGTTTGTTGTTAACTGATGGAAGTTGTGCAATGATTTTCGCTTTGGTCCAAACCCCAGACAGGGAACAGAACTTTGATGTTTTGATTGATTCATTTTATACAACTTATCAACCTTTTGCAAGTTATTTAAAAGCAGAAAATATTTTTAGATTGTAAGAATTTTTGTAGGGAGATAATGATTCAGTGACACCTGTTTTACTAATTAGCTCATAACTGGGAGAAAAGAGGTGAATTTATATCTTTCCCAAGAATATTTGCACATAAGTGAATATAATGAACCCAACTGGAATTGGAACTCAGCTCTCCAATTAATAATTACAAGCCATTATCCATTACACCACTAGCACATGATATTCCCAAGCAGTCACCCATCTAGTTACTGACCAGGGTTGATGTTGCTTAACTTCGGTGATCGTACAGGAAGCGGTGTTTCGATATGATTTGGCTATACATAAGTTTAAGGGATATAAACCTAAATAACATTTGTCCAAACACTGATATGCTAACATTGCATCATCAAGTTCAACTGTGAAACAGATAAAAGAACTTGCAATGGAATTTTGCATAAATGCATAATTGTAACTTCTGGGAATGTTGCAACAATATTTTCTTCATGAGTTGATTATAAAATCTTTTCTTCAAAAGATCACCTTTACAATTACCATCACAGTAAAACCCATTTCCTAAAGAGGAAACATTGGGAGCCTCTTGATGCTCTGTTGCTATTCCCATAGAAAATGTTCTGACAAGCTATATTCCTTAGTTCCACCAACTAACTCTCACAGCTAAGACTTGCAATGAAACATACACAAGAGGTGAACCACCCTCATTCCTTTCATATTCCATTGGTAAAAAAGATGTTCCACTCAAACAGTTTTTTTTTTTCATAGACTGCTACTTTGTGGAACTGTGGCAGACATGATGAGGCAGAACCTGGGACGAGCACAACTGGTTCCGACTTGCCTTTTCCCCGCCAAAAAAAGAGCCCATATTTGCTTAGCATGTAGGGCTACTGCAGTTGAAATGAAGGAGGAAAAAGAAAGCACTTACCGCTCTGCCGTAATCCGTCCTCGGCCAGATAACGTAAAAGAATAAGGGGGGACTTGCATTGCCTTTTTATGCAGTGAATATGCAATGCATTATGGGACAGAGACGGAATGAACTATGGGATCGCATGAAGACGCAAGGGATTATGGGTATATGGACAAATATAAAAGCAGCTAGTTTTTCCCAGTTCGAAAAAAGCTTGGAGTGACGTTCCTGGTTGGCGGCTGGAAAAGTCTGTTTGTGCGATTTTGAGACGGAATGACTAGAGGTTGGATTTACTCGCTGGTGGCCATTTTTCTTTTTATTTCATCACAGGAACTGACTCCCAAGAAAATGCTTTCCTACTACAATCATAACCACTTCGAGTCTAGGGTTAGCCATTATGTTTCCCAAATATCCTCATAAACTAAGCCTCTTACCTATTTCTCTTACCGCTCATACAACAACCTCCTTCAGTAACTATCTACCTTGAGTGGCTCTTGGGACTTTCATAGAGTGAACATTAGTAAAAAAAAAAAAAAAAAAAAAAAAAAAAAAAATTTAATAAAGATAACTGTTGTTGAATTAATAGATCCAAGAATAGCAAAAGAAAAAGTTTAAAGAGCACTTGTTCCAAGAGGAACAAGTGCTCTTTAGACCTGTGTTAGTCACCTTGGATTTCTGAAAATGGATAGTCTACTTCCCACAACGACTGAGCTACAACTGCACCACACAGTGTGCTGCACATCCTCACTGAGTCAGTAATGTGAAGGAGCAAAATAAACAAGTTGCAAACTAGAAATTACAAGTACTTTAAAAATTTTGGAGTAGCAAAACACCTCATTTGACTAACACATGGTTAAAATAATGGCTAAATCCTGGTACTAGTTGGACCAGGATACACAGATTGTTCTTTTTTACAAATGTTTGTTAGAATCAAGAAAAAAAAATGAATCTCACTTATACTTTAAAATTCCTTCTAGTTTTTGAGTCCAAATAATAACGCATTTATCCGCAGATCCTGAAGCAAATCTCCTACCATCTTTGGCATAGCACACACAGTATACTGTATCTTTATGGCCCTTCAGTGGCTGTATAAGGGATCCATCCAAGGTGCTGTAGACAAGAACTCGGTTGCCTGATGCAACAACAATCTGACTGCCATCTGGCTTGAAACAAATATCCAAGATGCTGAAAGAATAACAAAAAAGAAAGAATGGCTTGATAAGAATAATAATACGAAGAGAATATCATGTAGATAAATAGAAAACAAAAAAAAGAGACGTAAAGTATATGAAGAGAAATAAATGAAGAAATAAACTCATATAAGCCATTGTCAGTTGTGCATAAGAAAAGAAAATTTAATGTGTTTTAAGAATTAGATTTTTGTCTAGATTTCTGGAATAAGGAGTTATTATTTATACTATTTACATTGTTTGGACTGTTGTCCTCATCTTCAGCCATTGTACACTATGGCCTTCTTTAGATGATTGGAATTTCAAACTGAATCCTTTACTTCGTCCACTGGAGTAGATTGTTCTAGTTCCATGTGCCATGCCTCTTCAGTATTAATTATCTCCTTTTAACTCAACAAGTTTTTGATCATCTCTGCTGTAACCAGGTATTGAACTCACAACTCTTTGGGTCAAGTCACTGGATTCAACCAACGCTTTTATCCACTGGGCCATGTTTCAGCCTTCTGGCCTTCATCAGGTGTATATTGATCTGGTAACCTACAGAGAATTCTGAACTAAACCCCTTATTTAATCTACAGGGTAGGATGTTCTCATTCCACTGCCTATCTCTAGGGATATCTTACAAGAAGTTATCAGCAGACATATTTTTTGTTTGTTAATTTTATGGGAGTTCAGATTTTTTAAAGTATATCAGTAATTTTTGTTTTTATTTTATTTTTTCACCCAGATCCAAATCATATTCACCATTGTTGTTTGTTTTTTTATTTCAGAATGGAATAAAGGGTTCAGTTTGAAATTTTAATCACCTGAAGAAGGCTGGTGTGTACAACAGCCAAAATATTGTGAATACGGCAATAAAGATGAGGACAACAGTCCAAATAATGTAAATAATTACAATACCTCATCTCAGAAATATAGACAGATAAGTCAATGTTAATTTGTCCTTTTTATTCTTCTGATATTAAATCAAAGGCATTTCATCAAATTGTTGCTGACTCCTTTAAATCTGGACACAAAAAAGTAACTTGAGATTAATTAGTTAATATAACGGTTAGTGGCTCAGAATGAGAACTTGGTAAGCCAACTTCAAATTTGAAGTTGGCTTGCATTCACTTTCATGCAAATATCCTTGGGAAAAGTATGAATCTATCTCTTCTTCCCACATTGAGTTAAATAGGGTTAAATAGCAGGACAGACTGAGAACCCTTAGTCAAGGCTGGCAACCAGATGCAATGTAATTGGCCCTGATCTGTCATCTCGTCTGCAGTCTCTCTCTCACAGACGCGACGTTGCCTCGCTCTGTCTTTTTTACAAATACTTTCACGGTAATTGCTCCGATGAGCTGCTTTCGCTGGTTCCTAGGCCTCATGAATTTAAACGTCCTACGAGGCTGGCATCCCGTTCCAACCCCTTCACCGTTGAAACTGTTAGATGTAGACGTCTCTTCTACTCCAATAGCTTCATGTCTCGCACATCTCGCCTGTGGAACTCCCTTCCTTATTCCTGTTTCCCTGACAAATACAATCTCCAACTATTTAAGTGTAACGTCAATCGACATCTCCAGTTGCCTTGATCTATCCACTTCCCTTCTCCACATCCTTTCACCTTTCATTCCTATCTGCTCTCGCTCCAAATCTTCTGTAACCCCCTTGCCTTGATCGATCCACTATCTTTCTCCACATCCTCTCCTTTACCACTCCTATCTGCTCTTCCTCCAAACCTTCTGTAACCCCTTGCATGCTAGTGGCTTCCAGCCTTGCTTGGGGTGATAAGCTTAAAAAAAAAAAAAACAACTTTGAATTCAAAACCATATGTAGCTCTGGTGTAGCATACATGATGCAGCTCTGAAGCTCATAGACCTCACAATGATCTCAACTGCAGTCAACCTATGTCTGTGTCGATGTGTTATTATTAATTTTGTGTGTATACACACATATATATATATATATATATATATATATATATATATATATATATATATTTTTTGAACGATAAAAATTATTAAAAAAATCAATTAAAATCTTCAGACATACTGGGTTGTAGATTAAAATTCTTATGCTTTTATTATTTCATTTATATTCCTCGACTAGTTTCGGCCAAAATGGCCATCATCGGGAGAAAAAAATGTTTCTGCTTGCTGTAGCAGTAAACTACAGAAAATCTACAGATATATATATATATATATATATATATATATGGTATAAGATGACAATTGGAAAAAATCTTAAGTTTTTGTCGACGTGCTTTGACTTCCGACTTTTTCAAGGCAAAAATAAAATTGAAATGTTTTTGTCATTATAGTTACATTACAAAATTCAAATTTAAAAAAGAGAGACTAATTGGTATTAAGATGACAATTGGAAAAAAAAAGAAGTGTCTCTCTTTTTTAAATTTGGATTTTGTTTCTTTGGACTTCTTATGTACTCTTTCTCTCTATACTGTCTTCTGAGACCAACAGATGACTACAAGGCTACATATATGCATAATGTATAAATATACACATAGCAAAATACAAACATATATATTGAGGCTGATTTAATTTAAAAAATGTGTGTGTATATATATATATATATATATATATATATATATATATGTATGTGTGTGCATGTGTGTGTAGTTAAATTCCCAGATCAAACCTGTGAACAAGACAAATTTGGTATAAAATGACAAGTGGAAAAAAAATCTTAGTTTTTTGCAGTTATGTTTTGTCTTCTGAAAAAAAAATGATCTTCGAAATGTTTTTGTTATTATAGTTACATTACAAAATCCAAATTTAAAAAAGAGAGATGCATCTGGATAAGCCTCCTTCTGGTTAATGTAAATTTCCTTTATACTAAGTTTTTTTTTTCTTCACATTTCGACAATATAATTAAATTCCCAGACCAAATCCATGGACAAGACAAACTTACATAAGATAACAACTGGAAAAAAATCGGTTTTTTTTCCGATGCATTTTGTCTTTTGACAATTGTCATTCTTCCAGTTGTCATCTTATTCCAATTTGTCTTGTCCACAGAACTGATCTCTGAACTTATATATATATATATATATATATATATATATATATATATATATATATAATGTGTGTGTTTCATTGAATATGACAGACAAGGTGCATTGATTTAGTTTTTTATACAATTTCTCATGTGATCTTATAATTTTTTTCTTTTCAGAGGATAAATTATATAAAAACTGTCCAATCTTGACTGTGTTTTGAAAATGAAACATTATATAAATATATACAATCTATTTCTTGTTAACAGTTAATATATTTCAACCTTGAAAATGGCTAAATATATAGCTGAAAGTGCTCCGGAAGAAAGAACAATTGCACAGTTTTTATATAATTTATCCTCCGAAAAGAAAAAAATTATAAGCTCATATGAGAAAGAAATTGTATAGAAAACTAAATCAAAGCACCTTGTCTGTCATATTCAATGAAATGTGCATGAAAGAAGGATTGCTGCCTATATATATATATATATATATATATATATGTATGTATTCAATTATTATTGTTGTAGGCTGCTCTTTTGCAAAGTCAGCATTTTCACAGTTTGGTTTTAAATATATCTTGGAACCGTCTTTTATAACCAAACACTACCACATGATGTTGTTAGTGTAAGAGTGATAATTCTTGTGTAGTAAATAATGAAATAATAATATACAAATACACGTGAGATAGATTTTTTTGATTTTTTTATGCATCTGCTATTGCAGTGCTGAATCTAGGGCCTCAACCAATGATACTATCATAGGTCTTTCTTACACATGCTGTCATGATGCATTGTAGAGACTATGAAATTCTCTAAACACCCCTTTCAGTAATTTTAAAAAGCCGTCATCATCCTCGGCTTTACTCATATTGTTTAAATTTAACATTCTATTTTCAACTACTTATGAGAATGGGGGTTTTAGAGGGGCCTCACAAGTGGAATAGCCTAGGCCCTCTCTTCATCTAAAAATCCAGTCCGGGCTATTTTTATATTTTATTTCATTTATTTATTTGTATACACATATTTCGATAAAAAAAAGTTTCTTTCTTTCCTGAACTGAAAGAATAAACATTCTTAAACAAAAAAATATTAACAAAAAAATGAGTAACAATATTTTATTGACTACTAAAAAATAAATACATTGTACAACAATTATGAAAGCTAAAATGATGATTTCAATCGGTATTCCAAATAGCTGAAATAAATTATATTGCATTTTGAAAGTTATTTTTCGTTTTATTTCGAATATATTCGAATCCCAAAGCGGGGTTAGAATATGAGGCTCTCGTAGTTCGAAAGATTTAAGAGGAATGTAAGGGAGGTAAATCCGTGTTTTGAGAAATCGTTTTAAAAAGCTAAGCTTAACAAAGTAGGCAAAAATATAAGTATCTATCTACTAGTTTTATAAGTTTTATTTTTTCGGACACTTGACATGTGTTTTTACGAGTACATTATCTCTTCACTGAATGAGATGCAATTTTTTTTTTTACTTCATAAATTAACTTTCTTCTTTTAAAAATGAAAAAGAAAATAGTTTTAAATAAATTTTAAAATGGGGGTTGTTTTTATTTTCATTTTTTTTTTAGGGGGTCAAAACTTAATGAAAAAAAATGTTTTCTTTGTCACTGTTAGTGTTAGTGTACTGTAGGTAAATCGCTAAAAAATGGCATAGCATGATGAAAAAGACGCCAAACTTTACGAAAACAAAATTTTATCGTCTAATGCTTATGTTAGTTATTATGAAGAGGAAAGACCAAAGTTTTTTTTAATTATTTTTTTAAATTTTTCTTTCTTTTTAGAATATTCTAAATTTTGATTAAAAAAAGCATGTTTCTCTTTATCTCACTGGAACTAGTAAAATAACGTAGACAATTTTTAGCACGTTTTTTTTTTTTTGTATGACACGCATTAATTTGGAAAATCTTGCAAAAATAAAAATAATTGTCGGATGTTAATGAAATTTTCAGAAACTATTCAGTGATTCACAGATGATCGAAATTATTATAAATAAGTTGTTTTTTTTATTAAGGTCATGGCAGAAATAATTTTTTTTATATTTATTAACCCCCCAACTAATTTTATGAATACGCTAGAAATTCGATCGCAACAGGTATACATTTATTTTTTATTATTTTTAGTAAAAAAAATATATATTAAATATTTTCAATATTTTACATTGAAAACTCAAAAGTTTTCATTTTTTTTATTTTTTAAGAATAAGAAACTTCTGATTTAAAAAAAAAAAGCAACACATTTCTTAATTTCAATATGAATACATTCTCTTTAAATTAAATCATTTTCATACTTCTCCATTTATTAATTAATAATAAAATTGACAATTCAGTTAAAATGACAAGTAGTCAAAATTCGAATTAAAAAAAAACAAAAAAAAACAAAAAAAAAGGTTTATCTCCGCCAGTATCCACGTGGACAAAGATTTTATTAAAATAAACGCTTATTCATTATTACTTTCTTCAGTTAATTTGCTTAAACATAAAACAAAATAAATTACCTATCATCGGTAACTGATTCCCAAGCACAGATTGGTCTCATGTTTTCTGAAAGTGTAGTAAGTAGATAATGGCTGCAGAAAGTTTTTGTTGATGTTTCCTGTTATGTTGGTTACCACGCATGCGCACGTTCGACTAATTACTGACGCGAAGACATTCTTCTCTCCCTTGCAACAGGTTCTCTGAAACTGAAAATGCAAGCAGTACTTTAGCATGTAGTCTTGCAAACGATCCTCGACAAGTGCTCCACACTTGTATCCTTGTGCCAGACTTAATTTAAAAACTCACACTTGCGAACTATCGTGGTCACAAGAAGAATGCGCTATCATAACAGCAAGTACAGATGAAAACTTTATATGTATATCTGGAAAATATGTTTTTAATTGTTTTTTTTTTTTCAGCTTATTCCTAGATGCTAACATGAAAAAGAATTTGGTTATTTTAGTAAAAAAAAAAATTTAAAAACTAATAAAGATCATGGAATAGAGTTGTGGGTTAATAGAATTGATCTTCTACAAAGACTTTGAGTTGCTGTGGTTTGATCTGCCGGAGTTAGCTCCTTAATTCCCTAATTGTTCTCTGCTTCTTTCTTCTCGCTACAAGTAGTTGCAAAAGGATTCTCGTCTCAACCATGGTCGGTCAAACGTTAAAAATACATTCACGCATGCACGTACCTACGAACTTTTCCAAACTACATTAAAAACATACAGAACATTTCCAAACAAGAACTTTTCTTTTTGAAACATTCTTCTAAAGCTACAGTTTATTCATCATTTTTCAGCTTTGTAATTAATTCAACTTTTGTGAGTTCAGATAAAAAATATTCACAGTCTAAGCGACATAATACCCACAGATCTTTAACTTCTACGCATGTATATCAATATACACAAATAAATACAAATGTTATGTTTTTAAAACCATTTTGTTCCTTTCTTGTATTTCATGTTTTGTGGCATTTTACGTCAAATATAAATTGTGTGGTCATGTTATTCACGCAGCCGTAAACAAACATCTACAAATCATCCATCCTTATCAACATACCACAACAGATCAGTTAACATAGCTGACGTGTTCAACCAGGATTCCCCGAGGAAAAGTGGACAGCAGTTTGCTTCCAGTATAGGTTCTAAATTATTCTAATATCCTTCCCGAAGATGTCAATGTTACCTAGCAGTTCCAACAGTTCTTTGTGATGTACTTTATGAAACGATTTATAAAAAACATCTATAAAACATAAGTATACCTCCTTTTGCATTTATGTTGCTCTTTCTGGGGTCATTCTGAGCATAAATATTGCATTCAGCTGACAATATACTTGATAGAATCGTCCATATTTTCTTGTTGCTTACTCATTTTGTTGCATTTGTGAATTAAAATATGTAGGGATTTGAACATCTCCACATTCAACCCCTAAAGGGTCTATTAGTATGGGGTGTACCAGCTAGCCACAATTTAAGGGCTATTTCGTGTTAGGAAGAATAATACGCTTTATCCTTCCAATAACCGGACACCGATACTAATATTGGCATTAGTGTAGCCACTGATACACTAACACCGAATGAGGATACAGAAAGACGAAATACGGGACCGTACCCGACAAGACATTTAATAATGCAAACAAATTATATACAATATTAAAAAGGTTTACATGTCCCAAACACAAGATTGTTCATATAGTCCAAAGGACCGAGGGTGTTTAACGAGAACAGAGAAATGCCATACCAACTTTAGGGTCGTTGACTGTCCATAGATGAGTTAACAGGACTTACTTCTTTCTCCACGCTAGGCTGGGTACCGGCAGACCAATTTCCACGTGTGTGGACTCCGGTGGTCGCAAGTAAAAAAGGGCAGAGCTTCCTAAAAACGGAAGTGACGAAAGGGAAGAAAGGACAGGAGAGTTTTCGTCTCTAAGGGGCTGGACTTCCGTTAGCCCGAACCAAGGGAAACAACTGTAGTCTCCCTACTGGCCTATAGGGCCCAGTACTGAGAAATATGAGAAAGGAAGACATTTTAAATATGTAAAAAAACAGATAAAACATGATATAAACACTTTATTCAGATTAAATATAAACTAAATTTTTATTTCACTCTTTGATCCAATGCCTTCATGTTGCAAAAATTGGTTGGAAGCACACACAGGAAAAGAAACGTAATATGAGTCCAATAGGTTCACTCGGCAAAACAAATCCACACTTCTTGCCTCAATCTTCAATACACCGTCCCAAAACCGACCAGATGAATGAGTGTACCATGTTTTTATACTCCTGACCCAGTCAACACTCGGCCAATGAGTGCCCAGAACCAGCCAATAAAAATGGCTACAAGGTGACACCACTGTCGCAGTTAGCTCCTCCTCAGTTCCTTAATCCTTCAACAGGGGTCTCTTTCCCCTGGTTATAAATACTGGCTAACCCTTCTCTCTCTCTCTCTCTTTTCCGACTTAGACCTTGAGCCGCTACCGCGCGGAGGCGAGGTAAAATCTCTCTTTTTCCACTTAGGCCAATATATGACCTCTCACAGATACAGCGTTTCCCAAATTCCGGGAACGCGCTAAGAACAATACACGTACGTACGAACACTTACAACACACACACACATAATTTCTCCATACAAACTCTATGTAACAGCCCATGTCTTTGTTTAACTTGTTTTGTTATTAATATATATTTGTTTACCCATGTATATCGGTCTTGTTTGTTTTCTTTGTCTTCTTTGGACTTAATTAAAGTCTGACATTCCCATGTAGCTGGACCGGCCAGCAGGAAATTTTAACCTTCTGATATCTCTTCACATCTTCACCCCCACGGTCCGCTACACCACCACCTGCATCAGCGCGAAGTGCTGTCTGATTCACCGTCCTCCACACTCCCTTGCAAAGCATACACGTGACTCTGGCCCTTTTGGGTCGCCAAGGTAAGTCACCGCTACACTCCCCCTTGATCTCCTGATCACAGCTGATGCATCCCGGGGCAGGTCTCTTCTGTCGGGTACTCTTTCGAGGAGGAACAACGAGAGTCTCGTTCTCAGACAAACTACGGCCTGGAGTGTCATCGGGTGCTCCGGCATTGGTCTTTGAACTGCTGGTACTGGAGGAATCACCTGGTGAAATAGATTTTAATTACACAAATCGTTCACTCTCCTCAGTGTCGCTATCAGAGTCTGATGATGGGTATGATCCCTAAAAAGGGCGTAAATTCTTCACGTGCCGCGGCGTTTCATCAATCCGCACCGACTGCGGACTGATTACTTGGGTTACGCAGTGGCTCTTCTCCATGCCTATGTAAATCCAACCACCTCCGTGGCACTCGGGTCGGGCAGTCTGCGCGGTTTAGACATCCTCCACAATGCTCCCATTCACTTCTTGTGCCACCCCTGTAGCCATAGAACTTGCGTCCACACAAACCTTCATCTCATTTCCATCAACGCACCAGTCTCCTCTCACGGGATCCATCTCGCATCCCTTGGCCACTGTTTCTGTTAGCATGCAACGAAGAAAACCATCATCCCATCCATTGGTCACTGCGGTCGCCTGCCGCTTTATAAATAGAGTCGCCACTTTGAGCCAACCACACACACGTGGCGCTCTTAATCACCTGATCTTGATTCACTAATGCGTCGAAGATAGCTCTCATGATGAGCGGCGCCACATTTAACCCGAAAACCAATCGTGTCAGGTAAAATCGCTAACCCTTAAAAACCATAGTCTAAAAGGGCCTAAAGCCTTATCGACGTGAATTTGCAAATAGGCCTTTCTTAGGTCCAAAAGCAATACATTGGCTCCTTGTCGTGGCCATTTTATGAGCTTCTTCGCGCACACGTCCGCATCAGCAGTAAATGCCTCTACAAATTGATTCAATTCGCGATAGTCTAACACCAGCCAGACCTTCTGCTTGTGCTCCGGTACAATCGCCATCAAAGGAATCAAACCCTTTGGTGGGCCAAGCTCTTTTCGGGATATGGCAACAGCCATCCATTTTGTTGCCACAATAAAAGTTCTTTCTCGTACGCATCCCGAGCATAGGAGGGCATTGTATATTCTTGCACCTTATTTTTCAATTCACCGGGTGCGTGACCACTCGTCCATTTCCATGAGGCAGTCCATAATAATTATTGTTGTCGAATGTTACACTAAAGTCAGGCTCATCAATAGAAATAGCGGGACATAGGCTTTTAGGCTTTCATCAGGAAAGCGTACTTTACCCGATGTGGTTAGGTGCACACCTCCGAGATCCCTGATTGCGTCGATCCCGAGAATAAGATCATATTCCAACAATCGTCTATCAACGATCAGGGTTTCAATAGTCTGAGGACGAGCCTGCCCGATGCCCAACTTGATTTTGCCGTAACCATAGCACTTCAAAGTTCTCTCATCAACAATCATTATATCGTCACCTCCTTCTGCCTCCATAGACGGCATACAGCTCTGCTCACCAACGTCTGTGAGCACCCAGTGTTCACTAGAGCGGCACATGTCTGTCCATTGACAAATACCTCTACAGAACGCAGTTTCTGTTTCTGTAACTGTTTGGGAAGAAGACTGGCGCTGACGTCTTCTTCCCTCAGGCGTTTCCCTGATATGTGCATTCCGATGATATACGCCTGATCTTGTCGCATTTAAAACACGGCGGGTTCTTCGCGTCCGATTATCCATCCTCTCTGAACGGCCCTGCATACAATCTCTGGCTATATGGTTAGGACCAGAGCACCTACAGCACATGACAGCTCCTCTACGTGAGTTAGTAGAAAGAACTTCCTCGTCTGTACGCGTTTGTTGAGCAGACGCGGTGACCGATTCCCCGTGCTCCTTGTCATCAGTCATAATAGTCCGAGCCCGGGTTAGCAACTGCTCCACAGTCAGTCTCTATCCTAGACGACGCCCGAAAAAGCTGTCTAACATGTTGTGGCAGACCAGATACAAATGCGCACGCCATCCAACTTTCCGACAGCGAACCTCCTACCAGCCGAGCCAGGCGATGTAACTCGGCCAAAAATTAATCCACTGTTTCATTCCGTCGAAGTTGTCGCGCCACAAATTGGTCAAAAGCATTGAACGCATCTGTTGCGTATGTGGTCATTAGGGCTCCGTTTGATCTCTTCCGCGTCTGCTTTCTGTTCCTTACTCAGTTGCCAATACACGGCGAGAACACCACCTCGCAGTCGTAGCGGCAAGACACGCTCGACTTTGTCCATGGCACAGAGTTCGAAAACTAACTTAACGTTTTTGATCCATTCTACGATCGGCAGGTCAGTCGTGGCACCGCTATACTCCGGAATCAGCCGGATGTCAAAGGATTTGTCCGACACCATGGAAAGGAAGGGAAAAAAAACAATGGCCGAAATAGCTTGTTGCAAAAATTGGTTGGAAGTACACACAGGAAAAGAGAGGTAGTACAAGTCCAATAGGTTCACTAGGCAAAACAAATCCACACTTCTCGTTTCGATCTCTAATACACCACTCACCGTCCCCAAAACGACCAGCTGAATGAGCGTACCATGTTTTTATACACCTGACCCAGCCAACACTCAGCCAATGAAGGCCAAAACCAGCCAACAAAAATGGCTACAAGGCGACGCCATCATCTGCATCAGCACAAAGTCCTGTCCGATTTACCATCCGTCCGAAGCTCGTCGATTCGCCGTCTCCACACCCCCTTGCAAAACATACACGTGACTCTGGCCCTTTTGGGTCACCAAGGTAAGTCACCACTACACCTCTCAATATGGATGCCCAGGCCACCCTCTTCTGCACACTACTGAGTTACAGTAACATGGGGTCAACTCTTTGATTGTATTCACCTTAGACTAAAGTAGGGGAGCCTATAAGGTCTAGTACTGAGAGATGTGAGAAAGGAAGACATTTTAAATGAGTTTATAGGATCCAGATCCTATACTGTTATCAAAACTTCAAAAATTGAACAAAATATAAGCTCCAAATTAAATTACACAACTAAGTAATTTGATTGGTTCAAAAATATCACATGGCATGTCGTCTGCTACGTCCGCACATCTGACCTTAATTTGAGCTGATCAAAAGTACATTTACGCCAAAATTTTAAAACATCTTCTGGCGCCTATCACGTGACTTATATTGCTTATATAAACAAACAATTAAGAAACAAGAGTGAGGAAAAATCAGCCGAAAAAGTTACACACTATGTGCCGACACCCATCATAAAATAACTTTCAACTGAAGTACAGACTATAAGTTAAAAATCTTTTCTTTAACATAACCACAGTCTATTTCTTTCATTCAATGCAAACTAAACATTGACAAACAATGAAACGACAGACTGTCAAACATCAAAAACAATGTAAGTCACACCCACACACACTTTTTTTCACATACTGTTTATTTTGAACACAATCAATATTACATCGAACTGATATTCTCCACATTTATACAAATTACCCTACCACTTGCAGTCTATCAAACTGGAACATTACCTCACACAAAATCTAAAAAACCAAGTTTATTTCAACATTTTAAACAACATCCATAAGTATTGTTTTGCATATTTGTTGTATAAAAAATCTATTTACTTGTACAATTTCTCTTGTCTGAATTTTCTTGTTTATTATTTAGTGGCATTGTGTCTAATATAAATTAGTGAGAGCAATTGATCCCCACAAGTTACAGTGACTTGTTACACTTTTTTCTTTTACTATTACAACCAAAACCCCACACTCATAAGAGTAGTAAGCCTCCCTAATCTGCAGCAGTGATGCATGCACTACAAACTGCTTCAAATTAATAATTTATTTCAATAAAAACCTGAAAATATTAACCATGGACATATATCTCCATTGCCAAGTTTCAAGCTATACAACTCTATTGTAGTATATTGTGTTTTATTCTTTTGTATTATTCAACTGGTAACCTGAATACCTAATTCTATGTATCCAGGTTACTACTCAATTAATAACACAATTGATAAGCAGTTTCATCATGAAAGCCTGAAAGATATTAATTTGAATAAAACAATGAACTGAAAGAGATAAGCTATGAACAACGTGAAATTTGCAAAGGCTTTGACATGGTTATTTTTATGTAGCGGCCTATCAAACCGTATGTGTTATTTAATGCTGAAATCTAAATATGAAAATTCAAATTTTGTAATTAATTCAAGAGAATGACATTATTTCAGGATTAAATTATGATTACTTAGCTGCATTTAAAAAAAAAACGAATAATCTTACAAAATCAAACAAGGAGTGAAAACTTGTTTCTCCTGACAAGATACGAGATTAATCATAGCAAATTCCCTTTTTCTTTTCTTTTTTTTTTTTGACATATCTCCAAATTTAAAGATTTACTATAAGAATGCATTGTTCATATTTTATTTATGTATTGCTGGTAATTTCACTACAAAAATGTGCTGTTGGTAATTTTTTTTATAAAAATACATTGCTGGTATTTTAATATAAAAATGTATTTTTAGTTTCCTAGTGTTTTGATTTTTGTTTGGGGAAATTTCACTATTTACCCATAGTTGGGACCCTAAATGGTGCTATCACCCTGGGTTAGGGTGAACCAGGGAACAACCGCCATTAAGGGAAGATTCCATGCTCCTAAAACCTCCAATTTCATGGTCAGAGGCTTTGCTGATAGATGTAGTTTATCATCATGCCCAGGACTAATTTTCAAGATAATTTATAATTTTCTTCTAATTCATTAGCATTTCTAAAAGAAGTAAATTCCACGAAAAACAGGAATTATTTTTATCAAGTTTACTTAAGTATTTCAACAGGCAAACATTTTAAAAGCTGAAATGTAAATCACAAAGAAAAATAGTAAATTTGATATCGTTTGCAAAACTAATAATAACAAAACAAAAGTCATTGAAACAAAGCAAGTTCAGTCGACCAATGATGACAATTCCAGAACAACGTAACTATAAACAACTTTTTCTATCCTCTGCCAGCCGCTATGATGGAGAAAGCATTACCTCGAACCGTCGCCAGTGAGACACGCTGCAAGAGCCACTCCGTTTCGCGAGGCTCGTTCCTTAATCGAGACGCAATCGCGCCAGTCCTCCGAAGGAACACCATCGAACGAGGGCCAATAACCCCTGAAGTCTCCACTGCCACAGGAGTAAAAAAAAATCTATCAGCAAGAGAAGAATATTTAGCTATTTTTTTTTTATCTCTGCGTCTCGAGCGATGAACCCCGGCTCAACCGCGGACCTGATCAAATTACCGACCGAAAATTTATCCGCACAGGTCGCATCCCAAATCAACGACTTACCGATTTTAAAAGGGAAGATGGTAATGCCATCCGGCCGCTTTCCATCACCACGGTCGAGGCCTACGGGTTCGATTTGGGAAGGGAACCCAGCTGCATGCAAACCTCTTTTGATGATGTCGTTAATTGCTGCATGCCGTGGAAAGCGGCCGGCACTACGACGACAGGAGAGCGGATGCAAAGCAAACTCATCGATGGAGGCTCCACATCTGCATCTGTGACGCTCACATAATTTGAGTCCAAGACGGATCGCGACTCCGACCCAAGTGCACTCATCATCTAGAAAAACTAACCAATCTCGAAGACCTCCAATCTGTGGTTGACTGGGGCAGGAAATGGCTTGTAATCTTCAATGCCCCCAGAACGAAACCGCTCTCACTTACCCACCACAGTGAACCGTCCCTGCCTCCCATCAGAGTGGCCGTGGCCCAACTCCACAAGAGCACCTCATTGCGCCTGCTTGGTCTCACACTGATATGAGCTGAAACACGTACATAGACTCAATAGCTTCATCTACCGCAAGGAAAGTTGGTTCGCTGTGTCATGCCAGAAATCTTTTTTCGTCCGAGTCCATCCTTCAGATCTATAAACCAACCATCCGTCCTTGCATGGAATATTGTTGTACTTATATGATCTGGTGCCTTCACTGTAAGTCTCAAGCTCCTTGACAAAATCCAGAGACGGATATGCAGTGTGATAGGTCCTGATCTGGCATCTAGTCTACAGTCGCTTTCTCACAAGCATGACATGGCTTCCCTCTGTCTCTTCTATAAGTATTTTCACGGCAACTGTTCCGACGAGATACTTCCCCTGGTTCCCAGGCAGCATGAATTTAAGCGAGCTACTAGGTTGACATCTCAGTCCCACCCTTTAACTGCTGAAACGGTTAAACGTAACCGTCACTTCTACTCGAACAGTTTCTTCTCTCGCATGTCCTGTCTTTGGAATTCTCTTCCTTGATTCCCTGATATCTATAATCTTCAAATATTCTAGGGTAATGTCAATCGACATCTTCTGATACCTTGATCTTGTTCCCTATCCTTCTCTTTATCCTCTCCCCAAACACACCTCTTTACTCTTGGTTTCTACCCTCTGTAACCCCTTGTGGGCTAGTGGCACTCCCGCCTTGCTTGGAGTGAAATGCTTAAAAAAAAAAAGGATATGTAATGTAATCGATACTGACCAGGCATCTCAACTTCAGTCACTTTCTCAACGACATGACATGGCTTCCCTCTGTCTTTTCTACAAATATTTTCATGGCAACTGCTCTGAAGAGCTTTTATCCCTGGTGCCGTGACTGCACGAATTTATATGTGCTATTAGATTGGCATCTACGTCCCACCCTTTTATTGTTGAAATAGCTAAATTTTCAAAGTTCAAAGGTATTTACCCAGCCTTGAGGGTGATGAATTATTTCCAACCCTACCATCATTTCCTATAGATTAATCATTCCTGGTCTCTCTATAAAGGCAAATATTTAGATGAACTACATTCCTTAATTCTTCCAGTTTAGACCCTCACAGCTAGGACCTGCCATGTCACATACACAGGGTCCACTCATCCTCATCCCCTGTGCATTCAATTGGTCCCACTCAGATAGCTTTGATCCCTAACTTTTGCAAAGTTATTGGCTTTTGCAGTTTTTGTAAATGAAAAAGAGACATTTAAAGGGAGTTAGAAAAAGATTTCTTTTAAATAACGAAGAAATGGATACAAAAATTTATATATGTTAATAAAATTATGTATCTTTTTATTCTTCACTTAAGATAAACAGTTATGAACCTCAAATGTTTATGCATGTGCTTCTGAAAAAATATTATATGGAAAAAAGAATTTAGAAGAGATTTTTTTTAAATTTAAAAGGTTAAAAAAATCAGAAGAATGAAAAAATATGCAGATATCAATGATATCATCAGATTTCCAAACTTGACATTTGTAGCTAACAGCTAAGTGACTTAGCCAAAGGCCAATAATTCTGTAAAAGTCAGGGATCAATATGACACTGTATCAATATTATTAAGAGGATCCCTCTTCAAAATTGACAACAAATCAATGTTTTTAAATTCTGACAAGTGCCATGGCCTATGCAAGGTCTAAAGAATGCCAGTTCACAAAATTTTACATATGAGTGGATTAGTCTAATTAAGAAGAGCCCATATATATATATATATATATATATATATATGTATATATATATATATATATATATAAGTGAACATTGAAGTCAACACTTAGAGGTGACAGTCTGCTATTTACCCATAGATGGGGGGAGAATAAGAGGAATCATACCTTTCCCAAGTGTATTAGCATGTAAGTGTATGTAATGGATTTGACTTGAAATCGAACTCGGCTCTCCGGTTCCTCAATCCGAGCCGCTATCCATTACTCCACTGTGCCTCCTTTCTGAAGATGAAGTGTGTAAAAGTTTAAGCTGCTTGAGCATATATCGTCTGCTTTTCTGAGAGAAAGCAGATGCTGCGTTTTTGAATTTCAGAAATATTTTTGGTACATTTCGATTTGCAGGAAATCATCTGCGTTTGTTTTTCATCTAGAACCAACCAAAAGGTTTCCCTCCAAATTCCAGAAATGAATTTGGAGCTTAGCTGTAGGTAATAAAAGTGGGGCCCAAGTTTTAATTCAAGGAGTCAACTGACATCTGCTGCTGGAACCCAGGTCACCCTGATTCAGAAAGAAAAACAATACAGAAGAAATTTGACAACCGCCAGACAATAATTGAAAGTCGCTCCCACATCAAAGAAAAGACTTTGGCTGGTGTGATTCTTCTATTCTTCACTGTTATCATGAAGTTTGTTTCAAAAATTGTACCAATTCTTTGAAAACTATTCAGAGAAGTATTTTCTCCTTTTCTACATATTATATATAGTTTCCTTTCTGAGGACCTTATGCAACATTATAATTTTTTATTGTAAAAGTGCCATATATTATTTGCATTATTTTTGACAATATTGAGATTGGCCATCTTTTGATACACAATGAACTAAATTTGTGTAATTCATTCATTATTTTGTGTCTTAACAATAAATTTATCATTGTTCTTAAATTCAGCTCATGTTGTCTGTTGTGTGCCGATGTCGTAAGACAACCCAATTACCTTCCCTGTCTTATGATTTCTATAAATAAGTCACGCTGTCTTAGGCAAAACAGCAAGACTCTTCAGTTACATTTAATAAAGATACATTAAGCCGAACTAAACTCCTAGTTTTCGTTACAGCCCATATAAATTAAATGTTACCTCAAACCTCTTGTTTGAACTATTTTTTACGTAGGTTTTTTTTTACCAAATAAAAAATTCATTTAAACTGTCCAAATGATCGTAATATATTCCTCATTTTATATCGACATTATAATTTCTTGTTTCTTCATCAAATTCTGATTCGGTATAAATCCACCTCTTCTCCTTCACCCCACCAGTTATGGTTTAATTAGTAAAACTTGTACCACTAAACCAAATCCTTACAATCTAAAAATCCCACCCCAAATCCTTACAATCTAAAAATATCTTTTGGCTTTAAATAATCTGCAGTAGGTTGATTCAATCAATCAATCAAATACTGAAGATCAATACAGGAATGTCTTTTAGATTTATTTACATTCTCTGGAATGTAATTATAAAGAAACTACAAAGACCACAAAGTCAGGGATCAATTTATATATTGATTGTAATATAAAAATTATCCCCCACTTTATATCCACATTATAAATTCTTGTTTGTTTATTAAATTCTGATTCGGTATAAATCCACATCTCCCTCCAGCTATGGGTTAATTAATAAGACTTCTATCACTAAACTATTATTATGCCCCCCCACCCAAATTCTTACAATCTAAAAATATTTTCTGGCTTTAAATAATCTGCAATGGGTTGATAAGCTGTGGAAAATGAATGAATCAATCAATCAAAGACTGAAAGTCAATACAGGAATGTCTTTTAGATTTATTTACATTCTCTGGAATGTAATTGTAGAGAAACTAAAATGACCACAACGTCAGGGATCAATTTATATATTGATTGTAATATAAAAATGATACCCCACTTTATATCCACACTATAATTTCTTGTTTGTTAAATTCTGATGAGGTATGAATCCACTTCTTCTCTCCCAATTGGCTAATTAGTAGGACTTGTATCACTAAAAAATTATTATCTCCCCGCAAAAATTCTTAGAATCTAAAAATATTTTCTGGTTTTAAATAACCTGCAATGGGTTGATAAGCTGTAGAAACTGAATCAATCAATAGGATACTTCAGCAGAATATTTGAAACAAATATAAACATTAAATTATCCCAAAGAATATTCTGAGAAACTTAATTCTTTAAACAAAATCAATTGAAACAATAGCAGGAATTTAGGCATCAGCTGAGACCTGCTAGAATGGTTTTATTCAGGATACAGTTTAAGCGTAATGAGTCTGATGTGGAATAACCTCATCCAGAGAATTATCAAATCATGTGATTTAACACCAACCAGATTTGACACAAAGAATTCAAATTTAAAATTCCTTAAAAATCCAGTTTAACTTTATACTTCTAATGTCTCCAACTAAAACTCTGAACTTTTATTTACTATTTATTTTCATTTTTTTTCTTCAGTAAGAGTAGATAGGTTTGCCTAGAGTCCAGTTCACATGCCTCCCCTGTCTTTTGAACAAGAATAGAGGTTTATCCCTTGTTTCCTGTTAAGGATTGGGTTTGTGATTCCTTCTAAAGTCTACATCAACTTTATGCTGCCTAACACACTGATTTTTTATTGGTTATTTAATTATATTTTTTTCTTCAATAGGAGTAGATAAATTTGCCTATTGTCCAGTTCACACTCCTCCCCAGTCTTTTGAACAGGAGTAGGAGTTTATCCATTGCTGCCTGTTTAGGATTGGGTTTCTGGTTCCCTCTAAAGTCTTTTCCTTTTCTTTCACTTCTGGTGACCTCTTGAATCTTGGTGGCATTATCTCCTTGCTTTGGATTGTGCCTCTTACTCTGTAATCCCTCTACCTCGAGAGGCTCTTGGGTCTTGTACAGGATGAACATCATTATACATCATTGTAAGAAAGAAATAAAGAAAAACAAGTAAACACAAAATGCTTTGAATAACAACAGTAATAGATAATTTGGTAAAGTATGCACTATCATATATTTACAGGATATGCTATGCGTTATAAAAAGAAAGTAAACAGCAACTGTGGAAAGAGGTTGTTGTCTGATGGAAACATTGCGTGTTAATATATGTCAGTGAAAAAAATGAAAGAAAAGAAATAAAAAAATATCACAAAACACATGCCCTTCAGAAGTTTAACCATATCCTCAATTTAAAAAAAATGTTAGAATTGAAATAAGGAAGAACAAAAATCAACTACACTGTAGGAATACAAATTATCTCCCATTGGTGGAGATGAAGTCACATGGGTTATGTGACGGATGCTTAGTGATGTCACTTCATACAGTGATGAAAGTGGCGGTCAGTCAGTCAGCTTCCCCGAGACAAGATACACAAATTGTTTGTCCTGCCTGGTTCAGCCAGCTACCATGTTGTGCAGCTTACAAACCCATAGTACCATTTTCCTTTGAGAATATATGGCTTCTCCAGAAACACAGAAGATTCTCCAGATTATATCTTTTTGTTCTCATTTCACAATGCTTGTTGTGTAAATATATGTTATAGTTTCTTTGCATGGGACATATGTAAATATGTGTATATATTTTTGTGTTTAACTTAGTGGTATAAAACTCTCTCTAAAAATAAAGTGTGCTTGTCATTTCTTTTTCTTTCTGCTATTGTGTTCCATCCCTGAAATAATTTTAATAATGCCCATAATGGGGGAAATATAAATGAGAGAATAAATATTTCTTTCATAGCTCGCCTATGATCTAGGTCAGTGGTTCCGAAACTATTTTTCTATGGCCGCTTTTTCAGAATTAAAATTTGCTTGCGCCTCACCAAATTATATGTGATAAAAAGTACATTTAAAAATAAAAACAGGAGAGGTTTAAAGGGAGATGATTGTGGATTCAAAGTCAGAACATTATCATTGATAACTCTCTCCTCCAATTTGCAAATTCTACTTACTATATTCTTAATACTTGATATAAGGCAAAAATATCACAAGATAAAATCGGTCAATAATTATTTATGACTATTTATGCTGGGACTCATGCATGCAATTACAAGCAATCCATAATAATATTTAAAATTTTGAAATCATATTTATTTTTAGCATATGAATTTTTTGAAATTGTTTCTAAATCTTTGATTATCTTTCAATCATTCTGCCTCACCTGCTATCCTTTTCCACCACGCCTATGAGACGTGCCACACCATTTGGTAACCACTGATCTAAATCAACATGACTTGACTTGATATTATTTTACTTCCATCATTTGCTGTCCTGGGTAAGACAATAAACTACATCCAACAGTAACACATCTGATCAGGAGGTTTTGAGGAGCGTGGAATCACCGCTTAATTGCTGGCGTTCCCAGATCCACCCTGACCATGGGTGGTAGCACCTGTTAGGGTCCCAGCTATGGGCAAATAGTTAACACCCAAACTTGTGAAAAAATAGGTTTTAATACGAGAAATACTTTGTAATAAAAAAAATTATTACCAGCAATAATTTTTGAAGGAAAAATTATTATCAGCAATACTTTAAAAAGTACCAGCAATACAAAGAGCTGTACATTCTTTGGGAAGAAATATGACCAGCTATAGATTTCTTCAAGGAAAAATGTTCTGAAAAATAGATTTTGAAGAAAACATTACCAGCAATAAAAATTTTGTTGGCATTAAATAACCCATTGAGTTTTGATATGCCGTAAAACATAACAAACCAAACCAAACCTCCATCATTTGTTAAACATGATAAAATATATTATTTACTTCCATTAACACTTTGCTTTTAATTCTGATTTTGATTACCTTCTCATTGGTCTGTAATAATAATTGTATCCTGATGGTCATTCATTGTTTGGATGGAGTCATATGATTGGCACTGCAACAAAAAATAATCTCTTTTTTTCAAAAGTCTTTTTTTATATTATTATAACTTAGGCCCAAATATATAAATATATATATATATATATATATATATATATATATATATATATATATATATATATATATATATATATATCTATGCATATGTATATGCATACATATCTATACATATATAAATATATGCATATATATATATATATATCTATGAATATATATATATGCATACATATCTATACATATATATATATGCACATATATATATCTATGCATATATATATACATACATATCTACGCATATATATAAGCACACATATCTATGCATATATATATGCACATATATATATCTATGCATATATATATACATACATATCTATGCATATATATGCACATATATATATATCTATATATATATACATACATATCTATGCACATATATATATATATGTATATATATATACATACATATCTATGCATATATATATATACATATATATATATCTATGCAC
>OZ038504.1:77307361-77398913 GCA_964036315.1 Acanthosepion esculentum | reverse complement strand
AAAAGAGAGAGACAGAAAGAGTCGGAGAAAGAGACACAGAGATAAAAAAAGAGAGAAGGAAAGAAAGAGAAAGAGAGAGATAAAAGTGAGATAGTGAAAGAAGGAGAAAGAAAAAGAATGACAGAGAGAGTGAGAGAGGGGGAAAGAGAAAGGGATAGAGAGAGAGAGAGAGAGAGAGAGAGAGAAAGAGAAAGAAAATTCGACTACTCTCCCCTACACACGCATACAAATAAACTAATTTCTCACATAATCGCAGCGGTTTGTGATCAGGGCGTTTGTAGATTTCACCGCTTCTCAACCCAGAATTCCCAAACTAGATCACCGAAGTTAAGCAATGTTGAGCTTAGTCAGTACCTAGATGGTAAACACTTGGGAATACCAGATGTTGCAAGCTTGGATGTGCGGGGGGTATAACGGATAATGACCGAAATTTTTAATCGGAAAGCCGAGTTTCAATTCACGTTGGGTACGTTATATTCACTTACGCGCCAATACCATTGCGGAAAGTATAAGTCTCCCGCTGTTACCCCAGCTATGGTTTAATTAGTAATGCTAGTATCACTAAATCATTATTACATCCAAAAAATATTCTTACAATCTAAAAATATTTTCGGGTAGTAATTACTTGCAAATAGTTGATAAACCGTAGAAAACAAATACATATTATTCGTTTTCTACAGAAAACCATACAAGGTCAAGATTGTTGAGACTTAGAAACCATCCTGCTTAGAGTTTGTGCCACATTGCAACAGTTTTTGGAAAGAAGCTTATGATTGATTAGATAACGATTCTTCTGTTAAGCTTAGAGAGTAATTATACCTTCTGATTGCTCAAATTAGAGTCCAGTAGTGTTATAAAAACCTCGGAGAATTCCAGTAATATACCTTTAATCATTTCTAAGATACAACGGTACAAATCTTAATCTATGGACAATTTTGCTGTTGCACCCGGTAAATCATTAGAAAACATGCCATAGCTATAGCAATAGCGAATCGAGAGGCTCACGAAGTTTTGCCCGTGGGAGAAGGGTTTATAGGGCCGTAAATAATTTATAACTCATAAGTCCACATAGACGCTTTTGAACTCTGTTAAAACAACCAAGTGTGGTTTGGTGATCCCCAGCCTATATATGACAACAATAGTCCACTTTTGGTCCGATTTGGCTCTTGTAAAAATAAGCTATAAGCATGACGAGTCAGATATTTATTGGAGTACCCTTAATAATAAATCGGATAAATGAGCCTGGAGAAAGCTTGTGTCTAAATATAAGTTCGAGGCAAGGATCCTCCTTCAGAAAAAAAAAATCGTAAATCACGATACGAGAAAGTTCATGGTGTATCATTGTGAAATTATTGTGAGAGACACGCGGTGGAAAACTGGTGATACGTTTCAAGTATATATAATTTTTATTCTTACAGTACCAATCTGGTATAAATATGTTCAAGGAAATCAAGTGGTATCCAGTACGCAATACAACAAAGCAACCTTATTAATAACATAGGAAAAGCGACAGCAAAATCTACTTCAGAATCACCACCGGGAACACGTTCAGAATAACACTCAGAGTAAAGTTAATTCTTATCTGTATTCGTTTCCAAATATATCCGTCTGCTCAAGATAGATAGCTAATCCCTGTTGGAGAATTTACTCAAGCCCGTTTGGGCATCTTCAGCACTCATAGAATCAGCCTGCGATTTGTACTGAAGCTAAACTGAATCGACTTTATTTACAGTTTGGAAAATAGAACACAATCTAAATCAGGTGTTCTCAACCGGGAGTGTGGAGATTTCTTGATTTCCTTTTCTTTTACTTTGACACAAATTTCTCATTGACTGTAGACATCATCAGAATAAAATCGATTTAAATACCCCGGCCTTTATTTTATTAAGCATTATGTTTTTTTGAACAGCAATACTGTTGCGGTAACCCCTCCAACAGTAGAATGAACTCTTCCTCCTCTCATAAATACTAACTGCAAGAGTCGTTGAGCAGTGGGGACGCAGTGTGAGTCGAGTCGCAGTCTCTGACTGTGCGCGACTCATGTCGAACTCTCTGCTTTGGCAGAGAGGAACCCGGACGAGGCTTTGCCGCAGGGCAAAGTGCCGTCCGGGGAGGTAGACAGTCCCTGAACCCGTTTATACGGGTTCTAAATGGGCATATTTTTGGCCGAGCCTACGGGCTCGGGGAGCCAACATTAAACCGACCTTGTGCCACATTCGACCCACGTGGGAGGGTTGTTAAACATCGTGGGGACGCAGTGTTAACCTACCGTTCGGACGTACACCTCTATCTGCTTATTACTAACACTCTTGCTTTATATATAGCTGTTATTTCAATACACTTGCTCGACCTACCTTCGTCTTCCGGGTCTTTCTTTCTGGCCCCTAAACAGGCCATTACAATAACTAATTATTAAATAAATTAACTGGAGCATACATCAATAGGCAAAAAGTTCGATAGAATGCCAGGGTATTTGTTGAGCATTTAGTTTTTTGAACAGCAATATCCAGAAAAAAGACATAGGACCAGAAAAAAGACATGGAAGACGAAGGTAGGTTGAACAAGTGTATTGAAATAACAGAATGTATGAATAAATGAAAATTAATATTGAAAGAAAGTGTTGGGTTGGTGAATAATTATCAGGCGTTTTTTAAACAGTATTTATTATGAAAAAAGAAATATAACAATTCAACAATAACATTTTTAAATGATTATTCCGCAGTGTAAATTTAAAAAAATTCTTCAACATTTTCTATGGCAATTAATTTTATAAAACTCCTTAAAAAATAACCCATAGATATGTATTAATATGGAAAAGTCTGATGATTTTCAGTAATATATGCATATTATTTGGAATGCACCTTTTGAGTCGGACCAACTTTGAAAGGACGTATGACATTCTGATTTATGTTGAAAGGGTGCATTTGGCAATAAGGTTGAGAACCCCTGATCTAAATGGGCCTTACTTACAGTTTTTAACAAAGCCAGGGCGCTAAAACTGTTGGTCATGCTGACGTTCGCGAGTCTTTGAATCTCAATCTCCCAAACAATTTTGGCTATATAATTCCACTCACAACTTATGGCATTTTTTTCATGCACTTCAAAACGCTCCTGCACGTCTCTCCAGTCTATTATAAAGAAGTCAGCTTCTTGACAAATCGAAATATACTGAGATTTGAACCCGGGTCACATAGTCGGAAAGCTAACTTTCTTTAAGAGAATACTAATTAAAATATTGGAAGAACAGAAAGGAACAGTCACCAACTTACGATTTACCGACCACGTTGATGACTTGACAGGGGAAGTGAATAAGTTACCTGGGATATTGAAATGCTTAAACAAGACTTCTGCGACATAGACGTGTTGAGAAAACCAAATCTATGACGAACAAATCCAACGCTGTCACTGACAAGAAGTTGAAAAGCGTCCACAGATTCAAATAATTGGGAGCGAATGTATCATGCCATGGATTAAGAGCAGAATAAGCCCAAGGATTTAGTTAGGGATAAGGACAATCTAATGTTAAGGATTAAGTCAAAGATTAAAACCAGATTAAAGTCTGCGATTAAGACCAAATTAAAGTCAATGTTAAACCAAGAATTAAGGCCAGGATTACAACCTGTTTAAAATCATGAATAATACATGGATTAAGATAAGCTTAAAGCCAATATTAAGTCAAGAATTAATACCAGGTTAAAGCAAATGATTGGGCCCTAGGATTAAGAGCCAGGTCGAAGTCAAGGATAAAGACAAGATTAAAATAAGGATAAAGTGTCAAGGCCTGATTAAAGCTAGAACGAGTCAAGGATAATTAGCTATGAATCTAGAGCAGAGTTATGAAGAGGAATTTAGAGGAGATAAAGACGAGATGCATTCGAAAACTACTAGTCATTTGTAAACGTCATTGACCTGACAAACCAGTGAGAAAAATTGTCTGGGAAGCAAATGAAAGATATAGAATCCCTTTACCTACAGTAAATTGACCTAGACTAAAATGATAGGTAGACTTTACGTTCATAAGCGAAATTCTAGAAGGTATAGTGAAAGAGCTAGAAGATGAGAAAATCACAGAGACGGGGTGAGTCAGACGAGGGAACAGTACGCTGGAATCGACAGGAACGGTGTTGACCGACATCAAGTGAGAATCTATATATATATATATATATATATAGTATTAATAAAAGTAAAAGGTTTGTCACTTAGCCGATTGGTGTTAGTTTCAGCATCCAGATTCCAAGGTTTCGTAGAAGAACCAACCGGGAATCACTCCGTACACTCGTCAGGAGTATCAGCAACTGATTTGTTATACTTCTCGATTTTTCTTTTTATAGGCACTTTTCATTGGTGTAAGTTTTTCTTAGTGTATGTGTGCGTGCGTTCGCACGCGTGTGCCCATGCGCCCGTCTGCATGAACGTATACTAACACAACATACAATACTATTAACACAACATACTTGGCATTGAAGAGGGTCGGCAGTGGCAAGTCTCCGGGACTTGATGGTTTATTCGATGCATTGTACTTGAGGCTGTCGGTCATCTTTGTGTCGATTTTGACTTTTGTGTTTCAACAACTGGTTCCAGCAGTGGTCCATCCCCAGTCGGATCAGCAGGGGTGTGATCACGCTGTTGAAAAAGGGCAAAGATGGTGGGCGGAGTTTAGATAATTACAGGCCCATAACTCTCATAAACATTAGATTTAAAGATTTCGCCCAAGATCCTGACAGAGCGTTTGCGGTCAGTTAAGAGTCTGTTGGGACCCGATCAGACTTGTACTGTGAAGGTCCGAACAATTCAGTGCAATCTGTATCTGACCCTCACGATCTAAGAGGGTGTAGAAGACAACGAAAAAACCGAGCTAATCAATTTTGATCAGTCCAAGGCATTTGATAGGGTTGACCATCGTAATCTGACTGCTCTCATGCAGGCCACCGGATTAAAACCCGACTTCTGCAAGTGGATTATCCTCCTGTATCGCTCCCCCAGTTCTGTGGTGGGGAGTGTTAGGGACGCCTTCCCTAGCCTTACTATTTCTTGGGCTAAGCGTCGTCATTGGTCCGGGAAATTGTCGACTTTCCTCAGTGTGCGTCGAGCAGCTTTGAGGGCTTTTCATCGCTCCAGTGACCTTTCACGACCTCAAAAGTTCTTGTAATGTGAATTAGTGGAGGGGGTCGCGAAGGACCGTCTCTGTGAGCGGCTCGGCTTGTCGCTGGCCGAATTGCGCCCTTTTTGGTCTTGGTCGCCAGCGGCGAATTACCTTTTGTGTACCTAGTTAATATGAGTGAGTGTCGTTCCCGGCCTCTTCCCGGCTTCTTCTTTTGGTTATGATCCAAGCTGAGATTCCCAACCTCCCCAGTTTGTTTTTCAGTCCCTTTTAATCTCGATTGCTTCAGTCTTTGATTTCCCAACGTCCACATTTGTTTTATCCTTCCCATTCCGTTAGAGTAAGTTTCTTGATTCTGTCTGATGAGAGAATACAGCGGCAAATCTTCTTTCTGTGAGGGTGGACGAGTCTTACTAACATCTGTTATGTTGTTTTACATTTCTTATATTTTGTTTGCAATTGGGATTCAGACCCCCGCCCCTCATTCCATATCATCTTCAAATATATATCGATTTTGTAGTGCGTATTCAATTTATGTAACGTAAATCATTCAAACGAAAAATAAATACTGAAGCTAATTATAGTTGATTGTATTTTATTATTAAATATTGTTTGTGAGAGTGATTCTCGCCATATAATTAGCTTCAGTATTTGCTTTTCGTTTGAATGATTTACGTTACATAAATTGAATACGCACTACAAAATCGATATTAAAATAACCTGATCCTAAGTGCGAATTTCCTGATAATAACTGTGACATTTACTCTTATTATTGAACAATTTAGTTCATGCCACTTTTCTTCAGTACAAGAACGCACATTTTTCAAATTTAAAAAATTCAACCTCAGTGTTGCGTCTGCACGCTCCAAAATTATTCTTACATTTAACAATATCTCATTGCTAAAAAAACACTCTTTCGGACCGCACTATCTTTCGATGTCGCATTACTACTCGGAATTTAACAAAAACACACTGAAATGTCTACCTGAAGATGGTCGTTCGGAACGACTGAAAGCCCGGCTCGTAGAAGAAATAAGACCTGATAAACCCGGAATTTATGAACAAGGATCACACCATTCATTAACGGATTCGAAGTTGATTGTATTTTATTATTAAATATTGTTTGTGAGAGTGATTCTCGCCATATAATTAGCTTCAGTATTTGTTTTTCGTTTGAATAATTTACGTTACATAAATATATATATTTATCTATATATATCTATATATATATATATATATATATATATATATATATAGATAGATAGATATATAGATAGATAGATAGATAGATTACGAAAATTTGTACATAGGAAATTTTTAAAATTGTCGTCAGTCGAGCTCAGAGTACGCCCCTCCGAGATTTTAACTTCACGAATGTAACGATCGGAACCTCGAGGGATCTCTTCCTTGCGCAATTGGGCGTCCGTTCTCACGGTTTCGTTAGATATCTTGTTTAACCTATTTCTAACTACCTGACCCTGGTAGCGCTCGCTCCAGAGCCTGCTTAGCTTAATCTATTTCTAGGGAGTCCTCCCAACCTCTGCCTGGGACAGACTTTTTTTTAATAATTTTTGGCCATGCGTCGCAATTATTGTATTTTTTTAATTTTTAAATCAAGTAGGTTATTTTGTGTATATGGTATTGTGGTATATGTAGGTGTGAAAGGTGAAGGATGTCTTCTTTTGGTATTATTGTTATTTGTAATGAATGAATCGGATTAGCTAGATATAGGATAGGTAGTGATGACCAGCCATAATCCACTCCCCACTTTTTTGGCTATGTGCCCCAATTATTGTATATTACAATAATAAATATTACAGAATATCCAAAGGAACTTTCAACAAACTGACGTGAAAAATTCCAATTTGCTAATGATGTAATTGGATAGTACTTTTAACGCATTTAACAGTTTGTAGCTATAGGATAACATAAAAAAAATTATAAATAAACAAAAACAAGTTCTAGAATCCATAAATTTCTAGAAGGCTCCAGGAAGTCCTAGGATGTCCCAGAAAGTTTTAGTATGATTCCATAAAGTCATAGTACTACTATACTTATATACAATTTTAGAAATGTGTTGGGCCGTGATATTTATTTAAAGAAATAAACTGAATTAAACCCATATTCGTTATATTTTTAACAAAAGTTCGTCGAATAAATGATACAGAAAATCCCTTATTTAATGAAAAGTCATAACCCTAATATATGTATGTTATGGGGAAAGAATAATAACAAAAGCGATGAAAACAAGATTCTTTTGAAATCTAAATGAAAACAATTACATTGTATACCCAAAACAAATATTAAAAAAAAAGATACATTTTAAATATTAAATTCTCAGCATCTCTCTTTCCTTTGTGTGCATGTTTAGTCGCATCAACGTAACCATAAACTCAGTCCGATGACGTCCTAAAGAACAAAATGCGTCACTCGAAAACATTATCCACTTTGTCATATTTCTTTCATCTCAGATTTCTCTTGAACGGACAAAGATGGAGTAGCGGGTTGACTGAGGCGCCTTCACCTTCTTACTGCCAAATCAAGAACACTAGTTGTCGTACGATCGCCAAAGTTAAGCAACGTCGAGCATGGTCAGTACCTAGATGGATGTCCACTTCAGAATACCGGATCTTGTAAGCTTGTATGCGCTTGTGTGTTATATAAGAATAAAGTGTCGCTGCCGACACTTGAGTTTGAACATAGATCGCCAGTGAGCAAACACTGTCGATCCCATTTCTAATAGGTAGATCACTTGACCATAGCGGAAACGCATACATAGGGAATCGCGTGGTCTCTAATTGATCGCTATTTCTATTCTATCCTCTATTACTCTATTGATCACCATTTCTAGTCTATCCTCTATTAATATACGTATCGCTTTTCTCTTTACACTATTCTCTATACTAATCACTATACGGATTACTATTCGAGTGGGTATTATCGAGCAAGTACTATTAGTGCAAGTGATATTCGAAGGCGTCTGACACCAGTATTGTTCAACGGCGTTACTATACTGATATCTGCGATTACAAAGTCTCTACTACAACTAGCATTACGAAAGTGACATCACAAAAGTGGCAACGAGTGCTTGTTGAGTCACAAAATTGTGGTGTAATGCATAACGGCACGGAATTGGAAATCGGAGAGCCGTGTTCCAATTCCAGTCGGATTTTTTGCAATCAGTTACACGCAAATATCCCGGGAGAAGGTATGAATCCACCTCTTCTCCCCCTGTGAGAGATTAATTAATAGGACTTGTAGCAGTATATCATTATTATCTCCAAATAGTTCTTACAATCTAAACATTTTTTTGGCTTTAAATAACGCGCAAAAGGTTGATAATAGGTAAAAAAAAAATCAGTGAATCCAAAGACGTTGCGCCAAGCGATGAGATCATCATATGTATAAAAAAATAGCCACGACAAAAATTAAACGTATATATATATATATATATTTGTTTTAAAATAACTTATGACCTATGAATGATTTCATAGCTAATTTGAAAATACACAATTTTCCTCGTTTTCGCAGATTTTGAATATTCGATTTTTCTGTTTTTTTTTGTTTTTTTTTACTGCATAACAACTAAAAATACCGTATGGTTATTTCTGGTGATTGCTAGATTTAGACATTACTTGTCTTAATTAGAAAATTCAATATCGCTAATCCCCAGAGACAAGGATGTTCTTTCACATGCTACTGATAAAGAGAAATTGACCTCAGCTGATTTTCAGACATAAACAGGAGTCGAATTTTTAGTTAATGCACAAACGATGCGACGCACCGAAATGTATAGACATTTACACCCCGTGTGCAGATGATGTACGCGTCTATCTATTTGCGGAATTCGTCATTTCAAGATTAACGAATAGTATTAGATCTCAGTAACGGAAATCATGATGAGAAGCAAAAGATAAGATTAACCCCTATAAAAATAAAATTAACGAATAGTATTAGACCTAAGAATTGCAAATCATCATGAGAAGGAAAAAAATAAGATTTACATATATAAAAATAAGATTAACGTATAATATTAGATCTCAGTAACGGAAATCATGATGAGAAGCAAAAGATAAGATTAACCCCTATAAAAATAAGATTAACGAATAGTATTAGACCTAAGAATTGCAAATCATCATGAGAAGGAAAAAAATAAGATTAACATATATAAAAATAAGATTAACGTATAATATTAGATCTCAGTAACGGAAATCATGATGAAAAGCAAAGGATAAGTTTAACCCCTATAAAAATAAGATTAACGTATAGTATTAGACCTAAGAATTGCAAATCATCATGAGAAGGAAAAAAATAAGATTAACATATATAAAAATAAGATTAACGTATAATATTAGATCTCAGTAACGGAAATCATGATGAAAAGCAAAGGATAAGATTAACCCCTATAAAAATAAGATTAACGTATAGTATTAGACCTAAGAATTGCAAATCATCATGAGAAGGAAAAAAATAAGATTAACATATATAAAAATAAGATTAACGTATAATATTAGATCTCAGTAACGGAAATCATGATGAAAAGCAAAGGATAAGATTAACCCCTATAAAAATAAGATTAACGTATAGTATTAGACCTAAGAATTGCAAATCATCATGAGAAGGAAAAAAATAAGATTAACATATATAAAAATAAGATTAACGTATAATATTAGATCTCAGTAACGGAAATCATGATGAAAAGCAAAGGATAAGATTAACCCCTATAAAAATAAGATTAACGTATAGTATTAGACCTAAGAATTGCAAATCATCATGAGAAGGAAAAAAATAAGATTAACATATATAAAAATAAGATTAACGTATAATATTAGATCTCAGTAACGGAAATCATGATGAAAAGCAAAGGATAAGATTAACCCTTATAAAAATAAGATTAACGTATTGTTGTGGTAGGATCCACCTAATTTGCATAGTGGAGTACCGACTATATAAATATGGTTGGTACCGGGAAGACAGAGAAGTCGAATCAAGAGATTCAACTAGAGACTCTGCCCGACTGCGACTTAGTCAACACATTCTCCAGGAACGGTCTTCCCAGGAATATACAAAAGACTATATGTAAATATTGTGTACACTTTCTTGTTTCAATACATTTTGTTCTAAGTACATTTTGTGTTGCATTATTATTCCATGCATTAGTCAAGTTTCAACACGTATAATATTAGATCTCAGTAACGGAAATCATGATGAGAAGCAAAAGATAAGATTAACCCCTATAAAAATAAGATTAACGATTAGTATTAGACCTAAGAATTGCAAATCATCATGAGAAGGAAAAAATAAGATTAACATATATAAAAATAAGATTAACGTATTAGATCTCAGTAACGGAAATCATGACGAGAAGCAAAAGATAAGATTAACCCCTATAAAAATAAGATTAACGAATAGTATTAGATCTAAGTAACACAAATTATCATGGAAAGCAACAAATAAAAACAAATATAAATACTTTTATGGTAATTCTTCGGATGAGCTCTTCTACCTAGACTTTTTCAATTTAAACGCAGTACTAGACTGGCGTCTAGGTCTCATCGCTTTACGGTTGAGCTGGCTAGATGTAGCTGTAAATTCTATGCTAAAAGTTTCTTTTCTCGCACTTCTCACTACTTTCCGGCTCTATGCATTCCAGACAAATTTATTCTTCAAAGTTTAAACGCAGTGTAAAACGCTATCTACTGTTCTCCTGATGACTCTCTTTCTGTTCTTGCTCTTTAATAACGATTCTTTACTCTAATTCTTACGCACCAAGTAACCTATTGTGTCTTAGTAGTTTTACCGCGTTGCATGGGGTGAAAATAGTAGTTAACTGCATTTGAATACACACACACATACGCACACACACACACAGACACAGACACATACACACACAGACACATACACACACACATACGTACACACACACAGACACACACACAGACACATGTATATATATAAATTTAAATGTTCATTAAATTAAAATTTTCTCTACTGGGAAACACAGAGTTGAGACAATATGAATGAACATTAAAGTTTATTTATTAATATTATTGCAATATCTATAAATATCGATCTCTATAGTTACAAAAACGAGTTAATTTAACAACGTCATCTTCAGAAATACCCAACTCGACAAAACACAATCATTATATATATATATATATATATATATATATATATATATATATATATATATATATACCCATGTCTAGAATTGGTGTATTCAGAATAAATTCCAATAACCAACAATTACTGTTCTTAAAAGAGTGCTCAATACAGAGTAGAGCATATATAATTGTTTATTTAAAAATTATAACATAAATACATATTAAACAATTATATATATATATATATATATATATATATATATATATATATATATATATATATATATATAATTTATACGTGCTTCATTAAAGACGACAGACAAGGTACTGCGATTAAGCTTTTTATTTAATTTTTCTTGTGTTCGAGCAAGTGTTTTCTTTTCTGAAAAACAGGTGTGTAGCAATTGTCCAAATGTTCAGTAATTCCGAGCACTTTCGGCTATACTTTTAGTCATTAACAAACATGATATTAGTTTTACTTTTTAACTGGGTGTATAGGCTGTGTCTATGTTTCTAGAGTTATAGTGAAGTCTTCTTTTCCGAACACAGTCAGCACATTGTGGCCGTGTTCGTAGTTATTCTTATTGAGTGTTAGCTTTTTCTTTTTATTATTATTAAGACTTCCATTTTTAATGTTTTTTCTCATGTGGATGAGTTTAATATGTATATATATTTTCTACTAGTATGTTTCGGATGGAGTATGGTAAGTTTAAATGGTTTCTATTGAAGCTAACGTCGGATAAGTGTAACGTAAGGCGTCTGGATAGGCGATCGCTGTATGATAGGTATGACCGATGTAATTACTTATGTGCTTGGTTTTATCAATAACGTTCGTTCGTTGTAATTTTGATTTTGTTGGTGTGTTGCTATTTTTGAGGATAATGTTAGCTGTTTTATATTTTTCTAGTAGATTTGATTTTTTTTTGTTCGGGTCAATTGGGGTTGTGTATTTCTTTATGATATTTTTAAGTGAAGATTCATCTTGTTTGTAGTTGACACGCATTTTGCTTTTGTAGAAAATATTTATCTTATTTTGACTGTGCGTTCACTATCGTAATTATTTACTTTGGAAAGGAATAGTCTGATTTGGTGGTCGATAAGGTGTTTAGGGAAACCATTGTTAAGCAGCGTTTGTTTTGAATTGTTGAGTTCTTTAAAGAAAAAGTAAACGAGAGGATAAATTCTGGTGTGTTCTTTTTAGGAAGTTTTTTATCATTGGTATTTTGTTTCTGAGTGGACATTCACTCTTAAAGATAAGGTGGCAAGAGTTTCTGCTATTGGATATTCAAACGTTCCGTTCATTTTTAGAGCTCTCTGGTTGGTTGCTAATTGTTTGCGATATTTTTTGACATTCTTCCATTTTTCTTGTGTAGTGATATGAGTGTCTATATCCCCAAAAATGTACATATATATGTTAATAATAACAGATTTTCACTTTACAGAATATATACGGTAATGTATGACCTTAGATGCGAATGCGTTGTAATAGTTAAAGGCTGGGATAGATTCAAACCGAGTGCGAATTGAGGTCGGGAACATTATATTCACTTTAGTAGAATTACCCTTGCGAAAGGTATGATTCCTTTTATTCTATCCTCGGCTATGAGTTAAATATTAGGTTAGATTAGACCTTTAAGCCATGATTGTCAACCACTATTGTAGAACACTTAATTCAAAACCGTATATGTCCCTACTGGGGCACACGCTAAAATTGTAGCTAATGTCCAGTTAGCATAGTTGTAGTATAAGCTAAAGCTTGGCTATATAGGTGTTAAAGAAACGCAAATGGGCATGAGCAAATGGGAATGTTCAGAAACGAGCCGTCATACTGAAGATGAGAAGACATGTCGATTCATGTCGAAACGTTTCTGATCATAATAATATTTGACTCACCTTTGTAATTGAACTCACGAATTCAAGGATTTTTTTAAATTTAGAAAAAAAAAAAAAAAAAAAAACATTCATAATGAAATTATTGTGGATTCCGGGATGAATCCGATATCAATGAATAACAAACGCCAGGAATGGATAAGGAAAATAAATGTAATAACGTAATAATACAAACTGGTAATACGGGTTAGTAGATCCAGGAATGCGGGTTAGTAGCACTAATATAATTACAGTCTTGGTATAGAAGTATCGCGGTATGACTCCTTACTGAGTCTACGTGCTCGCTAACTGTGACGCTTGCCGCCGTCTCTGTGTGTGACTTACTCTACCACTAATGAACTCTACTACTCTTCTGTCGTTCCGATTCGACTCCTTGATTCACTCCCGGGTATTCACTGGTAGTAGTATATGTATACCTTGGGTGAGTCCATTTGTGTGGAAAGGGGAGACCCCTTAACAGAAATTAATCAACCTAAACTAGACTTTCAATTATCAAAACTTTGACATCCAATTTGTTGTTCGCCTAAAACGATACATCTTTTATTGCGTATCAGACCCCGAAATACCGCCAGTCACGATGAATGGATGTCCCTCCTTGAAAGAATATTGGGCCTCAAACTCACTACTGACTTCAAGTCAGTCAGTCAGTTATGTACCACGCGTGATACACGCTTAGGCGATCAGGTATCTTTCGATACCTGACTGACGAGGCAGATTTTTTCCCCTCAGTAGGTTGCCATTTCTTTCTGCGGTTGACTACTTGCCATCCAAGTCTATAGAACCCAGTTTATCCTGCTATTAGTGGGGGGGGGGAGAGAGGGGGATTCCTAATTTTTCCAAGGATATTAGCACGTAAGTGAATGTAATGGATTCGGTTGGAATTCGAACTCTATCAATTACTCCACCGTCTTATATACCATCCATTGGTAAAGATTCAGTTAAAATGATCGGCTCCCTGTACGGCTCCAGTAAGTACCTGCCTCCCCATGCTATCCTCTACCTTTATAAATCAGGTCGAAAATAGAATTATTGTAGACATATTTGGGCTGGAGCTGCCCATACCTCACTTTGCAGTCTCCATAGAGTCCAAAATCGTCTCAGAGTTCTTTTGTGTGACAAATTATTTCCCACCCTCCAGCCTCTCATTCACAGGCGGGATGTGGCGAGTCTCTCGTTGCTCTATCACTACTAAGTGCTCGGACGAACTACATTTCTTGGTTCTTCCAGCTCTAACCTTCACCGCTAGGACCTGCCATGCCACTTACATAGTAACAAACCACCCGCATTCCCTATGTATTCCATCGGTAAGAACTAAATTCCACTCGAAGAGCTTCTTCCACCGAATCACTGCTCTGTGGAACGAACTCCCAAGAGGATGTTTCCCCGATCACTAAATTCGTAACCTCTTCAAGTCTGGAGTTAACTGTTATTTTTCAATCATATTCATATAAACTACCCCTTAATGTAATTTTCTACCTCGAATGTCTCCGGACCTTGGACAACTTACTGTAAAAAAATCCTATATATATATATATATATTGCTGAAGTATGAAACTTTCATAAGTAGCATTTTTCTGTATTTGTCTATATTTCTGAAATGAAGTATTATGTGCATTATTTACATTATTCAGTTCGGCATTCCAACCACGTGAAGAAGGCTGGAGCGTACAACGGCGGAAACGTTGTAATAAATATGGCGACAAAGATGAGGGCAATAGCCCGAATAATGTAAATAGTGTACATAATACCTCATCTCAGAAATATAGACACAAACTGAAGGATCGGATAAATATGGCGACAAAGATGAGGACAATAGTCCGGATAATGTAAATAATGAAAAAATTTTCTGGTTTAATTTTATTTATTTCTCTCTTGATTCCCTCATATTTTATTTACTTCAGTTTGGGAATCCGTCAAATTAACATCGGCCGAAACATGAGTATATTGTTTGGTGTCTGTCATCGAATAGTCCTGGGCATGAGGATAAACTACATCCAGCAGCAGGGACTCTGATCGGGAGATTATAGGTTTTCAAGAGCGTTGGACCACCTTTTAATTGCTGTTGTTTCCAAGTACACACTGACCCGGGCTGGTAACACCTGTTAGGGTCCCAGCTATGATCAAATAGTGAACCCTCAACCAAAAACAAAACACGATGAAAGTATAAAAATATTTTTTTTTAGTAAAAATTCCAGCAATACATTTTTTTTGTTCAACGGTGTTACTATAGTTGTATCTGCGATTACAAAGTCTCTACTACAAAGAGAATTACGAAAAAATACAAAAATGGCAACGAGTGTTTGTTGACAGTAAAAAAGTTACAACGATTATTCGGATACATGACAAAAGTGGCAACAAGTGTTCGATGCCATCACAAAATGAAGCAATGCATTTTACAGTATAATTACCAACTATACATCTTAAAGCAAAATGATCAACAATGCATTTTATCTGCAGTTGAAGGCAAACAGTTGCCTTAAAAATATATTTAGTTGAAGCTAATTTAGTTGAATTGTTTAAAATGTTTAGATTTTGGCATTAAATAATCCGTAGAGGTGGATATGCCGCTAAACGAAATCAACTAACCAAGGTAGACTATAATGGCCGTCCAGCCATTCCTTTTGCTTATTATCTATGAATTGCCATGACTGTTTCTGAACGATAGTGGAATGGTTTCCTGTTGTATTTTCCACTGATTTGAATTCAGACTTCTTCTCCTTGTCTGGTTACTATACAAATAAAGTCCAGCCTGCACTGATACTTAACACAGAAGGAGTGGATTCCTGCCTTTGGCAATGACATTATCGAAAAAGTGAACGCAGTTTAAACTGGATCGTGTCGATAGCTATAACGCTACAAGCATATCGATAGACCGTTAACATTGAAATGTATATGAGTTTTATTAGAGGTTTCACACCTTTAGTCTAGTGCCCCCTTGGCCCACGCTCAAGTAATACCCATATATTTATATTTGCATATACACCCAATTTTGACAACATGAACAAGAATCTTCGAATGTTCAAACTTATTGTGAGGAGATGAGATATTCTTCATACTCGTAAGTTAGGCGTTTATATAACTTCTTTATTACCGCTTGTCTTGTATATATATATATATATATATATATATATATATATATATATATATATATATATATATAAGTATTTATTTAAATATTATAACATATAAGTGTTGAAACAAAATGGCTATTTTTGTAGTGATTTTATAACATATTTATGTTATAATATTTAAATAAATAATTATATCTGCTCTACTCTGTATTGAGCACTCTTTTAAGAATAATAATTGTTGGTTATTGGAATTTATTCCGTATATACCAGTCCTATATATATATATATATATATATATATATATATGAAGATCAGCTGGTTTCACTTACTGTTTATATTGGTGCACCCCTCCACCCTTTGAGGACCGAGTTTTCGCTTGGTGGTTTTGAGGTTACCTTCTGACGTTCTGAAGTGACACCGACTGCAAAACTTACTGCTGTATATCTTGGAGTGAACGCAGTGCATATTGAGGTAACTAACTGATCACCGTTTCTTGGATCATGGATCCTGATGGGCATAAAATTCGATTTAGAGCTATTTCTCGTCGTAAGTCCCATAATGAACCAATATGTATTTTTCATAGTCGATATTTGCTTCCAGTAAATGATCAGATTTTGATAACCGAATTCCTGAGAAGAAAGCATTCTAAATAACGTCATACTCTGCTATCATAATGGCATATTCTTTACTCATCTTAAAAGACTGTGGTGCCTTCCAGCCATTTTTTTGTACAGTCTCAGCAAAAATCCAAAAAATAAAACTAGAAGTGGATTTAGAAAATACATGTGTTATTATAGTTGCGAATAAATTAGCTTATTTGCGAGACCAAAAATGATTGACGCGTGAACATTGATTTCACTTCAGCTAAAAAGCTCGAATTTGACGACAATGTGAAGGAACAAATATAATAGCATTCAACACAACAGGGTTTTCTTTTCTTTATTGCTAATTTATTTTTCCGTTTTTTAATTCCCCCACCCTTATCTTTTCTTATCGTCTTTCTAAATCTCTCTCTCTCTCTCTCTGTCTCTCTCTTTCTCTCCTTACTTTCTTTTTTAATATTTCGGATTTATTTCCTTACATTTTTTATTCTTTTTCCTTATTATTTTTCCCATTCCTAAAATTTAAATTTAAATATTTATTACAAAAGTTATTGTCGTTTTATTTTGTAGTAAAAAAAGCGGCATGTTTTTTAATACGTTATTTACGTATTCCAATTTTTTTTTTTTTTTACATATCCTATTGACATCCATTTATAGTGACAGCTTATATATATATATATATATATATATATATATATATATATATATATATACATACATACAGAGGGTCCGTACAAAGTTCGTGTTTTAAAAAATGTATAACTTTATTTGTATTTGCGATAGAAATAATTTGTAAAAAGGAAAAGAAAGAAGTAAATCTATATTTTTTAAGGTTTTCTTGAAATTTTATTTAAGTTTCCACATGTCCTCCATCATAAGAAATACAAAGGGTAATACGATTTTTCAGTTCACGGAAAACATCTGCCAACTGATTTACAGTAATGCCTGAAATCACATTAGTTATTTTAGCTATACTTAAAACTAGGTACATTAAACTTTCTTTTACAAATTATTTCTATCGCAAATACAAAGAAAGTTATAATTTTTAGAATTTGTACACGCACTTTATGAACACCATATATATATATATATATATATATATATATATATATATATATATATATATAGGTAACTATACTCGTGTCGAAAAACCTTCGAACTCTTGATTTAACAACAGCCAAATCAATCACGAAGGAAAAAAAGGTTTTAAAAAAAGAAAGAGCCAGGAACATGAAAGTCTGTCGAAAATAATCGCACAGATACAGGTTCAAGGCCCCAAGAAAAAACCCCGATACGAGTAAACAACTAACTAAAGAGCTCAATACAAGCGTAGAGCCAGCCGACCCTGACGATCTGCCTAAGTGAAGCCTTGGTAGGTGTGTCTGGCTCATTAGGTTTGACTATATATATATATATATATATATATATATATATATATATATATATATATATATATATATATATATATAAAATGTGTGCATGCATATATATATATATATATATATATATATATATATATATATATATATATATATATATATATAAATGCCATGAATAGACAAATATTAATTTTATTATTACCACTCATGATGATAATAAAAAAGTAAAATTGAAAAACGGATTAGCTAACTGGTTTCGAACCTCGCTCAACAGAGCTAAATCTGGATAAATAAACTGAATTATCACTGTAAAATGGACAAAGTGTATTGGAGAGAGAAAAATGTTTAAATGGTACTAGTAGAAAGTCCTGTTTACATAGAGAGGGCTTCAAGAATAGAATATAGTACATAGTATCTCTATGTAAACAGAAGGACTTTGTATTAGGCCTCCAACTAATTACCATTTAAACATTTTTTCTCTCTCCAATACACTTTGTCCATTTTACAGTATTTTAACCTCGATTTAGCTCTGTTGAGCGAGGTTCGAAACCGGTTAGCTAGCCCGTTTTTCAATTTCAGTTTTCATTATCAGGAGTGGTAATAATAAAATTAATTTTTGTCTATTCATGGCAGTTATAAAGTTTTGTACCATCAAACATATCTTTAAACATATATATATATATATATATATATATATATATATATATATATATATATATATATATATATATATATATATATATATATATATATATATATATATATATATATATAGCCGAAAGCGCTCGGAACAGTTTTTATATAATGAAAAGAAAAACTTTATTAGATCGCACGAGAAATTATATAAAAAACTAAATAAAAGCACCTTGTCAGTCGTTTTTAATGAAATGTGCATGAAAGAAGGATTGCTGCCTAAATACACAAATTTTAAATATATATATATATATATATATATATATATATATATATATATATATATATATAAATCATAGTTAAAATAATTGTTTGAGAAATTGAAACATTCAGATAAATATTGTTTTTAATCATTTCACTCTAAGCAAGACTATAAAGCCCTTTTATTTCCCAAGTACTTTCCATCTCCTTCTCAGTTGCACCCCTCATGATGATCTCAGAAAGAGTTGGAAAGTCGTAAGGGGTTACTGAACGTTAGATAATGAGATGAGAAAAATACACTATTAAAAATAGAAAACAATTAAAAAAACAGAAATTCAGAAGGCAATAGGTAACAGTTGACAAGGGCATTTAAATGTTTGACGATCAAAGTTAACTGGGAAACAAGGAACCGGAAGAGAATTCCACAGGTAAGAAATGAGATAGAAGAAACTGTTAGCATAGAACTTACGGTTACATCTAGCCGTTTCAACTGAAAAACGATGTGACCATGGCACCAATCTAGCCCTGCGCTTAAATTCGTAAAGTCTAGGTACCATCAAGGAAAGTTCAATTTTCATGAAAGTATTTATAGAAAAGGCTTGGGAAGATACGTTACGGCGGTAGGAAAGTGACTGAAGCTGATATACCAGCTCAGGACTAATAAGATTGCAGATTTTTATTTATACGAAATTTTAAAATTTTTCATCTGAAATAAAAGAAAAAAGAACGTAATTTAATGGAAATTATGAAAATATATACAAGGAGACGTCAGTTTAAAATGACGCCAACAGAAAATGTTTCACCATCATTTGAGTACATAGATTCTTTTCGCTTTTAATTTTTTTCTTTTGATTCCCTTTTCTTTGCGTTCTTTATTTTTGTTTTTTTCTTTTTTTATCAATTGTTTCGTCTTATTCATCTTTTAAAATTTCTTCTTTAATTTTCGCCTTTTTCATTTATCGATTGTCGTCATATGTATGTTAATTTTTGGCGGTTGAGTTTACTAGGAATTTTAGCAGTGATTCGCTACTTACCTTGCTTGTTTATTGATACCTACATCATCAACTTCAGGTGTAGCAGCAAATGAACAATAAACAGCTTCCTCTTCTCGCTTTTCCGGTATTGACTGTGAAGAACATTTGCTTACTGACGGCATGTCTTCCCCACCGGCGACCTCAACAGGAAGGATAATAATAAGAATAACGATTGAAGAAATATAATTAACAAAACGTTTGGGCCAGAAAGAGAATTAAGAGAAGGAAGGGGAATCAGAAGACCACGAGAAATATCTGGGAAATGGAAAATGATAATAATAAAGGTAATTTAACAAAGAAAGACAAGCAGACGGTTTACTGAATCATAAAAGAAGAAGAAGAAGAATTAGAAAAAGAAGAAGAAGAAGAAATAGAAAAAGAAGAAGAAATAGAAAAAGAAGAAGGAGAAGAAGAAATAGAAAAAGAAGAAGAAGAAGAAAAGAAGAAGAAGAAAAAAAGAAGAAGAAGAAATAAATAAGAGACGCAAATTAAGAGGAGAAAGACAATGAATGGAAGAATGATATAAGATTGTCAAATGGAGAAGAGAAAACATGAAGACAGTAGAGTGTGCAAACAGACTGAGCTCATTGAGCAGGGTGCCATCTTTGATCGAATTTAGAAAAAAGGCAGGAAATTTTGGATGGTGATGGTGATGATGATGATGATGATGATGATGATGATGATGATGATTTGGAAAGCTATCCGTTGATGATGATAATAATAATATGCCACCATCCATAAGATCACACATCAGCATCTCCAAAAGCAACAGTAAATATAACCCAGACGGTGAAGAGGAAGAAATACAAAATATCTAAGGAGGATAATTAAAATCATTAAAGATATTTAACGAATGTGTCAATAGACAAAGTGAAATATTCGTTAGAAGCTGCCATTTTCCCATTTATAGTCACAGAGCGGAATAATAATAATAATAATAATAATAATAATAATAATAATAATAATAATAAAATAAAATTCTAAAAATACTGTGTTAGCCCAAAATGCAGGTTCTGTGATAAATATCCAGAAACCATTGATCATCTTGTATCAGGTTGCACGATATTGGCAGCACCCATTGAATATAAAACCCGGCATGACAGAGTGGGCCAATATATGCACTGGAAAATTTGCAACTCCTACGGGAAGGAAACTGAAAGAAACTGGTACGAACACCACCCTGACCCGGTTACGGAGATAGGGCCTGTTACAATTTTATGGGACGACACAATACACACTGACAGAACAATCAAAGCCAACCGCCCAGACATTGTTATTAAAGACCACAAACAAAATAAGTGCCTCCTTATTGATATGGCAGTCCCTGCAGACTGCAATGTATCTTTGAAGATATTCGAAAAGCTGTCAAAATACAAGGACATTGAAATAGAAATCTCAAAAATGTGGCGCAATCCCTGTTGTAGTTGGAGCCTTAGGATTGGTTGGAAAAAATTCCAGTAGGCTGATTGAAGGGATCCCTGGAAGTCCATGCCTCAAAGAGATACAAAAAGTTGTTCTGACAAGTACAGCCCACACTTTACGAAGGGCTTTGTCTATGCAATTATTATTATTTTTTGTTTTTTTTTTGCAGTGGAAAGTGTCATGATGCCATTTCTAACCTTAGGTCCCTGGGCGGGACCCGGAAAGAAATGTGTAAACGCCAGATATCAAAGAAAATAAAAATAATAATAATATCATAAAATAGCACAGCCACTTGAATCCGAGGATGACAAACTGCTAGGGCGGCTAGCTAATCCCCATTGCAGATGCCTGTTCAGGTACATTTGTGTTTGTTCAACACCCACAGAGCCCACCTGTAGTTATAGTGTATCTGTGCTGAGTTGACCTTAGTTCCAGTTTCTAGGAGAGAAAGCGTTATCTAGCGTGATCAACAGTCTGAACAAGACTAACACACTGAAACTCTCGGTCACGATGACTTGTGACTTCGTGCTAGGACAACTAACGCCGGCTCTCTACCCAACTTCACACTCAAGGATTTTGTCAACCGGTTGTATGGTTTTCGGGTACTATCCAAAAGTGCCACATGCTGGGATTGCCGTCTTCAGACCGATAACATCAAGATGTTATGTAATAGTGATAATAATAAAAAATAAAAATATGAAAGGTGATAATAATAATAATAATACGAAGAAGAAACTTATCGATAGCATGGATCGACTACAGAAAGACGTTCGACGGTTTACCACACTCAGAGATAGAGAAGAGCCTACAAATATACAGATATACGCCTGTATTTAAAATATATATATATGTATATACGCCCCACAACGGTCAATTTCATAACGGAGAATATGAAGAACTATATGACTACACTAAACCTAATCCATAGTCTGAACGACGCTAACACGCTGAAAATCTCGGTCACGATGACTTGTGACATCCTGCTAGCACAACTACCGACGGCTCTCTACCCAATTTCACACTCAAGACTTGTGTCAACTGGTCGTATGTTTTTCAGACACTTTCCAAAGGTGCTACATGCTGGGATCGCCTTCTCCAGACCGATATCATCATTATGTTATAGTGATAATAATAAGGAAAATAATAATTTGAAAGATAATAATAATAATAATAATAATAATAATAATAATAATAATAATAATCTAAACGAATCCCTGGACGGGGGAATCACTCGGCTCGTCCGTCGATGAAGAGCGCGGCCAGTCGCGAGAACTGATGCGAATTGCAGGACTCAGTGAACATCGACACCTCGAACGCACATTGCGGCCTCGAGATCCCTTGTCTCGGGGCCCCGTCCTGTCGAGAGGCGGAAAATGGCATGTCTTCTCAATCGTTAGTCGTGAGGCATCACCTAAACGAATCTTCAGGGTAATCCTGGCTGAAAAGGAACATTATAGAACAGTAATTATGGCTAAAACCAAAATCCACGTGACAAAAAAAAATAATAAAAGAAGTCAAACGACGGGGGGGGGGAGGTGATAAAAATCAAATAAGAAGCTTAATAGCAGTACATTGTCTGACGTCCTTAGTGAAACACACACACACACACACACACACACACACACACACAGGCACACACTGACACACGGACACACACACATATGTATATATATATAATTGGCCACTCATATTCGAGGATACCCGTCTACTAGGGTGACTAGCCGATCCCTATTGCAGAATCTCCTTCAGGCACATTTGTGTTTGTTCAACACCCACAGAGCCATCTTAGGGTTTATACTGAACTACGCGTAGCAGACTTTAGTTACAGTTTTCTGGGAGAGAGCGTGTTATCTATAATGATCAACAATCTGAACAACACCAGCAGGCTTAAACCCTTGTCCCGATGACTTAAGACATCGTGGTAGCACACCTATCGACCGCCCCAAGTGTTCCGTCTACCCAATTTCATCCACAAGGCTTAGGTCAACCTGTGGTATGGTTTTCAGGCACTTTCCAAATATGCCGCACGCTGGATCGTCCCCGCCCCAGTCCGATAGCATCACGATGTCGCCTTCCTGACAAATCGACCATGGTGATATTTGAACACTCAAACGTTCTAACTACACACTCACGGGCCCATATATATATACATACATACATACATACATACATACATACATACATATATATATATATATATATATATATATATATATATATATATATATATATAGATATATATATATAAGCAAATATGTGGATGTAGATCCGACGGTATGATGAAAATGTGGAAAAGACAAAGCAAAATCCAAATATGTGAGTTTACTGTTTTTTTTAATTTTGTTTTTTATTTTGCTGTCAACGTCCGACGTTTCGGTCTAATAGACCATCTTCAGGACATGGTTATTGGAGACATATTTATATTAAATTTAAGTTAAAATGAAGAGACGATAGATACAGGACTAGTCAGAAACAGAAAAGGTTTAGACTTTAGAATTTCAGTTTTTCTGTTTCTGACTAGTCATGTATCTATCGTCTCTTTATTTTAACTTAAATTTAATATAAATATGTCTCCAATAACCATGTCCTGAAGATGGTCTATTAGACCGAAACGTCTGACGTTGACAGCAAAACAAAATAAAAAAACAGTAAACTCACATATTCGGATTTTGCTTTGTCTTTTCCACATTTTCATCATATATATATATATATATATATATATATATATATATATATATATATATATACATATATATATATATGTGTGTGTGTGTGTGTATGTGTGGAGAGAGAGAGAGAGAGAGAGAGAGAGAGAGAGAGAGAGAGACAGTTAAATATGTATGTACATTCGAGGATCAATCAGTAAGTTCGTAGCCATGTTGTACGATCGATGTAATTAATATTCCCCAGAGAATTTAATACATTGACAAGGAGGAGATTATGTTGAAAAGTAAACATTTGTTGTGCAATATAAATGCGTTTTTTTTTGCATCATTAGGCTGCGAGCTCATTGATCTGCTAACGAAAATGTGTAAATAGTTATACGAAACATGTGGACGCCTCCACACCTCCACACCTCCACCCATATCCATGAGCGACAACTACAATAACAGGCAAGCATTTTTTGGCAAATAACAAAACCAGACAATTATGAACGAGAAAATAGCGACGGTTGCAATCAGATGGAAGCTACGACGAAAATGGCTGCCTACATCTTCTTATTAATGAATCTTAAAAACTGATAAAAAGAAAGAAAAAAAAATAGATAATGAAAACTAAAAAAATAAAATAAAATAAGACTTAAAGCAATTGTACCAGAGGGTTGATCATGTTCTGCGCGAGGGGGGAAATTATCTGGCTATTTTATATTACTTTTTGTTGTGACAGTTAGCTTTATGCTTTGATATGTATGCTGGTAATAGCGATTGGTGGTTTACACGATGGAAGAGGGCGAAGGAAAATCTACAGGGTGACTGGAACGGTGGGGGGGGGAGAATATGGAAGAGAATTAAGAAGGAATATGGCAAAAAAAAGAATTAAAACCAAACAGGTGGTGACAATGGGAAGAGCTAATGAGAAAACCCATGTTGATGGAAAACGAGGAGAATTTTAAAAGATGCTAACACTAATAGAAATCTGAAAGTGGGGAAACTATTTAGTGAAATAACGCTAGTAGCAGTGGAAGTAGAAAAAGAAAAAGTAGATACTGAAGAAGAAAAAGAAGACAAGGAAGAAGAAGATAATGAAGAAGAAAAAGACACAAAAGATAACAGGGAAGACACAGACAAAGAAAAGAAGACAAATACGAAGAAGAAGACAAAAAAGAAGAAAAACAAACAAATAAGGAGACTACAGAGAAGAAGTCGACGACATACGAAGAATATTTATCTTTTGTCTTCGTGTTTTTTACTCTTTTGTGTCTTAAGTCGAAGAAAAACTCACAGAAATAGAAAAAGAAGACGGAAAACATGAAATAAGACAAAGAAATAAAAAAGAAGTAAGAGAAAGGAAGAAGTAAGAATATATGAAGAAATAGGAGAACACGGAGAAGAAGAAGAAATAAGAAAGCAAAAATCAGTGTGAAGCAATGAAGATGAACATGAAATTGAAGAGTAGAAATAACACGATTAGAAGAACAAGAAAAAAAAAGGAAATTGATTTTTTTTAAGGTCTATCAGGTGTTTGCTGGTTTTATTTAAAGCCAGAAAATATTTTTAGATTCCAAGAAACTTTTTGAGATAATAATGATTCTTACTGATACAAGTCTTACTAATTAACCCATAGGTTGGGACAGTAGAGGTTGATTCATAACTTTCTCAATGGTATTTGTGCGCAAGTGAATATAACCAACAGGAATGGAATTGGAACGCGGCTCTTCGATTTCCAATTCGCATCCGATAACTATTACACCACCCGCACATCCGAGCTTACTTCACATGCTGACCATATGCAATCACGTATCTAGATACTGACCAGGGTAAACGTTACTTAATTTAAGTGATTTTACGAGGACTGGTGTTTGAAAATGATATAGCCGTAAGCCACAATAATAATGAGATTTTTAGAAGAATACCAATGAAAAAGAAGAAAAGAAATAAACAGAAGAATGAGGAGAAAAATACCATGAAGAAGAAGAAGAAGAAGAAGAAGAAGAAGAAGAAGAAGAAGAAGAAGAAGAAGAAGAAGAATACCATGAAGAAGAAGCGGAAGAAAAAGAACAAGGGGGAGAAGAATACCACGAAGAAGAGAAAGAATGAGGAGGAGGGGGAGGAGGAGAAGAATACCAAGAAGAAGAAGAAGAAGAAGAATGCGATGAAGAAGAAGAGAAAGAAACAGAGGGGGGAGGAGGTGGAGGAGAATACTACTACTACTACTGCTACTACTACTACTACTACTACTACTACTACTACTACTACTAATACTACTACTACTACTACGAAGAATAACATGAAGAAGAGAAAGAAACAGAAGGAGGAGGAAAAGATTACCAAGAAGAAGAAAAGAGAAAGAAGAAAACGTAGAAAATGTGTGACATGAAGAAGAAAAAGAGCAAAAAGAAAAAGGAAGAAAGAGAAAAGGAAGTAGAAGAAGAATACCATGAAGAAGTAAAGAAAGAAACTGAATAAGAAAAGAATACGAATAAAAGAAAAAGGAAAAGGAAAAGAAGAAGAAATATACAATTAATAGGAGAAAAATCGAAGAAGAAGAATATCATGAAGTGGAAGAGAAAGAAACAGAAGATTAAGAAGAAGAAGAATAACACGAGGAAAAAGAAAAGAAGAAGAGTACCCAGAAGAAGAGTACCCAGAAGAAGAGTACCCAGAAGAAGAGATAGAAATAGAAGAGGAGAAATATTACGAAGAAGAGAAAGAAACAGAAGAAAAAGAATACCACGAAGAAGTGTAAGAAGCAGAATAAAGAGTAGAAGGTAAGAAAAAGTTGAGGAAGAAGAAAATTTAGTAGTAATGGTAGTAGTAGTAGTAGTGGTAGTAGTAGAAGAAGAAGAAGGAGAAGAAGGAGAAGAAGAAGAAAAAGTTGTAGCTGTAGTAGTAAAAGACGAAAAGAAGAAGAACAACAATGTTTAATACAAGAAAAATTGATATTATTTGCAATAATGGAGGCAACATTCACAGCAGAAGCGAAAATGTATGAATAAATAGAAACGAAGTAATATTAACATCGAAGAAAGATTCACAAAGGTTGTGGAATCATAAAATCAGCATATTAATAGCAAATGTAACCGAGGGAAAATTGGAGTAATTATTGTACTTTAGATATTCCATAGTTGCCGAAGTGGCATAACAATTTGAAAAAGGAATTCTCTGTGAGATTATTTTTATAAAAAAAAATACAGTAACAAAAAATAAAATGGAAGCATAATAAAAACACCACCATTTTTTTTATTTGCTTTTATTTTTTTTCTCCTGATTTTCTTCCATTTGAGTCGATCGATAAGACTTTTATAACGCCTTTTTTTTTGTTTTTATTTCTTTTTTTTTTTCTTTATCGGATAGATTTTTTTTATATCAGTTTTATTTGGATTGTTGTAATAATTTAATTTAAAATCTCACCTTAGATTTTTTTCCAAATTTTCCGTTTTCTCCTTTTCACATATTTCTCGTAATTTCATTGGTCAATAGGAGACTGAATGATTCACTTGAGTAAAGAGCACTACAGAAAGTTCCGAAATTTCAAAACGCTCTTACAATCTGGCATTTGGCCAGAGGTCTACTTAGACGTACACACACACACATATGTAGACATGGAACAAGGACTAGCTAGCTCGCATCCCAGACCATTGTCTTCTTATTTAAATTTTTACTGCCGTATCCCTTGGACAGTATATATAAGCAGCGTGGAGGTTTTAAGAAAAATGAAAAAGAAAATAAAAAGCAAATACATAAAATCCGAAACAGACATTTAGAATTTCACAGATACATAAAGACAAATTTAACACTGACAGGATATAGTGTTCGCTGGCTCGGTCACGTCCAGTGATGACTTGATGACCACCCAACTAGAGTCATCTACCAGTCTGGAACTTGCGGTAGACCATGCAACCGCTAGGACTTCTAGCAGATTAATCCGGCGATGGGAGATGTCCCGCCGCTCTGCCAAGACAGTGAGAGCTGGAGGGACACAGTGGCTCTCATGGGCTTAACGGTTTCCTGACATGGGATTTAGTAACAACAGCAGGACATATTGAAGAAAAGACGTCAGAAAGAAACAGAGACTAACCTATCTAACGAGCTTGTGTAAATGTATAGCAGAAAAGAGGCTGATCGAGATATTAAGAAAAATATTTCGAGTCGAGTTATTTGCTAATAAAAATTCATGTTTTGTTTACATCTTTTCAATAAAAATATTTTATTTTCAGGTTATAAAAAATACGCTCTGTATTAATAAAAAAAATTATAAAATTTAAAAATGTTATTGTTGAATTTATACGTTTTTTTTTTTCATAATAAATAGTTTAAAAAACGTCTGATAATTATGCACCAACCAATACAAAGATGAATTTGCGAATAACCAAGATCGTCCACGTACAGAAGGCACACTGTGCATAAAAGAAACCCTTCCCGGGGTTGGTGATAATGACACTACACCAATGAATTTTCTTTATTATCTGTGAATTTGCCATGAACGATAGTGGAGTGGTTTCCTGTTGCTTTCTCCACTCATTTGAATTGAGACTTCTCCTACTTCTTGTTTGGTTATTATACAAGTAGAGTCCAGGCTGACTTGATACTTAACACAGAAGGAGGGATATTATGTCTTTGCCAATGGCATTAGCGCAAAAGTGAACGTAATTTAAACCGACTCGTGTCGATAATTATAAGGCTACTAGCATATCCATAGACCGTTAACACTGAGCTGTATAAGGGTTTTACTAGAGGTCTCACTCTTATAGCATTGGGCCAACCTCAGCCCACGCTCAATTAATGGCCATATATTTAGATTTACATATGCACCCAATTTTGACGACATGACCAAGAAGCTACGAAAGAAGAAAAAAATACTCTAATCAGTCGATAAATGGAGGGAAACAGGACGTTCCTGCGTAGCCCATTTGGTGTCGTTGTTTCGGCGTGGCCGGTTTGGCGTTGCTGAGTAAACATGGGAATTTTTCGGCAGAGGGACGATTAGGCATCAGATTACTACTTCGTCGTTATAGTCAAATTTGCTCTCTCTCTCTCTCGTTTAGAAGTCAAATTAGTACTTTGTACTTACATGCACGAATAGTCCAATTTAATAACAAGAATAGCTGGAGGTATTTCTATATTATATTTCCTTCAATGCAATAAAAAAAAGTCGTAATTGAAGGGGAATCATAGAAGGGAGTTGCTGAGAATTACAAAATGAAGTAGTAATTTCTAACATTAAATTTTTTTTCCAAGTTTTTTGGGAAATTTCCATATTTTTAATTTAACTTTTTAAATTGCATTATTCCATTAGTGTTTTAATAGGATCCTTAATTCCCTAAATGAAAAAAAAAAGTCATCTTGAAAGTTGAGTGTTTTCAATGCTTTTATACTTGGGGAAAGCGTGGGCGGGCTCCGGTCAAAGACAGTTGCGTCGAAAGAGTCTGACGCCTAAACGGCTGTACCGAATATTCCAATTATTTTTCTGACATCGAATCAGCCACGCCGAACGGGCTACGCCGAAACGAAGCAAACTCTTAAATGGGGTATGAAATGGCTTTTAAATTTGAACGCCTCCAAAACGGAGATGCTATATTTTAATCCCCATAGAAAATCTTTATTTTACCTGCTATCAGCATGGCTGATGCTAACCTTCAAGGGCGTAACTCTTCGCGCCTTCTGAGTCTTACTGGCATTAAGCGAAGTGTTTATATGTGAATCAATTGCTAGGTCTACTGCTAGAGAAATTGGTACACTTTTTTGTAATTTTTCTCGTAAGAATCAATGTTTTTTTTTTTCAAGAGCCACTGACGTTAGAGGTTTACAGAGGAAAAGTGGAAAGAGGCACAATTCATAGGTGGGGAAAATAACGGTTCACATTAGACTTAAACAGGTTAAGATTTGTAGTGGTCGGGAAAGCATCCTCTTCGGAGTGGGTTCCACAAAGTAACGGCTCTCGGGAAGAAACTGTTCGGGTGGAACGTACATCTCACCAATAGAATACGACCGGAGTGAAGGTGGTTCGCTATAATGTGCGTGGCATGGAGGAGCTTAGCCGTGAAGGTTAAAACTGCTTGAACAAATGGCATATTTATAAGTTTGCCATTTGTCTGTGGATTGAATATTGCTGCTAAATCGGGCCTGGTGCTTCTTTTATATATCTCGTGATTCTCGACAAAATCCAGAGAAGGATCTGCAATGTCATTGGACCTGACCTGGTATCTCGATTCCGTGATGTGGTCTCCTGTTTCTTTTCTATTAGTATTTTCATAGCAGTTGTTCTGATGAGGTCTTCCCCTTCATACCTCGACGAAATTAATTTCAGCGTACTGCTAGATTGGCAATTAGGTCTCATTGTTTTACTGTTGAATTAGCTCGATGAAACAATAAGTTCTATTCTAATAGCTTATTCTCTTGCATTCCTCGCTTATGGAACTCTCTTTCGGTTTCTTTCTTACCTGCCACCTACGATCTTCAAACATTTAAATGCAACATCAATCGCCATCTTTTGTCTTTCTGATCTCTTTTATTTGACTTTTAGTACCCCTTTGCAGTTAGTGAAAATGCCAAGACCGACATTACATTTCCCAACTCCCATCGATAGAGGAAATAATCGATTTTTTCATACTTCTACGGCAGTTTTCATGTAGTTTGCGGCCATTTTCTACTGGCCAGAGTGAGAGCCTATAGCTGGTTGCCACGAATAGACAGGAAGATTCTATTGGCCAGCGTGAGAGCCAACAGCTGACTTACACATATTAACTAGCATGCTAGCATGCAAAAAAATCGATAGCTGCATTCGTCACAAGTGGGAAAATATAAATCAGCATGGCACTTCACTCCAATTGGCTCATTCGCTTGCTTAAACTCAACGTTGATTCTGATTCCGCAGAACTGGGTTGGGTGTGAAAAAATATTTGTTGTTAACATTCTTTTTTCATTCAGTTTTTCCAGTTACGAGTCCTTTTTTAAAGCTGATCGTTTTGTGTTCATTTTGTTTAGTTCTTCTTTCGTAACAGATTTAATGTTTAGTATAGAGCTTAGAAAAAATTCGCAGTGTGAGATAGGCAAGAAGTAAGGCATGTAGCAACACCAGCACGGCAAAGGGCACTCCTTTAAAGGCAAGGAAGGGCAAAAATATTTTAAGTCAAGTGATAGCGATTGCTGTATGAGTCTTTGAATCAAGCACGGGCAACGCCGAGCCATGCTGCTAGTTATATAATAAATGATATAATATAATATATAATGGTGAATATATAATTAAATAAAATGTCATTGTACTTTATTTCCTGAAGAATAAAGTTTACAAAGACGAATGAAAATTATTTTTGACTTATCCTAACCGTAATTTCGCAACTACAATTATTTGTGTCTGAAGATCAACAGGTAAGATGTTCCGAAAAGAAAAAGATGTAAAGATGTTCCGGAAAGAAAAAAAATGTAAAGATGTTCCGAAAAGAAAAAGATGTTCCGGAAAGAAAAAAGATGTAAAGATGTTCCGAAAAGAAAAAAGATGTATAGATGTCCCGAAAAGAAAAAAGATGTAAAGATGTCCCGAAAAGAAAAAAGATGTAGAAAAAGACGGCCAGTGAAATCGCCGAGTCCAATACATCAGTCAGTTATGTGCCATGCGTGATACATATATATATTTACACTATTAGTATTGTTCGGACTGTTGCTCTTATCTTTATTGCCATATTCACGACGTTTCAGCCGCTGTACCCTCCAGCATTCTTCAGATTATATACATTGGAATTTCGAACCGAACGCTTTATTTCTGAGAAATCCAGAAACGGCATGACACGGGGAACTAAAACGATTTACCGCGGTGGACAAAATAAAGGGCTCAATTTGTGTCAGTTCTCATTGGTCACGCACGTGTCACGTGTATTAACAAGAATTTTCACAAACCTACATACACATAGAATTATCCACGGTTGTAGCACAGTTGTCTGACCAATGAAAACTGACCCAAACATAGTTGAAAATATCTTTTTGCTTGTTTTTTTTTCTCAGTGTTTGACGAAGTGAAAAGTGAAACGTGTTAAATTGATAACAAGTATATGCCATGCGTGATACACGCTTAGGCGACCATGTATCTTTCGATACGTGACTAATCCGCAGTAGGTTGCTATTTCTTTCTGTGATAGAACTAGTTGCAAGGCTATAGAACCCGGTCTATTTTACCCGTAGCTGTGAGGGGGGTGGAGAAAAGGATTTCTACCTTTCACAAGGGTATTAGGGAATGTAATGGATTTGACTGGAATTCGAATTCGGCTCTCCGATTCTTCAACCCGATCCGCTATTACTCCATCGTGCCTCCTTACACTTCGCTATAATAAACTTGGGAAAGGCATGAACTCATTTTTCTCCCTTTAAGCTAGGCGTTAAATAAAAGGGCACCTCAATCTCTTTAGTCTCGGAAGAGCAATCTAGGACAGCGTTTTTTTATTGAGAGCCATAGAAGAAGCACAATTTTAATTGCGATCCGTTATAATTACCTGTATATTCACTAGGTTCATTTATTTAGCATAGCGACATTTTATATGCATATCTCTTATGATCCGCACATATTGCAATTGCATGTATGTTATTTATATTATCTATTTGGATGAATATAATATTATCACTTTTAGAAAAAGAAATTTGAAGGAAATTCAAACCCAAAGATAAAGTAAATAATATTTAATATTTCAACCATATTGCAAATATTCCTTACTGTGAAGACTTGTTACTTTCCTATTCTTATTAGGTGTATCAAAAGAACACAACGTTTGCTTTTTAAGATTATCATCTTTTAACAGTGTTCATGGAAGTTACATTTTCAGATATATCTGTTAATGTTGATGGCACACCTGTTCCTTTAACGTTCTTCTTTTTTCAAATGATATAATGACCCATCACTAGGTTTTAATATGGCAATTATGATAAGGGCAATAGTCCGAACAATGTAAAAAGTACACACACACACACGCACGCACGCACACACAAACACACACACACACACACACACATATATATTTATGTATATATGAATATAAAATTATTACTTTTAGAAAAACAAATTTAAAGAAAATTCTGACACAAAAGTAAAGTAAATAATATTTGAAAAGAAAAATGTCATTTAATGAGATGGGTGTGCTTGTTAGGTTAATAGGCAGCGGATTTCAATGGGAATTCCAATTGCAGACCTTCGTAGCAAATTTTGGCGCGACTAGTTTGTCAAACAAAATACATAAGCTCAATTCAATTACAACAGTATATATATATATATATATATATATATATATATATATATATATATATATATATATAAACATAAAAATGTCTTTTTTTATATTTTTATATATATATATATATATATATAAATGTCTATTTTTATATTTTTTTATTTTTATATATATATATATATATATATATATATATATATATATATATATATATAAATAAAAAATATAAAAAAAGACATTTTTATGTTTATACATTCTTTTTATAGATACAAATATTTAAGTAAATGCTCTGTTTTTATAATAAATAGTATTAAACAACATTTACCGGCCTGAATGTCCGAGAAATTTTCATATAAAATTTTCGTCCTCCGACAGGAATCGAACCTGTATCCTATACGTAACCGTCATATAGCCTGACGTGCCCTATCTGTTTCGGCCACAGAGGAGCGTTCAATCTTACTGTCTTTAAACTGTATACAATTATTTAAATAAATGCTCTGTTTTATAATAAACACTATTAAACAACATTTACCAGCCTGAATGTCCGAGAAATATATTATATATATATAGTTAAATTTAAATATATATATAGTTATATTTATTTTTTTACTGCGACCCACAGCAAGAATATATAACAAACGCCAAGAATGAATATAGGAAAATAAATGTATTAACGTAATAATACAAACTGGTAATACAGGTTAGTAGTTCCAGGAATGCGGGTTTAGTAGGAAAATATATACATGGTCTTTGGTATCGACGCATCGCTGTATGACTTCTTACTGAGTCTACGTGCTTGTTACTGTGACTCTTGTGCTACCCTCCTGTGTGTGACTCTGTCTATCTACATGACCGACTCTACGTTCTACTACTACTACTTGACTTGACCGTTCAGGTATTCACTGGTAGTAGTGTATGTATACCTTGGGTGAGTCCATTCGTGCAAAAAGGGGAGATCCCTCAACACTCATAAACAATGGAAAAGGTGCGTATTCGCTGTTTGTATTTTATAAAAATGAATATTTCATGTATTAATATTGGATACAGTTAAGTAAATCAAAATTTATGTTTATTTTAATATACACCTGTACATTTTATTCAAAGTAAATGGATATATAGTTTGGACAACCGCGTAGGCATGGCCAGTATTACATAAGCTAATTTTATATCTTGTGTATGATGTGACCTCATTAAAATTTCCGTAATTGACGGCATATAACGTGCACTTTTGTTTTTTACTAAAATATCTTTTAAAATTCCCCTGAGTCTTATATGCCATATTTAAGTTTACTAATTCTACTAATTACTATTTTTTTCTTGATTTGCCCCGCTGAAATTGGGGTGTGTCGTATACACCCGTGCGTCTTTTATGCCGTCAAATACGGTAGCTTCAAAATTAGGTCTTGAAAAGTGGCCTCATACACGAGTATATACGGTATTTATTCAAAAGCCTGCAATGGTAACAGAATGAAGAACCATCGTTATATAGTAAGCTGAATGGGAATATTAGAACGAGATGAGAATCGAATCCAGATGCATTGTGGGAAAATATCGGTGAATATCTCTGTTACTTTCATGCGGTCGAATATATGAAATTATTTCAATCTAAGTTGATCTGAGTGATTCGGTTCGTGTAAATTTGATTGACTCAAGGCGAAACATTCTTTTCTAAAGTAAAATGGCATACAGCTTGTCTCTCGGGCCACAAGGATATACGAAAAGCAATGAGACGCTATAGCAGATACCGAGTTTATTTGATCATCAAATAACAGATCTATGAAACAACATCCATGAATGCGATAGACCCGCGAGCCAATCACCTTATAAATATCTTCACTTGACGCAATATATGATGTACAATTGCATATCAATCAGTATCACCCAATTTTCAAGACAAGCATTTTCACCTATTCAACATCTCGACCAATCCAACAATGGAACTTCTAACTATACTTATCGACTAGTAAGATTATTGGCATTCAATTTTAAACTGGCGAGGGAATATTGTAAACTTAAAAAAATATCTTAAAATAGGTAACAGTAAGTCGACAAGGTGAAATTTAGCAGCTTCTCTCAAAAATGACCCACATTCTGTTGTTAACCCCGGCAAGGAATGGATTGTTAATTTTTAACGCCTACACAACAAATCTGCTCTCTTTCAATCATCTGAATGAAGCCTTTCTACCTTCCATCTGCAAGGCTGATGTTAACCTGCAGTTGAGTGACTTATTGCCCCTTCTCGGAGTAACATTTTCTGCTGACATGAAGTGGAGAGATTATAACGAATCAATTGCTAGGTCTGCTACTAGGAAAGTTGGTTCCTTGTGTGGTGAGAGACAACTTTTCTCGTCAGAATTTACCTTAGATATTTATAAATCTACCATTCGTCCCTGCTTTGAATATTGCTGCCACATCTGGTCTGGTGCTCCTGTTATATGTTTAGAGAGTCTTGATAAAATCCAAAGAAGAATCTGCCATGTTACTTGTACTGATATGGCATCTCGGCATCAGTCCCTTTCGCACCGCCATAGTTTAGCTTCCTTGTGCTTTTTCTAGAAATACTTTCATGTTAATTGTTTTGATGAACTTTCCTCTATGGTTTAGAGAGTTTATGGATTTAAGCGAAATACTAGATTGGGGGCAAGATCTCAACCCTTTCCATCTGTTCTATGCTAGCAATTTCTTCTATCAGATTTCTGGCTTGTGGCGCTCTATTCCGGCTTCTTGCTTCCCGCTCAACAAAAATTTAAATGCAATATCAATCGTTATCTACTGTTTTATTAATTCTCGTTCTTTCATTGTTTTCTCTCCTTAATTGTATTTTTTGTCGTATTCTCTGACACTCAGTAGTCCGTTGCGTCTTAGTAGCTTTATTGCCTTGGTTGGAATGAAATAATACTAAAAAATAAAACAAAAAAACAAACAACATCGCTAATTTCCAGGACAGACGTCGAGTCCCTTTGAAGTTCCAAGAAATTAACGGATTCCAAGCCTAAATGAAAAACCGTAAATATTGGTTATATGTATGTGAATGTATAATAATTCTAATTTGTCTATGTGAGATTCAGACGATAATACTAACGTTGCTCAGCAAGTCGAATGCACGTGATACCTGATCAACCAATCAAATTCAGACAACACAAAAGAAATACCAGAATTTCTTTACTTTTTTTTTCATATCTCATTTTCTGATCAAAAGCTGTAATTCTGTCCTTAGTTTATTCTTTATTAATGCGTCTATCGTCTGCCCTGATATAAACTTTTCAGTCTGAATTTCCTGAACGAAAATAAATTCATTTGTGTCTTCTCATTTAGTTTAATACTTTTTATTTATTAAGAGTTCAGATGAATCATTTACCAATGTATTCTCCTTCATTGTTCACGACCCCCTGTCAACGAACCACTAAGTGTTCAATGCCTCAACGATAGAAATCAATATTCATCAAGTCGCGTTTTAAGCTCTACATCGTTGTTGAACGAATGTCCCCTCAAATTTTTATAAAGCGATCGAAAAATGTGGTAGTCTGAAGCAGATAGATCAGGAGAAAATGGTAGGTGTGGAAGAACTTCCCAAGCTCTTTCTTTGCTTTCACAAAGAGACTGGTGTCGCGAGGGTAAACTGCCGCTGGAGTTTGCTTCTTTCGGTCGATGCGTGTGGCACCCATTCGGCGTGGACCTTACCTGAAGAATACGAGCGAGAGTAACATGAGAGAACGCTTTCTTCTGGGACCATCCCCTAATTATCTGGCGCTGTTTGTTTTTAATCAGCGCGCGTAATTGGTTCTCATCAAACGGATCAGGTCGGCCAGAACACGAAGAGTCTGTGTTTACCTTCTATGAAACATGAAAATCCATTTATGCACCATTCTTTAACTCACTAACTGTCTAGCGAGACATTCACAACGTTTCGGCAATTGTTTCCTCCTTCAGATGTTTGTCGATCAGAGTAAACAACTGAGAATTTCGAATTGGACAATTTATTTAATCAGAATAGATCGTTGTCCTTCCGAAACAAACAAGCAAACATGGCACATAAAAGGGTAAACATTATTTTCATATTTTTAGATTTGCGTACATTGTTTTCACTTTTCAATTACGCTCGGCAGGAAATGAGTCCAATTATGTAGTTAGCAACAGTCTATGCGATTGTCTTACCGTTATTCTGATTCCGAGTTCGACTTCCAGTCGAATCCATTACATTCACTTACGTGCTAATACCGTTGGGAAAGGAATGAATCCTCTTCTTCCTTCAGCTATGGGTAAATAGCAGGACAGACCGGGTTCTGTAGCCTTGGATTGCAACTGGTCTACCGCAGAAAGAAATGGCAACCTACTGCGGGAGGAAAAATCTACCTTGTCAGTCATGTATCGAAAGATACATGATCACCTAAGCGTGTATCACGCATGGCACAAAACTGAATGTTGGTAATGGAGGCATTGTAGAGTAATGGAAAGCGGCTCGGATTGAGTAATCGGAGAGCCAAGTTCGAATTCCAGTCAAACCCATTATATTCACTTACGTGTTAATACCCTTGGGAAAGTTATGAATCCTTTTCTTCTCCCCCTAGCTATGGGTAAATAGCAGGACAGACCAGGTTCTATAGCTGTGGCTTGCAATTGGTCTACCGCAGAAAGAAATGGAAACATACCGCGGGAACAATCGGCCTCGTCAGTCATGTATCGAAAGATACATGATCGCCTAAACATGTATCACGCATGGCACATATCTGACTGAATGATGCCGTTAGGAAGAACAACCTTACATGATGGGATTGTTCTTTAACTTTCAGGGTTCTTGATAAGATCCAGAGACGGATATGCAATGTAATTTGCCCCGATCTGTCATCTCGTCTGCAGTCGCTCTCTCACAGACGCGACGTTGCCTCGCTCTGTCTTTTTTACAAATACTTTCACAGTAATTGCTCCGAGGAGCTGCTTTCGCTGGTTCCTAGGCCTCATGAATTTAAACGTCCTACGAGGCTGGCATCCCGTTCCCACCCCTTCACCGTTGAAACTGTTAGATGTAGACGTCTCTTCTACTCCAATAGCTTCATGTCTCGCACCTCTCGCCTGTGGAACTCCCTTCCTTATTCCTGTTTCCCTGACAAATACAATCTCCAACTATTTAAGTGTAACGTCAATCGACATCTCCAGCTGCCTTGATCTATCCACTTCCCTTCTCCACATCCTTTCACCTTTCATTCCTATCTGCTCTCGCTCCAAATCTTCTGTAACCCCCTTGCCTTGATCGATCCACTATCTTTCTTCACATCCTCTCCTTTACCACTCCTATCTGCTCTTCCTCCAAACCTTCTGTAACCCCTTGCGTGCTAGTGGCTTCCAGCCTTGGTTGGGGTGATAAGCTTAAAAAAAAAAGAAAACTAACACCAGTTTAACATGTTCAAACAACCTAATTTCATGTTCTGTTCTCTTGCTTAGCATGACTCTAACCACTTGCCAGATCAGGCCAAGTAATGTTGTCACGTTTGGGCTGAAGCCGTCCAGTCATCATTTTCCAGTTTCGACAGAGTTCAAATCCATCTCCCAGTCCTTGTTGGAGAAGAAGTATTTCCCAGTATTTTCCTCCAACCTCTCTCTCATAGGTGGCATGTGGCGAGTATCTCACAGCTCTATCGCTATTTTCCTGGAAAGTGTTCGGACGAAGTACATTCCTTGGTTCCGCCGGGTCTAATTGACCCGCCATGCCACTTACATAGTAGCAAATGACTCACATTCGATCTGTATTCCATCGATGAGAAGCAAGTTCGACTCGGGCAACTTCTTTCGTCGAACCACTGCATAGATTCCCAAGACGATTTTTCTCTGATCACCACAATCTTAACTTGTTCAACTCTACAGTTAACTGTCATTTTCCACTCTTAAGTACCCTTAAAAGTAATGTTCTGTTATTTCCCCCTCTAAACTACCCTTAAACGTAACCCAGGATTTGTACAGTGTGGACCTTACTATAAAGAAATTTAAAAAAAATGTGAAACATAGATTGATATACGTTTCTTATTTGTTCTTTTATCATCTTGTTGCATTCCGATCCATATTTGAAAAATGAGAAAAAAAAAATGAACAAAAACTAGAAAGAATTCAAAAACGTGACTAGAAAGTGATAGATATCTATCGATTATCAAATTACCTACTTCCGGAGGATCGCGTAAAAAAGAAAAAAAAAAAAACTTTTTAGTTTAGTTGTGGCCCATCACTGTGCACCGGGAAATTATTTAGAAATAGTAATGCCCTGCTATTTGGTATGCATATTGAGATACGAACCTGACTCTAATGGTCTGAAAGCGAACCATTCCATTCTTCATCTTTTTTTCCACTGGTTTTCTTCCTTTCTCCCCCACTCACCTTGTCTATTTTTTTTAATTTCAAACATTTATCATCCATTGACTCCTTAAAAAAATTCAGTAAATTTAATTTTACAAGGTGAAAATGATCATTTACATAATTGTATCTTTATTCCGATTGCACGACACACACACACACACACACACACACACACACACACACACATATATATATATACATATATATATATCGTGCAATCGGAATATATATATATATATATATATATATATATATATATATATACAAGTATATATTAATATTTATTAGTTAGAATAAATTCTATTTTAGTCTAACCCCAACATTAAAGCATTAAATAAGTATTATAACCTTAGTTCGTTGTCAGGTTTTTTGAATTCTCGTATACTTGTATTTTGATTGGTCATTCCAGGTTATGTAACAGCGTTTCCCCTTAGCGAGGGTTGTTTGATTTGAACCTTTTAAAAGCCTTTATTCTACACTCAACATCATCACTTGATAAGACACCAGAAGTATTGAAACAAAATGGCTATTTTTGTAGTGATTTTATAACATATTTATGTTATAATCTTCGAATAAATAATTATATATATATATATATAATTATTTATTCGAAAATTATATATATATATATATGTATATATATATATATATATATATATATATATATATATATATATATATATATATATATGCAAAAAAAAGCCGAAACAAAACATTAAATAAAGCTTTGACGGTAGTTTCTCATTTTGCCAGGGTCCGGTTATATGAGTCTCGTGTTGATTGTGTAGCTAAACCGGATAAGAGACCGTTTGCATTATACCAGTTTAAATATAGTCGAACGATCGCCAACTTTGTACTGATAATTCAGAATATTGACAAGAGATTATATTTAATTTACATGTAAATTCATTTACCTCAAATATATTTTCGGCCTCTCGTGGGAAAAAAAAAAGAAAAGATATAAGCATATTTACTGCTTTTGGAGGGAAAAGAAATGAAATAGGAATAGAATTAGAAAGGAGAGAAAGAATAAACGAGAGAAAGAAAAAAAAACGACTGGTATAAAAGGAAAAAAACGGCGACATGAAAATAGAAAGTGATGTAAAAATAGAAATATTGTGAAAAGGTAGATACACTTAGAGGTAATGATACACACAAACATTAAAAAAAAGTGCTCTCCTCATATACACACAAGTCATGTTTCAACACACGTAGGAACATGACAGGACCAAGAAATGCTCACTTGGGAAAGAGGACTAACTTTTATTGAGAGAAAGTGATAGGGCGAACATTTAAAAAAAAAATTAATTTCTTTTTTACTGACCAAGTTATTTGTCTTAATTAATTTTGACAAATCCCCAAAGTTATAGTGAATTCGCACACTAAAGTCAAATTGATTTATAGCTTTTAGAGTACTGTACACGCAAACAAAAGAAACTATAAGGCGTTTGTTATCTCCCCCCTTCCCATTGTAGAAATGGACTCAGCTTATATGTGACGTAATAGGCAAAACGTTAGTGAAGCTATGACAGTTTAACTGTGGCAGGTATGGTACGTAAACGCTATATAACACAGTGTAAGCGTGAAATAATTGAGGAGAAAGAAATTGGGTTATTTTAATGAAAAATTAATATAACATCCTCCGACGAAAATTTATTGAAATATAAATAATATACGTGTCTTCAGCGATTAATATATTTTCAGTTTATATTCTCTGCTTAATAAATTATAGCGAAACAATTTGGGATACGTGAATATTGAAAATATAAATAATTATAAAAACTGAATTGAACATTTCTTAAAATCTAATTTCTATAAAGACACGGTTCATGTAAAAATCAAGTTTTCAGGCGCTTAACGCGAATTTCGTTTTGTTTGGCTAATGTTTTGTGAAATTAAATTATTTCTCTCGTGAGTTATTCTTTTAGAAACATGTTGAATTGATTTGGGTTATGTATTTTTCATAGAATCAGATTTTCAGTAAAACTTACATACATACACACATGCATACACATATATATATATATATGATAAAGTAAAAGAACAAATAAGAAAAGAGGTACGGTGGAGTAATGGATAGCATCCCGAATTGAGGAATCGGAGAGCCAAGTTCGAATTCCAGTCAAATCCATTACATTCACTTGCATGAATCCTCTTCTTCTCCCAACATGAATTACATTAACTTTACTGATTAATTCTCATAATGATTACTTCTTTATTATATATATATATATATATATATATATATATATATATATATATATATATATATATATATATATATATATAAATATAATTTCTCGGACATTCAGACCGGTAAATGTTATAAATAATGTTTATTATAGAACAGAGCTATGTTACTATAATATTTGTATCTATAAAAAGAATGTATAAACATAAAAATGTCTTAAAATAATTCTCGGACTATGTCCATTTCATAATGTGTGACGTCATTTGTTTACATTTAGATACGCTTTTAGCAGATATGAATGTACGTGAGAGATTCATAGAAAATTGAAGTTTAAAGGCAGTAAATTCTACCTTGTTAATCGATTGGTTGAGAGCACGTTAGGCTAAATGACGGTTCCGTATAGGATACGGGTTCGATTCTTGTCGGAGGACGAATATTTTCTATTAAAATTTCTCGGACATTCAGAAAATGCAGGATGACACAAGTGATTCTAACGATTTAAGTTGTTGGACTCTTTTTGTACTTCATACGTTGTTGTCTAATGATAAAAAGAGCAACTGGACTGTGGACTCTGGAGCAACATGTCACATGTGTTATAATGTCAAGAAATTCATTAATTTCAGAAAATTGGATGTAGCAGAGGAAATAACCCCTGGTGACGGATTCTCAGTTGAGGCATTAGGAATAGGAACAATAGAACTGAAAGTGGGTGTACCAGAGGGGAAACACCAAAGATGCAGGTCGTATGAGACTCTATATGTTCCCAAATTATCTAATAACTTATTAAGTGTGTCTAAAGCTACTAAATCAGGAAAGACATGCATATTTACTGAATCAAGTTGTCAACTTTTGGATGACAAGCAGAAAGTGGTGGCTACAGGTTCAAAAATTGGGAACATATACTATTTAAACTGCAGTGAAGTACACGAAGCAGCCCATGCAGCAACTACCTGCTTAGGTAGTAACACAAAAGAGGAGATTTGGCATAGACGTTTTGGCCACCTTGGAGCAAAGAATTTACAGAAGATAGTATGGGACCAACTTGTAACTGGCCTTGACTATGATGTAACTAAGGATATCAACTTTTGTGAGCCATGCTTGGATGGAAAACATCATCGTTTACAAAATCTGGTGGAAGGCGAGCCACCCAACTTCTCGGAATTGTACATAGCGATGTTTGTGGAAGGATAGAGACAAAATCGCTTGGTGGAGCTGAATATTTTGTCACATTTATTGACAATAAATCAAGCATTGTGTGGATATACGTGCTCAAGCACAAGAGAGATGTGTTCAAAAGGTTCATGGAATGGAAAACCATGGTGGAGAAATCCACTGGACATAATGTCAAGACTCTACGCACTGATAATGGTGGGGAGTACACTTCAAGAGAATTTGAGGATTATTTAAAGAAGGGGGGTATACGGCATGAATATACTGTTCCTAAAACTCCAGAGCAAAATGGAGTAGCTGAAAGAATGAACCGAACATTGGTGGAAACAGTGCGAGCAATGTTGTCGGATTCGAAGCTGCCTAAGAAATGTTGGGCAGAGGCTTTATCCACTGCTTCATATGTTCGAAACCGGAGCCCAACAAATGCAGTACAAAGTATGACGCCATGTGAAGTATGGAAGGGCTACAAACCTAACGTGAACCATTTACGCATTTTTGGATGTGATGCTTTTGTCCACATACCAAATGATGAAAGATTTAAAATGGATTCCAAAGCAAAGAAAAGTATATTCTTCGGATATGCTATTAGTGTTAAGGGGGTATAGACTCTATGATACAAGAAAAAATCAAGAATATTCCATAGCAGAGATGTCATCTTCAACGAATCAGATTCAATAGCTGAACAGGGGAGAAAGGAAGTTGTAAACCGATCTCTAGTAGTAATTGAATATTGAACACAGCTGTGATGATGATGACAACTCGCAGGAGGTGACAGAACCCCGAAGATCATCAAGGATTAAGAAAGCCCCAGACCAGTATGGCGAATGGGCCTCCATGGCTCATCATTTAAATGACCCATTGACAATGAAAGAATCACTTTCCAGTCCTGAGAAAAATGAATGGATGTAAGCAATGGAAAGTGAAATTTCTTCCTTACATACTAATAAAGTATGGGACCTTACGGAATTGCCCAGTGGACGAAAAGTTATTGGTAGCAAGTGGGTGTTTAAACGAAAGTGTGATGCTGACGGAGACATGGGACACCATAAAGCTCGACTGGTAGCTCAAGGTTGTCTTCAGAAGCACGGAATTGACTATGACGAGACCTTCTGCCCAGTTACCAGATTTGAATCTGTGCGAACTGTTATTGCGTTAGCAGCACTGCTTGACGTGAGGCTACATCAATTAGACATAACCACTGCATTCTTAAATGGTGAGCTGAAGGAAGAAATTTACATGAAGCAACCAGAAGGATTTAAATTTAAAAACATCTTGTCTGTAAACTGAAGCGAAGCATCTATGGTCTGAAACAATCGCCAAGATGTTGGAATGAATCACTGGATTGCCAGCTAAAAAAGATGCATTTCAAGCAGTTAGAGAATGATCCTTGCATCTACATACAATCTTCAGGAGGAGAAATCTTTATAGCTGCTGTTTATGTTGACGATATCATTCTGGCGGGCAAGTCTCTGACACGTGTCCAAGAATTTGTTAAAACAATATCGAAAATTTTAAAAGTCAACGACTTGGAGAAACTACATCACTTCTTGGGTGTTAAGATTGCTTATCCCGAATCAGAGAAAATATGGATTGGACAACCGGCATATAGAGCAGAAGTTTTGAAAAGATTCCAAATGGAAAATTCAAAACCCACGTCACCTCCAATTGATGTTGGAGCAAGATTTACCAAAGCAATTAAAGAAAGCAAGCTGGTCAACCAAAAGTTGTATCAATCAGCAGTTGGAAGCCTACTGTATCTGTCAACAAGGAGACGACCTGACATTGCCTATGCTGTCGGAAATGTTGCAAGATTCTGCTCCCAGCCTACAATGGAACATTGAAAGTCTGTAAAACATATCTTGCGTTACCTAAACGGTACACGAGGGTATGGTTTATTATATGATAAGGAGAAAGAACCAATCTCTTGGGGTACTCAGATGCAGACTGGGCTGGTGATTTAGATGATCGCAGATCAACCTCCGGGTACTTGTTCAAAGTAAATGTATGCAGCGTCTTCAAGGTGATTTAATGGGAGTTTCAGTTGAACTGACACTGATATACGAGGACAATCAATCAATAATATGTATGGCAAAAAATCCACAATATCATGGACGAGCCAAACATGTTGATATTAAGTTTCACGACATTCGAGAGCAGGTGGAAATGAAGCCTATTAAACTAGAGTACTATCTGAGCAAAGACATGATAGCTGATATGCTGACAAAAGGACTTGTGAGCACAAAATTTGTGAAACTCAGAGAACTGTTAGGTGTTAGAGAACTGATACAGTAGTCTGACAGCAATTGAGGAGGAGTGTTGAATTATCAATGGCTGTCAGTCTGCCAAGAGTTATCTGCTCTTAGTTTTTGTTATCTCCTCTTGTCTCTTCTTGCACAGTCCCTAATGTAGATAAAGCGTTCGCCTCGTGCGTGTGTTAAATAAAGCATGTCTATGTGGTTTTATTAAATTCGTCTTCCAGTCTGAAGTATCAAGTCTATTCAAAACAAGGTATGTTTCGATCTGATTGATTCTTGACTTTATAATTATCCTTTTTATTTATATATACGGGTCGGTGGTGCATTGTGGGTAGTCTATTTTGGCGGTTATTTTACCGGAAGTCGTTTATTTGTTTATATATTTATTTCGGTTAAATTATTTTGCTTGTTATTTATTTTTATTTTTTATTTTTATTTCTTATCTTATATATTTATCTATTTTTTTTTATCGGTGTTTTTATTAACGTAGTAAAAATTTGTTTATATAGCTTATTTAATAGTTTTGTTTTTGTTTGGGAAGATAATTAAAGCTATTTGTTCAATTTTGGGGTGGATTGTTGTAGTTTGTTCTTACTATCATTTTGGCGGGAACAGTTTTTAATTTGTTTATTAATTCATGTATTTATTTGGGTTGATTACCTTTATTTATTTTTTCTAACGGCTAGTTTATCGGTATCGGTTGTTAGTTTATTTATATATTTGGATGTATTTAGATCAATTTATTTTAATTGATATTATTTATTTGTTATACTGCATATTTTCTCTTTTTGTTTTTCCATTTTTAAGTAACGTAGTATATTATTTTTTTTAATTCATTTTTTATCGTTATATAACAGTTATAGCTACTTTTTTCGTCCGATTTTTGGTTTGATTTTTATAGTCTAACTAATTATTTTGGTCATAATAGTTTGCTAATTTATTTATTATTTACTTTATTTATTATTTCGTCTATTCTAATAGGTGTGATTTGCTAGTTTGTTTGGATTAATTTATTTTGCTTATTTTATTGTCTTTATATATATATATATATATATATATATATATATATATATATATATATATATATTAGAGCCGTTTGCAAATTCAATCTGAGCAAATGACCAAACATTAGAGTCTATTATTTTTATGTTGTTTTTATTTCCTTCTTGGTAGTCCCGAGAACTTTTCAGTATCTTGAATATGAATCGAGAGGAGTCAGGCGTTTATTAATATTACCTCCCACATCACCGAGACAGATTTATGTAGGATGCGACTGACACTAAATCCGTGAACGAAAAACGTAGAGATTTAATCCTGACCTTCAGACTAAGGGGTTTTAGGCCTAAACTGTAAAGAATAACTTGGCAAGGTGTCCTCAAAAGAAATCAAAAAGGAAAGGAGTTGAGCAAGGAAAAAAATAAAATAGAAATCTGAAATGTTTACTGTCGAGAAACAACGCACATGATTATTAATCAGGAGAAGCAAAGAACTGAATATCGAAGTTCGTCAAACGGAAAGAAGAAAATATGAGTGCAAATAACAAAAGAGAAATATAGATTTTCAAATGAAAAAAAATAGGCAAATAAATTGTAGAAGACACTAAAAAGTAAAAATAAATATATGAAAAACGGTGACAAGCAGAAAGGACATATAATCGAAAGAAAGGGAAAAAAAACTGCAAACCGAATAATAAAAACTCAGAACACCTGACAAATAAATGGTAATTGTTGATTTTGTTTAACGGTATATCAAAATTTCTATTATTTAATGCCAAAATCTCTATATATTTTGAACGCAATTGCATGCCTTCAACTATATGTTATTCTGTTGTTACAATTCAATACATGGTAGATGATACTCCGCTTTTGTGCATATATATGTTTGTGAGGACACAATTACTAGAGGCAGTGATATGTATGTTTTATGTTAAAGTTATATTTTGCAATACAGTTGGATTTCTTTAAGACATTGTAGGATATTATATGGTTTAATGTTGTTGTGGAGCAAAGAGTACACCCTCCGTGACTCTGTGAATTCATCCATTTCTATAAAGCGTTCCATGTTGTGAGTACTCGCATCGGAGTCAGGCAATTCGTTGCCAGGCTCGCGGTTGACTTGTCGAACTCTCTGCCTATGGACAGAGTCTCGTCAGGGGAAGTAGACAAACCCAACCCCGTGTATGCCGGGTATACGGGGAATTTTTGCCTGAGCCTACGAGGTCAGAATTGCCCCACATAAAAACCAGCCTTGTGCCACATCCTGCCTCGTGGGGAGGTCGAGGTCGAAGACAAGACCTCTGACTTCGGGCACAGGATGACTTAGTTGGAGCTCTGTCTTCGGATAGAGACTCGGCTGAGAAAAACAAACAAGTACTGTACCCGAGCCCGCTTTTGCGGGGTTGAGTAAATTTTGACCAGTCGCCCGGGTTGATACGCTTGGATACCCCTCATAAAACTTGATCTTGTGTCGAATCTAGTCCACAGTAATGGAATATATCTAGCTTGGTCTTCGGGGTATTGAATGTAACCAACCATTTTTTACCCCATTAGGTAGTTTGTGCAAGATCGGAAGAGAGATCAGTCACATCTAGTCCGCAGTGAGGCAACTGTTAAATACCAGTCGAATCGCAGTCAGTCCGAGGCTCGCGACAAGAAAAGATCTCTATCTTCGGGCAGAGGGTGACAAGATAACCGTCTTCGGGTAACTCAGTCGGGGCTCTGTCTTCGGATAGGGACTCGGCTGAGAAAAACTGACAAGTTGGAGTCAGGCAGTTCGCTGTCTGGTTTGCGATTGATAAGACCTCTGTATTCGGGCAGAGGGTGACTCAGTTGATGCTCTGTCTTCGGATAGAGACTTGGCTGAGAAAAAACAGACAAGTAATGTCCTCGAGCCCGCCTTCGTGGCGGCTGGGTAAATTTTTACCAATGGCCCGGGTTTCCCCCAATAACCCCGACTTTGGATCACAACTCATTACAGTGAGGTGGTGGGGACTGAGTAAATACTAACTATACAGGCGTTACATCAGTAGCCTAAGAACTACGTATAGAGGATACGTTGTCGAATTACGTTATACCAAGTATAAGTGTGGTTTATAACAATGACCTTACGATATGAATTTATAATAAATAAAAGGATTCGCGAACATAAGCATGGGACAAAATCGTAACATTATAACAGAAGATATAATAGTTGACGACAAGAGGCTTGAACTCAAGTACGGTATAACAGGCACCATCTATCTATCTATCTATCTATCTATCTATCTACCTATCAGTTGTGTAACTCTGCCGAGTGAAGATAATTCTGGCTGACAACAAATTAGTTGTGTTTCAATCCTGGCTTGAGGCATTCGGAAGTCTAGTCGCACTGAAGAGCTGTGATACAGCGAAACAGTACTGTCTGTGAATGACATAATTTAGCTCTTGAAAATACATTTCAATTGAGCACTGTTGAGTGATAAGCTAATTCTATAAGCAACAGTCACCTGCACTAATGCAAAGCTCTTCAGTAAAATGAATGAAGCACTTTGGCTGTTTGGCATTCGTTTACATTTGTAAAAACAATACGCTAGATTTAGTTGTGTAACTCTGCCGAGTGAAGATAGCTCTGACTGACACCAAATTAGTTGTGTTTCAATCCTGGCTTGAGGCATTCGGAAGTCTAGTCGCACTGAGGAGCTGTGATACAGCGAAACAGTACTGTCTGTGAATGACATAATATATATATATATATATGTTTGTTATGAAAACACTCCCCTGAGTGCTCAGGATCGCCTCGTCAGTGATGTTATGACTTGGGGTCATGGCAAGTTTCGGGTCTTCCAACATAATACCTGCTCGCCCAAGTACCGAAACAGTACTATTCCGGCAGGCGATCCTGAAACAAAAAAAAATAACAAAAAACGTGAAGCACGCAACAAATGGAACCTCTAATATATATATATATATATATATATATATATATATATATATATATATATGGAATTATAATAGTGGGCGGACAGATTTTCGAAACTCATAAGTGTGCAACAAGAGTTACAAGAATTTCAACCACGATGATTTTTTTAAGAATCTTGGAGATTTGGAGAAAATTTCAGCTTCAGTAATTAAGTCTGTGGTTGCAGGGATTGAGTAATTTTTGGCATTAGCTTATGTGCACGCGTTTGAAATCTCCATATTAAACTCGCCATCTGCCATATTCCGCCAAAGGGGCGGAGGTCAGAAGCGAATAAACAACAATGGTAGTATCTGTTCTCATATTTAAGGGTAATTGTAATATTTGCTGTTTCTTTACAAGGACACATTCACCATTCATCAACTGAACAGCCAGTGATATTCTCGGATGGAATTTGTAAAAAAAATCTTCCTCTTGAAACAATCTTTTGGAAAATAAATATCTCAAGTTCAGTAACTCTTATCACTCTTTACAGCATAGATACCAACGTAGATTCGGTTAAGAGAGACAGAGAAAAAGAAAGATGGACGAAAAAAGCGAAACGAAAAAGCGAAAGAGAAAGAAAGAAAAAAGGAGTTAAGAAAAATAAATCAAAGATGCAATGAAAACAAATGAAAGAAAGAGCAAAACACAGAAAAAGGAAACAAAAGGAAAAGAAACTATGGAAGAAACAAAAAAAGGAAGAAATAGAAAAAAACAATATTAAAAACAAAATACCGATCAAAAGGAAGAAGGACAAAATAAAACAAGGAAACGAAAGAAAAATAAAAAAATAAATAAAAAGAGAGTTATTGTTATGGGAGCTTATCCATAATAATAATGGACTATCCCGGACATCATAAATACTGCGCCTCAAGAGGGAGTAGCAGTCAGTCAGTTCAGAGTCAGTCAGAGAGACAGAGTCAAAGATTACCATTTGGGATTATGGTCGCGCCGGCTATATTCCAACAGACAATGGATACGATGTTTGCCGGACTAGAGTACACGATTGCATACCTGGATGACGTATTAATTAATAGCGAAAGCGTTGAACAACATTGTCAACATATACAAGAAGTGTTGAAGAGAATACAAAGCTATGGATTCAAGGTAAAAGAAAACAAATGCGATTTTTTCATGAAGGAAATTAAATACCTTGGCCATATCATAGATCAAGAAGGAAGACGACTAGGCCCTGAAAGGTCAATAGCTATTAAAAAAAATACCAGTTTCTAAGAACATAATAGAGTTAAAAAGTTTTCTAGGCTTAGTTAGTTACTACCAGGAGTTCATTCCTCAAATGCATAAACTACGCGCACCACTGAACGAGCTGCTAAAGAAAGAAAAAGTTTGGCAGTGGACAGATCAATGCCAGGAAACATTTGAAAACATAATTAAGACGCTAACTTCAGATTTATTTTTGGCACACTACGATCCTAAACTAGAAATTATTGTAGCAAGTGACGCGAGCGCCTATGGAGTCGGGGTGTGTATATTACATAAAATGCCAGATGGGACAATAAAACCCATCGCACATGCTTCTCAAACATTACTACCAGCGGAGAAAAATGACTCACAAATAGAGAAACAAACTCTAGGAATTATCTTCGCAGTCACACGGTTTCATAGGTATATCTATGGTAGATATTTTACTCTTCAGACGGATCACAAACCGTTACTAACAATTTTTGGTTCGAATAAAGGTCTAACACCGCCAATAGGTTACTAAGAGGGGGAACAATTCTTCTGAACTACAATTTCAGATTGGAATATTTACCAACGAAAAAGATCGGGCATGCGGATGGTCTGTCGAGATTAATACCAACAAAGACAGAGCCATTGGAAGATACGGTAATCGCAACCCTAAGAAATGAAGAAGATAGCAGGACAGTACTATGTTGTACAGTTAGAAACCGCCCAGTCACACTACAAGACATAAAAAATGAAGCCAAAAATGACGAATTTATAAATGAAACAAAAGCAAAAATAGCAGAGAAAAATGAGCAAATATCGGACAGCTTTTCTCTATGCTATAATGTGCTACTTTACAACGAAAGGGTTGTCATTCCCAAAACACTACAAAAGCGAATCCTAAAGGATTTCCACAAGGGACATCCTGGAAAAAATTGAATAAAGTCGCTCATGCGAAGATATGTATATTGGAAAAATATGAACCAGGATATTACTCAGATGGTGGAAATGTGCAAGGGTTGTAAATTAGCAGCCAAAGCATCGCCAATCATCCATAAACCATGGCCAGAGACTGATCATCCGTGGTCAAGAATACACGCAGATTATGCAGGACCAATTGACGGGTTCTACTATTTAATAATAGTCGATAGTTATAGTAAATGGCCGAAGGTGTTTCGTTGCAAAAATTCTACTTCAGAAACGACCATAAATTGCCTCCACGAACTATTCGCTCGGTTTGGAGTTAGTGGATTGACAAGTCACAGATAATGGAACGCAATTCACATCAACAGACTTCCAAGAGTTTTGCGAAATTTATCAAGTCAAACCTATAAAATACCCGCCATACTACCCAAGATCAAATGGGCGAGCGGAGAGATTTGTTGATACACTCAAAAGAGCGTTACAAAAAGCCTATGATGTGCCTACGGAAAAAGCATTACAGCAATTTCTTCGGGTATATCGAATTACGCCAAATAATGCTACACCATCAACATTATCACCAGCAGAAGTGATGTTTGCTAGAAAAATCAGATCAGCATTTGATAAATTGCTACCAAGTCAAACGAAACAAGTAACACAGCCCTACGCACCAAAAAGAAAATTCCTCCCAGGAGAAAAAGTTTTTTTTAAAAGCATATAAAAATAATACATCTTACTGGGAGCAAGGGACAATTGAGAAAAGAATCGGCAATATGGTTTACATATTACAGGGACAAAAATTCTCACATAGAAGACATGTAAACCAATTAAGGAAGAGACCGTTACAGAATGCTAAGGGTCCACCTCAAGAAGAGGTGATGTACACGGTTTTCGATACATTTGATATAAAAAGATCGCAAAGAATGCCAGAAACAAGAAAATCGTCCAGAAAAAGGAAGTTCACAGAACCTTTGGAAATAGATCCAAAGAAAAAAAGATATTAAAAACCCCTGCTACGCAAAAGCTTCGGAAGGGGGTGTTAAGGGAACGATAGACTAAATGATAAAGAAAAAAAGCGCGAGGCAAAAAAAAGAAAGTAAAAGTGAAAAAAAGAAAGAAAGAAAAAAGAAACATTAAATAAGATAAGGAAAGAAGACAAAAGGTTAAAGCAAAAAGATGAAAAAAACATCTAAATGTTGCAAAGAAAGAAAGAAGGAAAGAAAGAAAGAAAGAAAGAAAGAAAGAAAGAAAGAAAGTGTTGTGGATTCCGGGATGAAATCCGATATCAATAAATAACAAACGCCTGGAATAGATAAGGAAAATAAATGTATTAACGTAAAAATACAAACCGGTAATACGGGTTAGTAGATCCAGGAATGCGGGTTAGTAGCACTAATATATATACAGTCTTGGTATTGAAGTATCGCGGTATGACTCCTTACTGAGTCTAGGTGCTCGTGACGGTGACTGTTGTGCTACCCCTCTCTAATACTACTCTGATACAGACCCCGGGTATTCACTGGTAGTAGTATATGTATACCTCGGGCGAGTCCATCTGTGTGAAAAGGGGAAACCCCTTATAAGAAAGAAAGAAAAAAGAAACATTAAATAAAATAAGTAAAGAAGACGAACGGTTAAAGTAAAAAGATGAAAAAACATCTAAATGTTGCAAAGAAAGAAAGAAAGAAAGAATTAAAGAAAGAAAGAAAGAAAGAAAGAATTAAAGAAAGAAAGAAAGAAAGAAGTGTTGTGGATTCCTGGATGAAATCCGATGTCAATAAATAACAAACGCCTGGAATAGATAAGGAAAATAAATGTATTAACGTAATAATACAAACTGGTAATACGGGTTAGTAGATCCAGGAATGCGGGTTAGTAGCAATAATATATATACAGTCTTGGTATTGAAGTATCGCGGGTGACTCCTTACTGAGTCTACGTGCTCGCTAACTGTGACTCTTGGGCTACCCTCCTCTATTACAGACTCTGCTACTACTCCATTACAGACTCCGAGTATTCACTGGTAGTAGTATATGTATACCTCGGACGAGTCCATCTGTGTGAAAAGGGGAGACCCCTTATAAGAAAGAAAGAAAGAAAGAAAGAAAGAAAGAAAGAAAAGGATCAAAGTCAATAAAGAGAAAGAAAGAAAAAAGAAGAACGACGGTGCGGAATAAACGAAGAAAGAAAGAAAAAGATTTTTAAAAAAATTAAATAACTAAAGGATAAGAATAAAGAAAGAAACAATGAAGAAAAATAAGAAAGAAAAGAGAAACATTAAATGAAATAAGTAAAGAAGACGAAAGGTTAAAGGAAAAAGATGAAAAAACATCTAAATGTTGCAAAGAAAGAAAGAAAGAAACAATGAAAGAAAGAAACAATGAAAGAAACAAAGAAAGAAACAACGACAGAAAGAAAAGGATCAAAGTGAATAAAGAGAAAGAAAGAAAAAAAAAGAACGACGGTGCGGAATAAACGAAGAAAGAAAGAAAACGAAATAAAAAAAACAAAAATTAAATAAATAAATGATAAGAATAAAGAAAGAAACAATGAAGAAAAATAAGAAAGAAAGCAAAAAAAAGAAAAAGGCAACAGAATATAAAATACGAGATATAAATAAATCGCGAAGGATTGGTAAGAGGAGAGAATGTACGAATGATAAAAAAAATCGTATTTAAAAATGATCAAGTTAAATTAAAATATGGCTGACAAAGAAAGAGAGCGTTATAAAGAAACATAGAAATAAAAATCGGGAGGATTTAAAATCGAATAAAAAGCCAACAAATACAGCATAAATTAAATGAAAGTGAAAAAGGAGAAAGTCACTGGAAACTAAACAAATGGAAAGTAGATACAATCTAGAAAATAGTCAGCAAATAAACAAATGACAAAATACAAGTTGAAAACTGTGAAATATCAAACGAAAAATTTCAGAAGCAATAACGGTACAAAAATCAAAATCAAAATAAAAGAAACTTTGCGATGAAAATGAACAAAGGAAAGTTTCAAGGAAAATAACAATGAAACTAAAACATAGGAAAGAAGCATGAATAAAAAATAGCTTAGAACGAACGAACCAAAATAATAGAACGCTTAAACATGAAAGTACTGGTGCGTTTATTGATAGTTTTATATTGTGTTCCTTCATCAGACCCTACAGACTGGCCCTATAAAGTCAAAACAAAGAGCATTGCTAAATAACTAAAAACATATTACTTGAACATTTTCTACAACACCACCAATGGCATATGGGATTATTTTTAATAATTTTACCCCAAGCAAGGCAGGAAAGCCACTAAGACACATGGGGTAACTGAGTGTAAATGAATAAGAAAAAAAAAATAACAAAAACGTTATTAAGCACTGAGAACAATAAAAGAAGAGGAATTAAGACGATAAAGATCGCACTGCATTTCAAACTTTTAGGATCAAAATTGGCTGGAAATCATTGAATCGGAAGAGAGTTCCACAAGCGAGAAGTGCGAGAGAAGCAACTGTTAGCGTAGAAGAGAAAATAATATAATGAAGATGTTCAGGTTCCACACTAACAAAAAAAAAGCAAAAAAAAAAAACAAAAGGTTTGGAAGGAGACTTTCATCAACACTAAAAAGATCTATAACTGTTTGTGAACTTGAGAAAACGTGAAAATACCTGCAATAAAGACCTGAGACTTGAAAACAACTTTAATAAAGAATATTTTATAAATTTCAATGGAGAATAACACGCCCTGTTATGTCAATGCATCCCGAATTTTTGGAATTTTATCAAATTTTATTTAGACCTTGGTATGACGATAAACTATATCCGACAGCAAAACCTTTGAGCGGAAGAGTGGAGGTTTTGAGAAGCGTGGAACCACCTCTTAATGGCTGTTGTTCCCCGGTCCAGCCCTGGCTCGCGGTAGTAGTACCTGTTAGGGTCCCTGCTATTGGCAAATAGTGAACCCCCAATACGCTGAAAGTATATAAATACATTTTTAATCTAAAAATACCAGCAACACATATTTATAGCAAAATGACCAGCAATACATTTAATCTGTAATTGAAGGCATACCACTGAGTTCAAAATATTTATATTTTGACATTAAATAACCCATAGAGGTTGATATGTCACTAAACAAAATCAACCAAACCAAACTAAACCAATTTTAATTAAAACTCAGTACATCAGAAAACTAGACAAAGAATAAATAAAAGAAAATCGTTAAAAATTATTCGGGGGATAAATTAAAAAAGAAAAAAAAAAGATACCAGTGTTTGGAAGAGAAAGAAAGAAGCAAAAAGAAGAAAGATAGATAATTTCACTAGAGATAGTTTTACTATTTATTTATTTTTTAAATATTAGAAAAAAATCAACCATTTTGTTTTTAATCTGATAATCGAATATTGGTTCTTTGTTGTTAATATATTAAAATTTCTAGACAGAATGAAATTCACTAAAATAAAATAAATTTAATAAAATCTCTCTCTAATGTATAACATTGTCTAATGAGCTAAAAAAAATAAAAATAAAATCCCTTAGTCAAAAAGACTGATTCTGGCATTATTACAGTTTAGAATTATAAGTTAAATGGAAGTTTTAACCACGATTCTAAATGATAGAGAATGCAATAAACCGTTTCATTTGTATGTGTATTTTCAATATAATGCATGTGGCACTTTAATCAAATTCAGACAATAGAAACTGCTCTGAGACGCGTAAAAGAGGCGACTATTGTCCGAAGAAAAAATTACAAAACCTCAAAAATAGCAGAGGCAACTTCATGTTTTCTATGTCCTATTTTTTAACCTAAATATCTGGGGAATATAATTAACAGACGGTGGAAAATGCAACACCGAAATCCGAATGTGTATCAGTATAGCAAAAGCTGCCTGCCAAAAAATAAGCAAAAAAATAAGAAACAGGAAAATTGCATTAGAAAAAAAGAAAAGAAAAGGGCTGCTACGTAACAGCAATCCCATTATATGCCAGTAAATACTGAACAATCTATTCACAAATAAAAGGGTGACTTTCAGCAACAGAAACGCGGTTCTACAAAAAGATGCCACGAACGGAAGGTGTAAACGACGACGAAGTCTTAAGGAAAAATATATCAAGCCACGATAAAATCACCAGATAATGAAGAAAAAGTATACATAGGAGTAACCGAAAGACCATGGAAACAAAGAAATTATGTACACAAAACATCTTTCACAAATAGTAAATATGCTAACAGCACAATGCTTTCTAAGTATATCTGGGAAATTAAAAACAAAACGCACATCACACCAAAAATATCTTGGAAAATAAGGAAAATATCCTCAGCGTACAACAACGAATCAAAAACTTGCAAACTTTGCTTGGAGGAAAAAGTAGGTATCATTACCTTCCCAGACCAAAATAAATTATTAAATAAAAGATCCGAGCTCATCTCAAAATGCAGGCATAAAAACAAATTTTTACTACGTTACTTAAAAATCGAAAACGGAATAAATTAATAAATAAACAAAATGACAATAAAATAAGTAAAATAAATTAACCCAAACAAATTACCAAATCACACCTGTTAGAATAGACGAAATAGAATAAAACATAAGGAACAAAATCAATGAACCCAAATAAATAAATAAATAAACAAACTAACTAATGATTATGACCAAAATATTAGTTAAACTATAAAAATCAAACCAAAAACCGAAAAGAGAAAATATACAGTATAACAAATAAATAAGAAAAATAAAAATAAATTGATCTAAATTAATCCAAATAAATAAATAAACTAACAAACCGATCCTGATAATCAATCCAAATGAATACATGAAGTAATAAACAAATTAAAAACTTTTCCCTCCAAAATAATAGTTAGAATAAATTACAACAATCAACCCCAAAATTGAATAAATAGCTTTAATTTTCTTCCCAAACCAAAACAAAACTATTAAATAAGCGTTAGAAAACAAATTTTTACTACGTTAATAAAAACACCGATTAAAATAAAAAAAATAAAATAAATAAATATATAAGATAAGAAATAAAAAACAAAACAAAAAAACAAGCAAAATAATTTAACATAAATAAATAAACAAATAAACGACTTTCGGTAAAATAACCGCCAAAATAGATTACCCACAATGCACCACTGACCCGTATATATAAATAGCCGAGAAAAATAACAGCACTCGTGGCCTGACGATTGCATCTAGCATGAAACAGACTGTCGCCTCTAAGTGCTGACTTATATATATATATATATATATATATATATATATATATATATATATATATATATATATATATATATATATATATATATATATATGTGTGTGTGTGTGTGTGTGTGTGTGTGTTTGTGTGTGTAATTAATATGTGTAAAATTTTGTCACTTAGCTGATTGATGTTACTTTCAGCATCCCGACTCCAGAGCGTTGTAGGTGGATTTGTCAGTGGGTATCTGCAATATATATATATATATATATATATATATATATATATATATATATATATATATATATATATATATATATGTATAAGTATATATGGATGTATGTATGTGTGTGTGTCTGCGGTGTGCATGTGTGTGCGTGTGTAAAAGGGATGGCCTAGCTACTGTGTGTAACATGAAACAGAGTGTCATCGCTGGATTTTTGGCTCAATGTCCACTTTTATATTTACATTCGCTCTGTACCTGATATCGAGCAGTTTAACCTGCAAGTATAACAACTTAAAACAGTATTTTCATCATATATATATATATATATATATATATATATATATATATATATATATATATATATATATATATATATGTACATATGAATTCAAGTCATCTCTCAATTCGAACTTTTCATTTTTAATCATCGATTATTTTGATACTTGGCAATCTCAATTGATTACTTCAAAACTATTCAATACAGTATTGATTAATTTCATGCGGACATATTTTACGAAAAAACTAATTGAAAACGTATTGAAAGAAAGAATATTTTCCAACAGAATATGAAAGAAATGCTGTAGAAAAAATATCCTAAGAACAAAACGGGTAAAAGAATATTAAAGGCTTTTAACATTGTATGAAAATATTCCTAAAATGCGTAAAAAGTTTTCTTTGTTTCAACTCAAATTTCTAATTCGAATACTAGAACAAAAATGACCTCTCCATAAGAACATATTTATCTTCAATATACATAAAAACCTATGTTTATTGTTTGCAACAAATAAAGCAAGGAACAAGCAAAATGAAAGAAATATAAATAATATGCTATTCAGATCAATCAGCTTTCAATACAATCGATTGAGTTTTTGATTGCTCGATGAGAAACCAAATGTCAAATGTCAGGCTAAATATATCGATTCCTATATTTTCTATATTAGATGTCGTTTCGTCAATATTTCACTTGAGAAACTTTGAAAATATTTCTTTCACAAAACCCCAATTTTCTGTAGAATAATATATCTGAAATTCCAAACACTCCCAAAATAGAGAATTGTTTTTTTTTTAATCTTATATCAATCAACAGAAAATGTTTTGAATTTATTTTTTTAGTACCACCGATGCAAAAGAAAGTTCTCTTTGCAGTATGCGATTCAAATGTGTTGTTTGTTTAACGGATATCAGCGTGGAAAATTGAATCAGTGGGCCGTGTTCAAGTTCCGGTCTAGTCAATAGAATTCATTTTTTTGTGCTACCTCCCTTGGGAAATGTATGAATCAAACCTCTTTCCCTTAGCTATGGATTTAAAATCAGAGTAGACTAGAGAGATATCCAGTCTAAGAGACTCTGAATTCAAAATAGGCAACGGAAAACCGCTCCACTGTTTGGTGGTACCCAAACGTCTATCATATGTTTGGCAGTTTGTTTTTTGTTTCTTTATAGATTTTGCTTTCTAAAGAAATTATTTAGAAATTAGATAAATTAGGCGTGTGTGTAGGGAAATGGTCATTGGCTTAGAAAACAGAGGCTCTATACTGAGTTCAAATCAAAGTTAACCTGTTCATTTTGGGTCGAATTCTTTTTTCTTTCTTTCTTTTTTATTATTTCACCTCAACCAAGGCGATAATTCCACTAAGACGCAAGAGGTTACCGAGAGTCGAAGAGAAAGAAAAATCTTTGTGAAGAGAAAGGACAATAAAAGATCAGAGTTCAGGAAGACAGGAGATATTGATTGTTGTTGCATTTAAATTTTTAAAGATTGTAGGTGAAAGAGAAGCACGAAACCGGAAGTGAGATCCACAGGCGAGAAGTGCGAGAAGATAAATTATTAGAATAGAACTTACGGTTGCATTCATCTATTTCAACCTAAAAGGATAGGACCTAATAGCCACTCTAGTAGTATGTACTGATGCCGTTGATGTACCAAGGAAAAGAGCGATATTTATTCTGTATAAATTACAGAAATGTGGCACAAGGCCGAAGTGGGGATTGGGGAAAAAAGGACGGTCTTCTTATGTCTTAACTATAACTTAGCTAGCCGCAAACACTGACCCAATCGTACAAACAATATTCCTTACACCAAAACACCACATTCATACGTACCGTTCTTACTACAACCACCATAATACCTCACTGTCTCTATGAAAATACTGACTAGTCCCCATATTTACAATTCAATGTCTGTAGGGGGAGGGGAATAAAATAACAATTTTAAAAACTAACCCCAATGAGTATTTACAAAATGAATACAAAATATTTACAAGAAACTAAAGAAAAATAATATTAGTAATAAAAGGAAAAGAGCTCATCAGAACATCTGCAATAAGAATATTTATAGAAAAAACTTGGAAGCAAGGTCACGGCCGTGGGAAGGTGACTGAAATCGAGATGTAAGGTATGGCAGCAAATATCTTCCTGTCATCACCCACAGCACCCGTAGTTCTTCCTTGGCAAGGTTAAAGTACGTATAGTTGTGGTCAAAATTTAAACGCACGCTTAAACAAAAGCGAATTAAAACATTAACAACATAAAAAATAAAAACAGTAATAACTTCAATGCCTCACATTTATTAAATGGTTTTCTATATGAATTAATATTTTGTATGGCTACCTTTCGGTTTTGATAACCTGTTCAATACGACCCTGTCCTGGGTGTGACAATAAACTACATCCGCGTCCTGGGTAAGACGATAAACTACGTCAAACAGCAAGGCCTCTGATCAGAAGGTTTTGAGGAACGTGGACCCACTTCTTAATTGCTGGTGTTCCCAGGTTCGCCCTGACCCGGGGTGGTAGCATCTGTTAGGGTCCCAGCTATGGGCAAAAATAGTTAACCCCGAAACTGGGGTAAAACCACTATGAAAGTGTAAAAACAGGTTTTAATACCAGAAATACATTTTTGAGGAGAAAAAAATATTACCAGCTATAGTCTTTTGAAAAGAATGATTACAGCAACACATTTTTGAAAAAAAAAATGATTACCAGAAATAGATTTTTGACAAAACAAAATATTACCAGCAATGAAACTTTTGTTGGCATTGGGGTTAATATACCGTAAAACACAACAAAACAAAACGAAACAAATCAATACGACCATCATGTTGGCTATAAGACTCTGGCAATATTCTGCTAAAATCCCAGTGATCCAGATATTCTGTCCACGACAGCATTAGCATTGACTGGCTGATTGTTTGTAGAATCACTCTTCATGTAATCCCACACATTTTCTATGGGATTATGGTTAAGTTTGTTGCCAGGACGTTACAACGAAACGACTCTGACCTTCTTAAAATGTTCTTACACTTTCTTTCCTTTGTGGAATGGTTTAGCATAATGCATACATATACTGCAACGATTTATGTGCATGTGGATCTCTAGTTCATCCGGCAGCAGGTCTATATATTTATATATGTATATTTTAGGAATGGCTCGGGAAGGGTCTATTCGGGCTTTGCTCCATCAGGAGTCTCTTCGTGCGAGAGAGGGCAAAGCACATCGGATCTATGACGGTTTCCCTTAGGGGAACGCATGTTCGAATCTTGCCGGAGAGCGTAGAATTCTTGAATATTCCGGCCGATAGACAGAAAAATATGTAAAATGTTTAATGAATATACAAATGACAACAGAACATATAATCAAATATGAGCATCCATTAAAAATAACGTTTAAACAATTTTTTTATTAATATGTAACAAATGGGGAAACAAATGTTCGTACACATACAAATTTTTAATTTATTGTATTTTCAACTAATGAATAAACATACTTTTAATATAATTAACTGTACACAGATGAATAATAACTAAATATGTATAGAAAACAGACAAAATGATTTAATAGAAATAAATCCTATTTCTCTATTTTAATGGGTGAAAAATATTTGTCCAATCCAAATTCTAGATTTTAAAACTTTTAAATTTCTTTAATACTCAAGATTATTCAAGTAGGATATTCTAGAATGTTCCAATAATGTCAACAGTAGTTATTTTTAGCTTAGAAATACGAACAGAACATTCTGTAATTGATATTCGTGCAAGAAGGTTATCATCATGGCAAGAGATAAAGAATTGAATTGATTTTTAGTTCTGAAAAGATGGTAAAGGTCATAGGAAAATCTCAGAAAACCTGAATACTCCATTTACTACAAGGTAACCAAAAAGGTTCTGTCCGTCTTTAAAGGAAAAAAGAAAACGCTTCACAATATGTGTAACTTATATTTAGTTTTCGAAGTAATCGCCATCGGCATCCAGCACCTTCTGCTAACGTGTCTCCAGCTGATCAATGTCCTTGCGATTGAACTCTGGGTGGGGGGTTTGGTTGACGCAAAGAAGTCTGTGAGGGCTTTGCACAAGTCTGCTTCATTGGTGAAGGATTTCCTACGATGATTATTATCCAGGGAGTGGAAGAGGTGGTAATTGGATGGCGCAAGGTCAGGTGAATAAGGTGGATGGCACAAAGTCTCCCACCCAAGTTGTCATGGAGGAAAAGCACACCTTTGCGATTCACCAGTGCTGGTTCCTTCTGGCGCAATGCCTGTTGCACACGTTTCAATTGCTGCGAGTATAGGTCTCCAGTGACCGCTTGGCTCATTGGTAGCAGTTCATAATGAACCACTTGACGACCTGTCCACCAGACACAAAGCATAATCTTGCGTGGATGCATAGGCAGTGTTGCGGTGTGAGGGACAACATCCTGAGGAGACAACCAATGTCTGTAACGCTTGGGAGTTTCGTACAGAACCCACTTTTCATCACTGGTAAGCACTCGATTGAATAAGGATGCGGTACATTGCCGAGAAAGCAGCTATACGCAGGCTGCCACTCGTTGTCCCTTGTGGACCTGCAACAGCATTTGCTCAACACACTTGCTCAGTTTGTACATCTTACCTACTTTTTTTTACAATAAACCCACAAACCAGCATAAATTCCTACACTTCAACAGCTGTCATCCACTTAAATTAAAAAAAAATCTATCGTATACAGCTCATTTCTAAGAATCAAACGCATATGCTCAGGCCATCCAGATTTTCTATACAACATTAATAACTTAACAAAATAATTCCTAAAATGTAAATACCCAATAAATATAATAAAAGAAGTACTAAATAAAACTATCCATATAAATTGTAACACACTTCTCACATACAAGAAAAGTAAAAACAACAATCGGATTCCCATGGTTTTTAACCACAATCAATATTCCCACACACTTATTCACAATTTAAAAAAAGATTACAAGAACCTCCAGTTAAACAAAAAGATCAAAGACATTTTCGCTAAACCACCCATTAATGCAAAGAAACAATCACCTAACCTATCATCTATCCTCACCTCTACCAAATATCTAAACATCCACCTCGCCTCACCTGTGATAGTCATAACATAATCTATTTATTCTGCACAACATGTCCCAATAGTGGATATATTTGTGAATCTGGAAATAATTTTAGATTTCGCTTCAACAATCATAAACTAACCATACGTCAAAACAATCCTTATTCCCCCATAGCTGAACACTTTAATCAATCAAGACACTCATTAGACAACTGTAAATGTTTATTGATAGATTCCGATTTCAGTTCCACAGACACACGCAGAAAAAAAAGAAAAATACTGGATTTTAAAATTAAACACATATAAACTAGGGTTAAACAAAGACTTGGGAATTTTAAATCTGTATAAATATTTCAATAGTTAAACATTTTTTTTTTAGATATAGTTAAAAAAACTTTTTAAACAATATCTAAAATATTATTATCGTTAGATTTACGTTACAAATATTCAAACAAAGTTAGATTCCACATCACGTGACGTCCGCGTCTTGCGACGGACGCTACTTGTAAATAAACTTCTGAATACATTTATTTCTGATGAAAGATCGGGGCAGATCTGAAATATCAAATATATATATATATATATATATATATATATATAAAATATAAATAAATACTTTCACAAAAAAACATTCAATTTTTTTTTTAATTTGCAACTTTTCAGTTGTTTTCTCCAGATTATATATATATATATATATATATATATATATATATATATATATATATATATATATATATATATATATATAATTGTCACTATAAATGGACGACAGGAGGATATGTCAAAAAATCATATCAGTTTCGATAACTAAATCTTTTTCTGTCTTTTTATGTGCCGAAATTTTCAGGACGTAGGCGATCATGGCTCTCCACTTTCCCCTATCCATTGTAGGTCTCAATAATTTTTGTCTCTCCCCCACCTCCCCCAGACTATGTTCTGTCATGCACTTCCTTACGCCCGTTTGGTATATCATGCGTTGCTTTCCATTCTCTCTTTCCCCCTCTATTCGACCTGTGAGTATGAGATTCTCCAAGCCCTCCTTTCTCATTACTTGTCCCAGATATTTCATTTGCCGCTTCCTGATGTTAAATATAAGCTTCTTCCTTGTTTGCATCCTCTCCAAAACCTCATCGTTGCTCACAGGCTCGCTCCATGATATCCTCAGCATCCTTCTGTAGAACCACATCTCCGCTGCCTCGAGTCTCGTTTTCATCTTTGAGGAGACCGTCCAACATTCGCCGCTGTATATAGGACAGATGCCACGGAGCAACTCAGTACTCTATTCTTTGTCACCAAAGAAATCCTCCTCTCTTGAAATACTCTGTCCATCTTTTGAAATGCGTCCTTGGCCATCCCAGTACATCTTCGGATCTCAGTGTCACACTTACCGCCCTTCGTCAATAAAAATCCTACCGGGATTCAGCATTGGCGGCGACAATCTTACGAGATACGCAGATGACACAGTATTCATAGCAGACACGGAGAAGAGACTACAAAACCTCCTACATAAGGTAGCGAGGGAGAGTGAGAAGGGACATATCATAAACTACAAGTAGACAGAATACATGGTCATGAGTAAAAGAATGAGCTCGAAATGCAATTTGCTGGCCGGAGACACTAAAATCAAGCAGGTGCGGAAGTTTAATTAACTAAATCACGGATATAAAAAAATAACGTTTATTATTACAAAAGAAATCGACAATATCTTTTGTAACAAATATTTTAATGTTAAAGAACAAATCTTGCCAACATAAGATACGCAGATGACACAGTACTCATAGCAGACACGGAGAAGAAACTACAAAACATCCTACAGGAGGTAGCGAGGGACACTAAAATCAAGCAGGTGAGGAAGTTTAAGTAACTAAATCACGGATATAAAACATAACGTTTATTATTACAAAAGAAATCGACAAAATCTTTTGTAAGAAATATTTGAATGTTAAAGAACGAATATTAAAAATAAACATAATTTTAAAGGTAATATCAAACGAAGCTCGGATAAAAATTGGGACAAAATGGTGGGAGAAAAGGAGCCAAACATGAGGAAATAACTAGGAAAGATTAAAATAAAAAAAGAAACTCATGTCCTTTTATTATTCTCTCTCCTAAATATTTTTTTCTCTTTTTTCTTCTTTCGCACTCTGTATGTAACCCCTTCGTCTAAGTGGATTTTTTTACCTTGCTTGAGGCGAAATGATTTTTGAAAAAAATATCTATTTCTTGGAGGCCTACTGAAATAATTCCGAAGCACGGCGAACTGCAGCAGTGTGGATTCAGCAGAGAATATAACGCTTTCCTCATCCAAGATCTTTCTCCTTTGTCCAATGTCCATGCTTTTCGGTGATTGACAGGAGCTTATCTTTCATCTATACTGTCAATGTTGGTTTTAAGCGTGATATTAGTTGATATTTCTAGACCAGTCTGCGAGAAGCCGCATTACAACTAATACCCCCGAGAAGAAGATAAGATTGAATTTTTTACATGAGCTTGTCGAAGAGTGTGAAACGATAGATTTTGCGATATTATCATCTTTAGGGATTGTTTTCCAGATAGGACCACTTTCCTCTCAGTTAGAATAAGAGCCACCAACTTGGTGCTTGTGAACTGCTACAGTTTGCACTCTAATGTTATTATTTGGCTTCTGAATGTCAGAAAGTGACAATCTTTTTATCCATTAATAAACGTATAAAAATTATTGGTACGAATAACTTCACAGGTTTTAAACAAGTCCAAACTCGAAGATATCATATTATTCCAGCCTATTAATGCAATAGCTAGTAATAATAGTGAGAGGTTAATTTTTGGTAGGTGGTCTTACGCTTTTGGCCAAGACAGTGTAACTTTCTTTCAGACTTCATTCACAGTCTGCAAGAAAGAACAGTGAATTATTCTATCTGTAGATCCTGTCTTTTGTCTTGATCTGTCTTGGATTGGGTGATTCGCTGAGTTTGAAAATCTCAGAGGATTTTGTTTCATTCTCTAGGACAGTGGATGGCCTTTACATATAGCATAGTCCTATGTGGTCAATATACCATCTCTAGCTCGGTTCCCAGGGGATCACCCCCCTTACCCAGTTGTGCCTATTCTTGTATTCTTTCTGCAGCAACTGGCAACCTTCACTGATTACCCTTGCTATATTAAACCTGAATTAAATATTTCATATCAACTGTGATGCAAAGATGGCTGATAGTTATCAGTTCGTAAATGGAAACCTGTTTCGAATTTCGCTTGAGATTTGCTTATATCACTCTGAGCAGCAGTCCAGATGTCAGAATAAAATGTTACTTAGTTAACTTTTCAGTCAACTAAAGCATGCCTTTGTCACCGACATGCAACATTGATAAGCAGAAAAAAAGTATGACAGAGAGTGCACACACAAGATTCGTTATTTTCTCACAAAGAAAAAAGTTCTCCTCTACTATTTAATACAAATTATCTTATATGGCAATGGATGCTGGAAATTTTCATCACTGAAGAAAAAGAGCGTTGAGACAAGAGAGATGTGATTCTACAGCAGGGTAGTGAGAATACCATGCAGGGAACATGTGGGCAATGACGAAGCTTTAAGGAAAATGAAAAAATAAAAAAGAAGGGTACTTATACTTAGAAGCCGAAAAAGAAAAGACAGTTGAAATTTCTGGGACATATATGGAGAAAAGAAGGCCTGACAAATTTGACACGCACAGGATATATTGAAGGCATCGGGGACAGAGAAAAGCAGGGGATAACATAGCTAAGGAGCTTGTGTAAATGTACGGCATAACAGCGACGAGAAGGGTTAATAAAATAAATCAAAATTATTTACAGCAACGAATGATACGGAATTGTGAAAAGCAGAATTGGCGAGCGAAATCCAAATTAAAGCCATGCCTAATGCATTCACTTTCGCACGAATGCCGTTAGAAAATCATGTGTCAATTATTATCATCTATCTACCTATCTTAGTCTGCGATTATCTATCTATGTATCTATCTATCTATCTATATATATAAAAGTGAACATAGAAGTCAACACTTAGAGGCGGCAGTGTGTTTCATGCTAGATGCAATCGTCAGGCAACTAGATTGCATCTAGCATGAAACAGACTGTCGCCACTAAGTGTTGACTTCTATGTTCACTTTTATATTTACACACGCTTTATCTCTGATATTGAGCACTTTATCCCATAAATATAGCACACTTTAAGACTATATTTCTTCATATATATATATATATATACATATATATATATATATATATATATATATATATATATATATATATATATATATATATATATATATATATATATATATATCCTAGTCTATTTCTTTCTTTAATTATTCTTGCATAATTCCCCACATGCAGCAACCAATGACTTTCTGGTTTTGAAAGGAAAATATTTACAGACATTCCTGGCATCCAGCAAATTCGCAATGGTAATGAAACCTGGACTGTAGTGGAATTATTGTCTTGCTTAAGGTGAAATGAATAAAACAATATCCTAATAGACTTGATTATATAAGTAAAATTCCTCGATTATTTATGAAGATCCTATAACCAAAACAATTTTAAATTGGCTTAAATAAAGCCGCCATTTTTTAGACTGTAAGGGTGATCTTAACTTTCTTTGGATATTTGAACTTTCAGTCTTTTAAGAAGCACAAAGTGTGACAATAGAGTTAATTGTATCAATAAAGATCCATGGCCATTTATGAAGAAAATAGGAACAATTTAATTGCCTCATTACTTAATCCGTTAATATCCGGGTCTCATTTTGGGGTGCATGGACATTAATGACTCAAAGCTGGAAGTCTATAATTAATACCGAACATTTTTTTCAGTTATGTATAATTTATACAGGAATTTGTAATCTAATTTTTTTAAATTAATTCCAGGTTGTACGGTGAGTTGGCCTCATATTAATGCCATGCATTTCGCCATACTTGTTCAGAAACATCTAAACCATCAGCTGTATGCAACCGGTTTCTCGGATAACTGCTTAAAAATAAGGCCACGAATATTGTAGCTCTTAGAGAGGACCATACTTCTTCGAACTTTGTGGACTGGCGCTACAGAATCAAGAACAAAGATCTGTACCAAATCGCAGCAACCATATGCCTTTCAATAACTGCATCAACGGAAATGGATAGTGCATCAAACTCGAAGAGAAAATAATGACATAATCAATATGTTGATTTTCCACACCACTTTAAATAAAAAGCTAGGAAGGAAACTCCCATCAATACTGGACAAAAGTGATAACAGCTGCTGAACTTGAGAAACTGATTATCCTGAAGTATTGTTTTTTTTTTAAGAGAATGATTTTATACATTTCAATCAAAAGAAGCACTGGCTGCTCGGTCAATGAATGTCGAATTTTTCCTAATGACGAAACGACGCTTATTAGCATTACGTGAAATTAGTTAGATAAGATACATTATTTTTCAATGCAAAGGTTATCTCGTATATGTTCCAGACTACGATGTTCTTCAATATTTGCTGTCACTGGTTCCCCGAAAGTAATCAGTGATTAAATGATAATAATAATAATGATGGCAGCTGCAGCAACAATACTACTACTACTACTACTACTACTACTACTACTACTACTACTACTACTACTACTACTACTACTACTAATACGATTAAGAAAGATAATAATATTACCACCATTGTTATTGCTCCGAGTCGACTTTTGCACTTCTCAGTGATTTCATATCACCCCAAAGTTTTTCATTAGGATAACGCCAGGTTTAGAGTGAGATTTTTTTTTTGGCCTAAGATCTTATTAACAGTTATTGTAGAGTGAATAGCAATTAATTAGCTAAATACCTTTTCACACGCATATATTTATTAAAAGTTCGCATGCTTTACTTACAAAGCTTACACGCCATCGTAATGGAGCCACCTCAGTGAAGAAGTTTTTGAATAGATCTAATTAAAACTTACAGTAAAAAAAGTTATGAAATGGATAAGCTCCTGTTTTGTAGAATGACTCTCGTCACAATTTGAATATTACACATTCCATGCGAGCGTTTGATATGACGGTGAGCATCTGTTTGCACGGTTACATTTTTAAAACATGATTTTTTTATGTATGTATATATATATATATATATATATATATATATATATATATATATATATATATATATATTTATTTATATATATATTTATATATATATATATATATTTATATATATATATATACATATATACACATATATATTTATTTATATATATATATATATATATATATATATATATATATATATTTATATATGAGATTATCAAAAAAAATCTGATGCAACTTGAAAAATCCTTATCGTGCATTTTACGTGATAAATTATGATATGTAGAGAACATCTTTATTTATTTATAGTTTTCATAGCATTATTCAATATATGTTGTACTAATTCTGTCATATAGGGTGTACTAAATTTGTCATATAGGGTGTACTAATTTTCTAATGTATGGTGTACTAATTTTGTCATATATGGTGTACTAATTTTGTAATATATGGGTAGTAATTTTGTAATATATGGTGTATTATTTTGTCATATATGGTGTACTAATTTTGTCATATATGGTGTACTGATTTTGTTATATATGGTGTAATAATTTTGTAATATATGGTATAGTAATTTTGTCATATATGGTGTACTAATTTTGTCATATATGGTATACTAATTTTTTAATATATCGTGCATTAATTCAGTCATATATGGTGTACTACTTTGTCATATATGGTGTACTAATTTTTTAATATATGGTGTACTAATGTTTTAATATATAGTGTACTAATTTTGTCATATATGGTGTACTTACTTTGTAATATATGGTGTACTAATTTTGTCATATATGGTGTACTAATTTTGTAATATATTGTGTACTAATTTTGTCATATATGGTTTACTAATGTTTTCCTATATGATGTACTAATTTTGTAATATATGGTGTATTAATTTTGTCGAAAATGCTGTACTAATTTTGTAATATATGGTGTTCTAATTTTGTCATATATGGTGTACTAATTTTTTTAATCTATGGTGTACTAATTTTGTCATATATGGTGTAATTATTTTGTTATATATGGTGTACTAAATTTTTAATATGCGTGTAATAATTTTGTCATACATGGTGTAATAATCTTGTCATATATGGTGTACTAATTCTGTCATATATGGTATACTAATTTTGTAATATATTGTGTACTAAGTTTGTCCTATATATGTACTAATTTTGTCATATATGTTGTACTAATTTTGTCATATATTGTGCACTAATTTTGTAAATATATGGTGTATTAATTTTGTAATATATGGTGTAGTGATTTTGTCATATATATGTAATTATTTTGTAATATATGGGGTAGTAATTTTGTAATATATGTTGTACTTATTTTGTCATATATGGTGTACTAATTTTGTAATATATGTTGTACTAATTTTGTCATATATGGTGTACTCATTTTGTAATATATGGTGTAATATATTTTCATATATAGTGTGATAATTTTGTCATATATGGTGTACTAATTCTGTAATATATTGTGTAATATATTGTCATATATGGTGTACTAATTTTGTCATATATGATGTACTAATTTTGTCATATATGGTGTACTACTTTTGTCATATATATGTACTTATTTTGTAATATATGGGTAGTAATTTTGTAATATATGTTGTACTATTTTGTCTTATATGGTGTACTAATTTGGTCATATATGGTGTACTAATTTTGTAATATATGTTGTACTAATTTTGTAATATATGGTGTACTCATTTTCTAATATTTGTTGTACTAATTTTGTAATATATGTTGTTCTAATTTTGCAATATAGCCATATGCTGTCATGTCGATATTTGAATTTCATAGGTGTCAAGGTTAAACAATTAGAATTAAAATTTTTAATAGTTTCAACATGTCCCCATAATCCGAATGTTTGCTTTGCCCCACTTTTTGCTTGCCTATTAATACTAAATCACTTGGATTTGGTCCGGAGAAGTCATTATTACTACTATTGTTATTTCCTTTGACTTCTATCCCAACCTGAGATGTAAAAAAAAAAAACAGCATCATGACATTTTCACTGCTTATTTTTGTTTTAAGAAAGGGAACCTAAGAGTACACACATTTTACATAGAGAAAACCTTTCGTAAGCTCTCTGTTATACTTATGTGTACAATCTTTTGCATTTCTGTAATGAATTGACCAACAGGGATTCCCTAATGAATCCATCGGATCCTTTTCCAAACAAACCAAACTCTCCAGTTAGAAAAGTCAGTAGATTTAGATACCATGCAATTTTCCTTTGATTCAAAGAATTTGTCACTCTCTGGATCATTCCTGCTGTTTCTCAGAGGTTTTCCTCTAACCGTTCTATTGGACAATCAATGCCAATTTTGTTTATTCAGGATTCTATTTTGCCAGTCACTGTATCAAGGGTACAACTGGTAACGGGTATGATTGTGCGAATATTCAACTTTTAAAGCCGTATTAGTTTGAACCGCCATTTTTCATAAATTATTATGCTTTGATTCGATTTCTGGTGTATACGCATTTCTTTCCGGGTCCCAAACAGTAACCTAAAGTCAGAAATGGCATGATGACATTATCCACTAAGCATTTTCTGAGAAAATAACACCTAAGATCACAAATGTTTTACATAGATAGAGCCCTTCGTACTTGTATTTTTTTTGGGTATTTCTTGAAGGCATGGGCTGCCAGGAATCACTTCAGTGAGTCTATTGGAAACTTTTCCAATCAATCTGAGGGCTCCAACTACAACTAGATTTGTTGATGTCCTCATATGCCATATATTTGAGATTTCGATTTCAAAGTCCTTTTATTTTTTATAGTTTTTGAAGATCTTCAAAATGCATTACAGTCTCCAGGGACTGCCATGTCAGTAAGAAGGCACCTTTTGTTTTTTGCGGGTCTCTAATCCCGATTAGTTTTGTTTTGTCTGTGTGTATTGTAAAGTCCCATCAAATTGTTACTGTTCCTATCTCCACATCAGGGTCTGGGCGGTGTTCATACCAATTTCTTCAGTTCAATTTCTGTAAAAACTGCAGATTTTACAATGCAGATATTGGCCCACTCTGTCATGCCGGGTTTTATATTAATTGGGTGCCAGTATCATGCAACTTGATACAAGATAATCAATTGTTTCTGGATAATTTAACATAATGTGCATTTTAGGATAACATAACTTTTAAGTATGTGTACTTGGTAAGTTGTAGTTAGCATGCATTGGTCCAATACAGCAAAAAAAAAAAAAAAAGCATCGTTTTCATCTTTTAAACTTGCATTACGTAGCCACTGATGGGTACAGGGTTTTCTACATCAGCTTGTTTGGTACGGGCAGAATACTGACCGTGAAGAAGTTTATCTTGCCGTTGTTTCTGGCATTTACCTTTACTTCCTTTTTAAGGTTTTTTTTATAGCTGCTGTAGGTGTATTACGTTTTACTTGCAATTCTTCAGCCACTCGAAACTCCATTTCGAACTTGGCTTCATTTATTACTGGATAAAGTTCCTTACTTCTTTCATGACACACATCATCATCTAGTCTTCTGTAGTTTACAGGTAGCTTTGAAATCCGATTGTTGTAGATTTGTAAGACAGTTCTAGCTGAACTAATTCTTAACCTCGTTCGGATCTGGGTACATACAGACGATCAACATCAAACTCGGCATGATGAATGCATTGGAAAGTGAGAAGCTTTCCCTTCTTGGCGTCCATTCGTTTCATGTCAACTATGGTCGCGTTAAGGATGCTGGAACTATATTTCACTATGGGGTGTTTATGGCTGATATTACGTTTTTTGAATTCAACTCAGTATTCAGTACCAGACGCACACGCCTAGAGCATTATTTTATTACTTTCTCCTTCATTTGTGTATGCTACCAGGTCAGATGTGGACATAGATTTACCTTCCCATAAACAGCGCAGATTTTCCAGATTTTTCACTACCAGATGAAAAGTCAGATGTGGACATAGATTTACATTCCCATAAACGGCGCAGATTTTCAGATTTTTCACTACCAGATGAAAAGTCAGATGTGGACATAGATTTACCTTCCCATAAACAGCGCAGATTTTCCAGATTTTTCACTACAAGATGGAAGCTCAGATGTTAACAGATTTACATTCCCATAAATGTCGCAGATTTTCACTACCAGATGAAAGGCCAGATGCGGACAAGGATTGAAATTCCCATAAAAGACGCAGATTTTCGTGATTTTTCACTAGCAGATGAAAGGTCAGATGTGAACATAGAATTACGTCCCCATAACAGTTGCAGATTTTCCAGATTTTTCATTACCAGATGAAAGGACAGATGTTGATATAGATTTAAATTCCAATAAATGTCGCAGATTTTCTAGATTTTTCACTAGCAGATGAAAGGTCAGATGGGACATAGATTTAAATTCACATAAACAGCGCAGATTTTCCAGATTTTCACTACCAGATGAAAGGTCAGATGTTGACATAGATTTACATTGCTATAAATGTCGCAGATTTTCCAGATCTTTCACTAGCAGATGAAAGGTCAGATGTGGACATAGATTTATATTCCCATAAACGGCGCAGATTTTCAGATTTTACACTACCAGATGAAAGGTCAGATGTAGATATAGATTTAAATTCCCATAAAAGTCGCAGATTTTACACTACCACTGAAATGTCGGATGTGGACATAGATTTAAATTCCCATAAAAATCGCAGATTTTCCAGATTTTTCACAACCAGATGAAAGGTCAGATATGGACATAGATTTACATTCCCATAAATTTCCAAATTTTTCATTACTGTATGAAAGGTCACATGTGGATATAGATTTAAGTTCCCATAAATTTCGCAGATTTTCCCGATTTTTCACTAGCAGATGAAAGGTCAGATGTGGATATAAATTTACATTGCTATAAATGTCGCAGATTTTCCAGGTTTTTCAATACCAGACGAAAGGTCAGTTGTGGACATAAATTTACATTCCCATAAAAGTCGCAGATTTTCAAGATTTTCACTGCCAGATGAAAGGACAGATGTGTTCATAGATTTAAATTCCCATAAAAGTCGCAGATTTTTCAGATTTTTCTCTACAAAATGAAATGTCAGATGAGGACATCGATGTACATACCCATAAATGTCGCAGATTTTTCACTACCAGATGAAAGGTAAGGCGTGGACATAGATTTAAATACCCATAAAAGTCTCAGATTTTCCTGTGTAGATATTACCCTAAAACTCTCCTGCCTAATTTTATATTTGCTGGATGTTAATACAAAGCAGCTTCATACAAGATTGTCAATTGTTTCGACATATTCATCCCCGCATCTACATTTCTGGTTAACCCATTTTTTCAGTATTTCTATCCTTGATAATTTCTAGTTAAGAAGCATTTGTCCTGTGCAAAAAGAATAAAACCTTCGGTTTCAGCTTTTAATCCTTCAATATTTAACCACTGATGGGGTTTGTTTGCATAAGATTGTTTGGCACGACTGGAGTATTCACCATGAACACGTTTATCTTGCCATCGTTTCTGTATTTTGTACAGTGCATTTGCTTTCATTTTACAGGTTTTTGTGGCCACGGTAGATGTATTATGGATTACTTGCTTTTCTTCATGTACATATTATTATTGTTATTATTATTATTACTTTATTATTATCATTATTATTATTATTACTATTATTATTATTACTATTATTACTATAATTATTATCATTATTATTATTTCTATTATTATTATTATTAGCTTTATTATTATTACTATTATTACTATTACTATTGTTCATATTATTATTATCATTATTATTATTACTATTATTATTACTATTATTAGTATTATTTTTATCATTATTATTGTTCGTATTATTATTACTATTATTATTATCATTATTATTATTACTATTATTATCATTATCATTATTATTATTACTATTATTGCTATTATTATCATTATTATTACTATTATTACTGTTATTAATATCATTATTATTATTATCATTACTATTATTATGATTACTACTATTATTATTATCATTATTATTATTACTAATATTATTATTATCATTACTATTATTATTATTACTATTATTATTATTACTGTTATTATTATCATTATCATTACTGTTATTACTATTATCATTATTATTATTACTATTATTACTATTATTACTATTATCATTATTATCATTTTTATTCCTATTATTATTACTATTATTTCTTGTATTATTATCATTATTATTATTACAATTATTATTATTACTATTATTATTATTACTATTATTATTATTATCATTATTATTACAATTATTATTATCATTATTATTATTATTATTATTATTACTATTATTATTATTATTACTATTTTTATTATTATTAGTATTATTATTATTACTATTATTATTATTATTATTGTTTCCTTTGATTTCTGTTATATACACATATCTTTCCGGTTTCCAACCAGCGACTTAAGTTCAGAAATTGCTTAATGTCATTTTCCACTAACCATTTTGATAAAGAAAAATGAATGAATAAAAATCTAAGATCACACACATTTTACATAGGGAAAGCTTTTGTAATGGGCGATCTGCACTTGTGAATAAAATTCTTTGTATTTCATCAAGGTATTGGCTACCAGGAAGCCCTTCAATGAGTCTATCAGAAACTTTGTCAATCAACATCGGATTGATTGGAAAAGGTTCCGTCTTCAACAGGAATTATTGATGTCCACATGTACCACATTTTTTAGATTTCCTCTTCATGATCCTTGATTTTGATAGTTTTTGGAAGATCTTCAAAATACATTATCATCTGCACGGATTGTCATGTCAATAAGAAAGCACATTCTGTTTTTGTGGTCTTTCATCACGATGTCTATGTGTATTGTGAAGTCCCATAAAATTTTCTGTAACAGTATCTGGGAGATGTTCATACAAATTCGTTGCAGTTTCCTTCCCGTGAAAATGCAGATAATAGCCTACTTTGACATTACTATTTTTGCAAACACAGTAAAGTCTACTGGAGAGGGAATCAAACTCCCAGCTTTCCAAAACTGAAGAGGCAATTTTCATCACGATTCGAGCACACTATAGAGTACAGGGGCTGCCCCAAAGCGTGCTGTCTTCTGTAAGTATCCAATCTTGACATTGACCCCAAACTTCTCCAGGCACTTCCGAAGTTCAAGACTTACAGTCACAACAACAACAACAACAACAATAATAATAATAATAATAATAATAATAATAATGGGAAATGACTTACACTTTCTTTACTAACCACAGTAATTATTATTACTATTATTATTATTACTATTATTGTTATTATTATCATTACTATTATTACTATTATCATTATTATTATCATTACTATTATTACTATTATCATTATTATTATTACTATTATTACTATTATCATTATTATCATTTTTATTCCTATTATTTTTACTATTATTTTCTTTTATTATTATTACAATTATTATTATTACTATTATTATTATAAAATTGTGTTTTTATAAGCTTTACTTTTTGGAAGATCGCAAACACATCATACGACGGCAAGATAGCGCCCTCGATCTTGATGGCGCCCCAGGAAACTGCCTGACTTGCTAGTATTATGAGCCAGCCCTGCTAGTCAGCACCTAGATAGGTGACCATTTCAGAATAACATGTTCTGTAATCAAGTACCATATTTGATATCATAACAGACGCACGGATATATTAGATGCATCCCGATTCAATTAATACATTTTCCGGGGGAAAAAGTCTATTTAAACGTGTCATGTTTAAATTAACGTCGAACCTGATCAGCAGTGCCGACCTTAGTGTTACTGGCACGCTGAAATTTGTCGCCCTTACAAGTATAATATTTTTAAATTTTCACAAGGGGAAAAACTGAAAATGTAGAATAACGAGCTTATTCCAATACACAACTTAACACAAGCTAAAGAAAACGTTCACTATCCTAAGTAAAATATTTTATCTAGCCTTTAGATCTCCAATTTTTTCATGGTACTTTCTACACCTGTCGTCCTTACAAAATAATTTTCTATTGATAAAGTAGCCAAAGAATTTTAACTGTCTTGAGTCATGGACAACCACAAATGTTTTTATAAGTTTAAGTTATGGAAGATCCCAAATACATGGCATGGAAGCAAGATGACGCCCTGGGTAACTGCCCAAGTTTTCAGTACCTTGAGACAGCCCCGAGTACACCACCAATTTTTCAGCACTCTTTGTTCCATGGATCATAGTGGATTATCCTTTTTGCCAGATTAACAGAATTTATATAATACCAAATCCATAACATAACTCTGACATACAAATTATGCATTAGTTATATCCCTAGAGCATCATTGACATACATTAAACTATATAAATAAATTTTAGACATACAGGTACACTCTGTGACTGCCCTAGGGTTGCTGTCATCCAGAGCAAGCTGAATTTCGGTGCCTTCACAAGTATAGTTTTTTAACATTTTCACAAGGAGAAAAACTGAAAACATAGAATAACGAGTTTCTTACAATATACAACTTAATACAATCTCAAGAAAACATTCATTATTCTACCGAAAATATTTTTCCAACCTTTAGATCCTTAAATCTTTTCATCACACTATCTACACGTATCTTCTTCAAAAGATCATTTTCTATTGACAAAATAAACAAAGAATTTAATCTACCTTGAGTCAACGACGACCGCAAGTATGTTTTTAAAAGATTTAGTTTTGGAACGTCACAAACACATGACATGGCGGCATAATGGCGCCCCGAGCGGCTACCTGAGTTGCCAGTACCTTGACCCGGCCACACACACACACACACACACACACACACACACACACACATATATATATATATATATATATATATATATATATATATATCGAGAGATAATAATAATAATATTTCTCGAATATTTAGAAGTTATTTTTAGTGCGTACACTGTTCGAGTTGATTTTCTTGTTTGTTTCTTGTTATTGTCTTAAAAAGTAAAAGAAATATCAACCGGCATATAACACGCGACGATACCAATTTAGCCACAGGCCCAAATTGGTAACAGCACTCTTCGGCTATTGTAGTAGTTTCTCTGATGGAAAAAAGGGATAGAGGTTCAATTCCTGTCAGGCGGCACATGTTTCTTTAGTTGGATTTCTCGATCTTGAACAGTTGGTATTAATTTCAGGTTTTCCCTTTGGCGACCTTACAACGAGAAAAAACTGAAAATGAAGAATAACAATTTTATTACAATATACAACTTAATACAAGCTAAAGAAAAATATTCACTATCCTACCTAAATCATTTTCTCTAGCCTTTAGAGCTGCAAATGGCACCGTATTATTATTATTATTATTATTATTATTATTATTATTATTATTATTATTCCTTTCATTTCCGGTGTGTACACATTCCTTTCCGGGTCCCGCCCAGAGACCTAAGGTTAGAAATGGTATCATGATATTTTCCACTGGCCAAAAAAAAAAAAATACATATTTTACATAGAAAAAGTCCTTTGTAAGGTGTGGGATGTACTCGTGAGAACAATTTTTGTATTTCTCTAAGGCATGGACTTCCAGTAATCCCTTCAATTAGTGTATTGGAATCTTTTTCAAGCAATCCAAAGGCTCCAACTACACCAAGAGTTGTTGTTGTTCCCATTATTATTATTATTATTATTATTGCTAATATCTTAATATCCGTTAATTAATAAATGTATAGCGAGCCGCAGCCAGTAGCAATTTTTCTTTGACTCTAAATGTTAATTGCTTCTCGGAGGGTTCTTGCCGTTTTCAAGATGCCTCCCTTTTTGCAAGAGCACTCCTTGGCAATCAATGCCAATTTTGTATATCCATGTCTCTTGCGCCCGACCCTACCGCAATGACCGCGAAATAGAAACCAGTGAGAGAACGGACAAAATGGGATAATGAATTGAACAAAATAGTCATAGAATGTTGGTTGAGTCAAAAAAAAAAAGAAAGACCCTTTACCAGACAAGAATGTAACAATTGAAGAAAATCAAAATCTTACTAGTCGTCAGTGATGTACTTGGTACACCTGATTTCGACGTCACCAATAGGAGTCAGGTTCTGATATTAATACGCTGCAAATTTACCTGCACCAAAAGAAGTCGTAGTTGTTTTTGTTTTTTTTAATAAAAAAATAAAAAAACACACCAAGAGAAAAAAACAATCGACAGTTATAAATAAATCTAACAAGGCTGGAAACGCAATGGCTGGAGACTGGATATAACATCGGCCCCAATAATAGTAGGTAAACATATAACTATGTTATTCATGATGACGGTAGTCTTTGAGTATAGAATCCAGAGGTTGGCAGTGAATATTTCTAAAGACAGTAGGGAAGCGCAGTTCAGGTTAGCAGTGGATATCTCGTGTCAGTAGCAGAGCGTAGTTCTTTCTTCTGTTCTGGTCATCTTTGGTTCTGACAGGTTCGCATTGAACATTCGTAGAGAGTAACAAAAATGGCAGCCGTTATATAAGACGGATTGAATATTTTACACCTTCTGATTGGTTAACATTCATTAGGGGGAACTATAAAGTGAAATCAGTCATTTAGGTTTGCTAACTAATTATATAATATACACAAAAATTGTAGCAAACTGTTTGTGCACCCTTATAATCTCTAACGATCTAATCATAGTATGTCATTAAGTGTTCCAGTCGTTTCCACACAGTGCAGTGCGCCTCATACGCGCAGCGGAAGAGGATAGCAGGTGAGGCAGAATGATTGAAAATATTAATTCATATGTCAAAAATAAATATTAATTCAAAATTTAAAATATTATTATGGATTACTTGTAGTTGCATGCATGAATCCCAGTATAGTTACAAATAATTATTGAGCGATTTTATCATTGTGATACTTTTGTATTATATCAAGTATTAAGAATACAGTAACTAGGCTCCGCAAATTGGAGGAGAGAGTTATCAATGATAATGTTCTGATTTCGAATCCGCGGTTATCTCCCTTTAATCGTCTCTCTGGGTTTTTTTTATGTAATTTTTATCATATAAAATTTGGTGAGGCGCAAGTAAATTTTAATTCCGAAAATACGGCCCAGAGAAAAACTGTTTGGCACCACCGTGTTATGCATTAAATTTTATTCATTTAATGAATGTACTACAGTATATATTCCTACCTTGGATTTAAATCATCTTTCGTTAGTGTCTTCATAATGGATGTATTCTACATCTAAAGTCACAACAATAAATAATCTATTGCATTAGTTTTCCAGTATTTATTCTCAGTTAAGATCAGGAATATTTTAAATATTTTTATCTTCACTGACTACGGAAAATGGTCGTTAGTAGGTTTTATGGACAGATAAATGTTCACTGTCCACAACTGAAAATTGTAAATAAAATTCTCGACTCTATTTAATTAGGTGAATATTTAATAAAACTAATCAATATTAGCAGTGAGAGTGTATACTACACAAAAGCAGAAGCACAAGCATCCACACACATTGTATATTCAATTCTCGAGAAATTTCTTCTTCTTGTTCTGCATGCCGAGTCCCTTCAAGACATTGGCGATCATGACTCTCCACAATTTCCTATCCTTTGTAGCTCTTAATGTTGTCTTTTTGTTATCTCTTTGATCTGCTATCCATTTACTCAAGCTCGCTAGGTGGGTTATGCATTGTTTTCCTCTCTGCCACTTGAATTCAATCTGTCCTGTAAGTATCAAATTTTCCATGCGCTCTTTCCTTACTCTGTACGCTAATAATTTCAACTGTTTCTTCCTGATGTGAAGTATAAATGTCTTTTTGATTCCATTCGGCCCATGGCATTCTCGGCATCCTCCTGTAGAACCAAATTTCTGTTGATTCCAGTCTCTTCTTCACCTGTGAGAAAATATTCAGTATATATCATCCACAATAAAGAACAGTGGGTTAAGAACTCTGATGATTACTTTGATATTTTAATGGGGTCATTAGATTCTGCAGAGGATCCTGATCTGGTGGGTATATATTTTATATAACCTTACTGTCTATGAAGATGACAATGTTGGTAGAATAGGCTTACATAGAGATGATGGTCTTATGGTAGTGAAAAATTCCACTAAAATTAGGGTAGATAAATGATTCATAGAGAGCTAAAAAGTTTAAATCTTAAGGTTATGACAAGCACTAATCAAGCAGGCGCCGAAAGGTGCTCTTGTGGAGTTGAGCACCAGACATCCTAATGGAAGGCAGGGAGTTTTCTCTGTGGTGGATAAATGAGTGCCGTTTTGTTTTTGAGGCAGTGCTGTATGTTTTTATATAAAGTCGCACAGCGAAGCTCTGCGTAAAAAGCAAATATAAGCAATGCAAATGATAATTTTCTTAATTGTGTTTCACTTAATCAGTCCATTAATCAAGATTAATGTAAAAATGTTACCTGGTTTGTTTTGGAAATCCGTAATTTTCGTGTTTGCCGCCATAATTATGTTTCGCCTGATTCTGTGATTTTTCATTTCCATATGAACGGCCATATGACGTAGGACCACCGAAGTCAAGCAACGTCACTTGGGAATGTCAGGTGCGGATGGTGTAATGGATAAAGCCTCGAATTTAGAAACCAGAGAGCTGAGTTCCAGTTCCGGTTGGTTTCATTATATTCACTTGGAAAAGGTATAAATTCACTTATTCACTCGTCTATGAGTTAATAAATAATTGCTATCTCCCAAAATATTCATACAAACTAACAATAAAATCTGCCTCCAAATAAACTGTAAAGGGTTGATAAACCGTAAAAACACGTCAATAAATCAATATCAATTATCTAAACAAAATAAGCTTTGTGTTATATATATGAAGCTCAAGTGTGTGTGCATCTGCCAAAAGTTCAGAAAATAGATAACTATATGGATTTGAAACTCAAGTTTCTCTCGATCCTCAGGAAACCAGGACACCTGAGAAGGTAAACACACACACACACACACACACACACACACACACACACACATATATATATATATATATATATATATATATATATATATATATATATATATGTATATATATTAAATAAAAACAGACCACTTTAAGGTTCCATGTAATAAATTATTTCACCACAGCCCTTTTAAAGGACCGCGGATCATCAGACTTTACTTCCAAAGGTTGAAACGAAAAATGAAAACATTTTTTCCGCGGTCCTTTAATAGGGCTGTGGTGAAATAATTTATTACATGGAACCTTAAAGTGGTCTGTTTTTATTTAAATTATTAGCTCTGATTTACATTGAGCTCTCTGGATTTTATCCTCCTTGGGTCTACCCATACGGATTACCTAGTTTTTCGTAAACTATATATATATATATATATATATATATATATATATATATATATATATGTATTAAAAAGAAGAGAGGTACCGCAAACTTTTTTGGTTGTAATGTGGGTTTTTAAAAAAATATTATTCTTTATTTTTCATAGTTTTAAAGAATAATATTTTTTTAAAAACCCACATTACAACCAAGAAAGTTTGCGGTACCTCTCTTCTTTTTAATATACACACTTTTCTCTCGTTGGAACCATTATAACCTCTTCATTCTATATATATATATATATATATATATATATATATATATATATATATATATATATATATATATATATATATATATATATATATATATATAGTTAGCGGATCGTCAGGGAAGGACGGCTAACAAGGTAATAAAGAACGGAAAATTATAGTCAATAAACAAAAAAACCATAATCACGTGACCCCCCAAAAAGAACAACGGGGAGGGTTGGGAAGAACCATTTATTCTAAAAATTGACGAAAGAGGGAGGGGAGTTAAAGAAAAACACGGGCAAATAGGGGTAGTAACTATTTATTCAATCGAAGTAAAAAAAAAAATTATTTTTATTATTTCATATTATTATTACTGGGGAGAGGAGACCTAGTCTAACAACCAACGTTTTCTATGCCTACATTTGTTTAGAATTTCCGATTTAGAATTTAATAAGTGATCGGGTTCCCTATATAAAGCTACAGGTAATTTTTCCTCTAAACATAGTTTACAAAATTTATAACCTGCTCTATATTTGGAACATCTTTTTAATATTTCCAATTTCAGGACGGGAGCTTTGTTATTGTCACGTCTAAATTTCCATATATAGGTTAAAGCGTAGTACTATGTTTGTTTTTTTCATTATTAAAGCTACTCATATGGTTGTAATATCGTTTTTTAAACACATTTTGAGTAGCCCCTATGTATACTTTCGGGTTTTTATCGGTGTTGTAGTTATTTATGTCCTTATATATTTTAACTTGGTACACTACGCACTCCTGTTGACATTTTCCCTGGAGGGGGCAGGCTGTTTTGTTTCTACAATTACATCTAGAAGAAGTAGCGCGTGGATTATATATATATATATATATATATATATATATATATATATATATATATATATATATATATATATATAATATTTTTTGTTTTAAAAATATGATTCCTTCGCTACATAAAAGTTCTCATGTTTCAAAAGCGAGAGCCGAGACCCCTAATATAATTTTTGAAATTATGTTGAGTTAAGGTGTCTGGTCACGCTTCCTCGTCAAGCGAGAATTTGGCTTGAGAACTCTTATGTAGCGAAGGAATCATATTTTTAAAACAAAAAATATTATAATATAAGCTCTACTTCTGAATGGAGCACTGTCTTTTTGAAAATAAAAGCAAAAATACTAAGGAACACCGGATTATTTACCTAACGTGTTCTTTCCTATTTTTCTGCATACCTGCATATATATATATATATATATATATATATATATATATGACGTGCATTCCCGAGGCTTTTTAGACTTTTTTTAAAGAGAGACAGTTATAGCAATTCTAGATTACTGCAATTTTAGTATCTAATTAGTATCCCTCTAAAAAGTTGACCTGGCATCATTTCTTATTCCAGATATAAGAAGACGGCTGTAACGTGTCATTGGACGCACCAGACTAAACTGCACGTCAAAGCTGACTGGTTTCCACAATGCAGGTCGCTACGCAATAACGTTTTTGATTAGTTTTGTACTTCTATGAAATTAATAAATGTCTCACCTGAAGTCTCAAAACGTCTTGAATGCAACTCGTATATATATATATATATATATATATATATATATATATAATTATTTATTTAAATATTATAACATAAATATGTTATATTATCACTACAAAAATAGCCATTTTGTTTCAACACCTCTGGTGTCTTATCAAGTGATGATGTTGAATGTAGAATAAATGGTTTTAAAAGTTTCAAATTAATTAACGATCCTTCACTAGGGGTAAACACCAAGGTACTGCAGTTAAGCTTTTTATTTAATTTTTCTTGTGTTTGTACAAGTGTTTTCTTTTCTGGACTCAAAGTATGTAAAAATTGGCCAAAAGTTCTGCATATCAGAGCGCTGTTGGCTATTCTTTTAGCCATTATTTATCAAGGATGATTTTTATTTTTTATTTTTAACTGAATGTGCGGTTTTTTTTTGTATATGTCTGAAGTTATAGGAATGTTTTATTTTCCAAACATGCTCATCACATTGTGGCCATGTTTGTAGTTAATGTCATTGAGTGTTGGCTTTTCCTTTTTTATTATTAGGGCTTCCATTATTTTTTAATCTTTTTTTTACATGTGGATAAGGCTATTATATTTGTAGTTTCAACTAGTTTCGGATGGATTATCATAGGTTTTCATGTGCGTTTAAATGAGTCTTAATTGATCTATGGTCGGATATAGGTATAACTTGAGTCATCTAGATAGGCATGCAATAGAATGATGAATATATATTGGTCAGATATATATATATATATATATATATATATATATATATATATATATATATTATAATAAAGAGAAAGAAGAGTAAGATATATAAAAAAACACTACTGGTACGTACGTGTATTGTTCTTAGACCGTTCCCAGAATTTGGGAAACGCTCTATCTGTGAGAGGTCACTTATTGGTGTAAGTGGAAAAAGAAAGATTTTACCTCGTCTCCGCGCGAGGTAGCGGCCCGAGGCCTAAGTCGGAAAAGAGAGAGAGAGAGAGAGAGAGAGAGAGAGAGAGAGAGAGAAGGGTCAGCCAGTATTTATAGCCAGGGGAGAGAGACCCCTGTTGAAGGATTAAAGAACTGAGGAGGAGCTAACTGCGACAAACTCATCATAAAGTCAAGAATGGATAGTTGTGTCGTGTATATGCCTGCCTGATTTACGCATACCAAGGAAATCATTTGTAAACGTATTGATACACCAAAAGCTGTAAAAAGTGAGTTTCGACTTGACCGATGTTCCTATAAATGTGCCAAAGTTTGTCTGCTTAGAATAACAAAACGTAGAAAATGCATCTTCGTAACTTTTCTATCTTAGCTCGCGGAGATTTCAAATAAATTCTCCTGACATGCCCCAAAGCCATCGCTTTCTTATCGATGTTTGTTTCGATCAATGACGATATACAATTGTCCCAAGACTATTTAAGAAGCCAGAACCAAATGACCTGACTTAAGTTCCCATAACTAATGGCATTTACCATTTCATTTGTTTGAAAACTCTGTCGAGAAAATTGATGCACTCGCTGAATTCCATTGCTTATAATACAGCAGCAAGCGATTTGGTGGCCAAATGATCTCAGTTTTCGAAACGTGGGTAGAACGCTCGGTCAGTAGATTGAGTTATTTTTATCACCCTTCGTTCAGTCGACGACTGGCTGGCATTCGCTACTGTCACCAGTGAAACTACTTTCTGTCTCACTCAAATTTGAGGAAACGGTTGTCAAATATGATATTGCCAAATTATTTTCTTGTTCCGCATTTTATTACTGCAGCAAAACGTTTGCAAATTAGGTAGTTGCACTGATTGAACTCCATTGCCCGTCCACATGTTTCCTTACATAAGTTGTATCGAAAAAGGGAGTGGCATGCGATATGCAATTCTAATATCACATTTACAGGAAAGCTAAGTTTATAACATCAGTATTTTTAATTATTAATATAGATATATACATGTGTCTGTGTCTGTATGTCTGTGTGTGTGCGGGCGGGCGTATGTAAATATTGTGAGATGGAATGTACCTGTCGAAAAGACAAAATGAATAAAAAAGAAACGAGGAAAAACTATACTTAGACGACGCGTTTCGTTTTCTGTGTTGATAAAATCCCGCAGAGGATGAAACGCGTCGGGTAAGTATAATTTTTATCTGCTCACTTTTTATTCATATATATATATATATATATATATATGTGCGTGTGTGTATATATATTATTGACAATTGGAAAAATGTTCATGAAAGTATACTTTACAATTGTCAATAATTTATATCTCCGTCGGGATCATATAACCAAATTTATATATACGAGGGTCATTCACTAAATAAGGTGAATTTTTCGGTATCAGGACTTCTAATACAGATAGAAGCTTACTCTTTTTTGTTTTTTTTTGTTTTACTTCTTTTTCACATAGATTTAATTTCTTTTGTAGATTAAAAGAAAACTTTGAGAGTTTTGGCGATTAACAAAGATGGCCGACCAAGAAGCATGCTCCAGGATTGAACAGCGGTCAGTTATCAAGTTTTTGGTTGCTGAAGGGTGCAAACCAGTTGAAATTCATAGAAGAATGTCAACTGTGTATGGTGCCACATGTTTCAACCAAAGAAATGTCTACACGTGGGCTAAATTGTTTAAAGAAGGACGGAGCAGTGTTGAGGATGAAGACAGGCCTGGGAGGCCTACGGAAGTGAGATCTTCTGAGGTGATCGAATCAGTCAATGACTTCATTCAGTCTGACAGAAGGGTGACAGTGGATGACATTGCAAGGACTTTGAGCTTATCTGTTGGGACAAATGCAGGGGTCATCAGTCAGAAGGAGTCATCTTGCATCATGACAACGCAAGGCCTCACACAGCAGCCCAAACGGTGCAGACCATCAACGAGCTGGGCTGGGAACTGCTCCCTCATCCACCTTACAGCCCAGACCTTGCACCTTCAGACTTTCACCTGTTTGGTCCCTTGAAAGCGTTCACAAGAGGTACAAAGTTTAAAAGTGACGATAAAGTCAAAAGTGTTGTGAGCGACTGGCTGAGACATCAGTCCAAAGATTTTTACGCTGAGGGAATACGGAAGCTTGTGCACAGATTGGAAAAGTCTGTGACAGTGCTGGGAGACTACGTTGAAAGATAATAAAAAAAAGTAAGCTTCTATCTGTATTAGAAGTCCTTATACCGAAAATTCACCTTATTTATTGCATAAGCCTCGTATATATCGAATACAGCAGATATCTCCATCGATGCACTCCAATCCAATGTTATATATAAAAACAAGAACAATAATAATATCTATAATAGAATTCAACAAGCAAACCCTACACATACAAGCACTCATGTACCTCAAAATTTTTCGATACACACGATTTTTCCTCAGCCATAGAATTTACCCCAGCATTAATGACTTACATGTAACCAGCAGTCAGCACACATAGCGGTACCAGCAACTCCTACAAGAAAGACTAGATATTTGATACACACGTATTTAGGCATCTATCTATCTATCTATCTATCTATCTATCTATCTATCTATCTCATGTTCATAAAAGGAAAACCTATAAAAACATTGAAAACTTATTAAAAAATTATTCCCCCGCTCTGCACTAATTTTCGTATACATCTGGCCAAAAAATTACTAAACTTATCTATCTATCTATCTGTCTATCTATCTATCTATGTCAGTCTGTTCGTATATAAAAAAGTTTACTTGGGTACGTTTCGTCATTCAGGACTTTATCGGAATAATTTTGTTACGTTGGTAGAACTACACATGTGAACGACAGAGTAGTGCTGGTAATTTTTTATTGTTTTTTCCAGCCGAATTCATTCAGAGTCTTTATTTTTCTTTGCATTACTTTTGTTAATAGGTATTCTTCACTGTTATATTAGAAGATCTGCCAGGAATGGTGAAATATTGTAAAATCCAGGGCGCTAATTTGCTGTAGATGACCTTGCCATTAAGGCATTCTCTAGACATTTACGTCATAGTGAATTATTCCTCCTTTGATCAGAGTAGAATTTTTTTATGTCGAAGTTCCGGTCAGTCTTGTGATGGTGGGCAACCAATTTATTTGATGTATTATTTTGCAAAATGTCCCTTTTGTATTCATATAAACTTTTATTTAGATTTCTTGAGGTTTCTTCTATGCATTTTTGTCATAAATAGGTAATAGAGTAAACTTCTTCAGGTTTTAGCTTATTGTTTTGTTTAGTATTGATTCAGTTTTTTATTGTTTTGGATGTAGTAGTAACGACTTTTATGCTGAGTTTGGATAGATTCTTTTCGATTGTAGTAGGCAGGATAATGTATTTTTTATCAGTGGGTTTCTCTGGAGGGGCTGTTTTTTGTTTTGGAATATTGTGTGGGCTTTTTGTTCCGAACTGTATATAAAATAATTAGGGTACTGGAAAAGTGTTTTTAATGTATTTCTCTTCTTCGTGTAAATAATCACATTCTTATTGCTTTGAAATAGAAACCGATAATTATGAGGATTTTATTTTGTTATGATGGGAATAGAAATTTATTAGGTCATTTTGTTGTTATGATAGGAACAGAAATTTATTAGGTCATTTTGTTGTTATGATAGGAACAGAAATTTATTAGGTCATTTTGTTGTTATGATGGGAACAGAAATTTATTAGGTCATTTTGTTGTTATGATCGGAATAGAAATTTATTAGGTCATTTTGTTGTTATGATGGGAATAAAAATTTATTAGGTTATTTTTTTGGTTGATCACTCCAGAACAACCAAACTTTAGGGTCTCCCTAAAGCCTACGAAACTGTTACCCCAATATGCCCCATTATCTCAAGAATAGACAGCGCCCCTCACCCACAACCTGTCGAAAGCGATAACAAAAATGCTAACACCTCTCCTTGAAACAATCAGTTCATCTAACATAAAGAACTCAGGCAGCCTAGTTGAAAAATAACACATACAAAGTTATATTTAAAGAACCTAAAATAATATAAAAAAAACAATATAGCTAAAGATCTGTAAGTGATAAAAGGAAAGAGAGCTCTATCCTCTCCATATGGGGTAATTTTGGATTTTGTTGTGTAATACCATATATATATATATATATATATATATATATATATATAGTTATTAAATTATTTTTATTATATTAGATTACAATAAAAACATTTTACATCGCCACATAAAAACAAAAAGCGGGGAGTCTAATGTCAGAATTTAAAAAAATATACCTGTGGTCATACAATGCCTACATAAAACGGTTAATTGATTTCTTTTGTTTAGCAGAACTTTATTTTTAGGAAACTTTATAATATGCAGATTTTTTGTAAACACAGGGGACATGGGTCATATAAGGATTTATAGATTCTCTTTTTTTAATATTTCCCTGTTTATGGTAGGAGATATACTAATTTCTTTTAAATAGCAAAAATATTTAGAAAGGGTTGTTCGGTTACAATAGTCATTATTGTTGAAAGAAGATATGTTATGCTACCACCTCAGTTTAAAGGAATTTATTGTACTTCCAATATAAAATTTCTTAACCGTTGGTTTTTCACTAGATGATTTTGTACATTGATAAACAATAGAATCAATAAGAAACCTACTTTGTAAATGACATTCCTTAGGACTTCAATTACACATTTTTTTTTATTATCGGTTTCTGTTTTGGATTTGCGATAGTTACTTAAGTGTAGATTTAAAATTTTATTATTATGATTTTAATGTTTTTTCTAAATTATCTGTACACCTGTAAACTAATTTAAGCTTTTTTATTTAAAAATAATATTGCTTTGAGGATTATTACTGGGGAAATGTTTCTAAATTAAATTGTGAAATTTCTACGCTAACTTAGTGCTAACCATTTGGTTAAATGGGGCTGTACACCAAATTATTTTTCTATTTTTATCTTTTCTTGCTATCATTGTTTTCTGTATTTAATGTCAGGGCTTTTATAGTCACTATTTTAAAGGCATTATTGTAAAAATTGCTATTTACAAAATACGTCTTGATTGGAAGAGTTATTACTAATTCTATATCCTATGGAGGAGGGTTTGTGTTTGATTATACATGGAGGGTGATTAGATTTTGGGTTAATGAATTTGCATTAGTTTTCATATATCGTTGGTATATATTGTTGACTAAGTCTAGCGTTACATCGAGGAAGTTTACTTTATTTAAATTTAAAGGAGGCGGGGAAAAGATTTATGAGCAAAAGGAGCTAGAGGCAAATGACAGCGAGCCCCAACAAACACTCACGTTGTTTGCACAAGGAAGGCTTTTTTCCCTCCTCCTCCACATTTCCTTTTCATCGTACATTTTCTGTGTTTTTTAATTTAAATTAAATCTCCCGTTGGAAGCCTGATGAGTGGGAGCGAAACCGGTTGCTTCGCCCGTTTTTAATATGTCTAGTAATATCAAGCTACATACTTTTATTGCTGTGATATATATATATATATATATACATATACATATATATATATATATATATATATATAGGAATAAAGTGTTGCTACCGACACTGAAGTTTGAACACAGATCACCAGAGAGCAAATACAGGCGATCCCATTTTGAATAAGTAGATCATGAGATGTGAAAGGAAATGTATATATGGGAATTAGCGTGCCGTATAATTGATCACTCTTCTACACTATGATCTATTTCTATACTATTCACTATACTATTTCTTTATACTGATCACTATACGGATTACTATTGAGTACTCTACGTTTTAGCTTTATTACTGGCTTGGTTTTTTTCTTTGGACTAAAACTTAAGACACTGGACGATTTGTTTCGTCCTGTTCGGGTGTTGCTAGTTCTTTCCTTTTTTGCCAATTTTTTCCTCGGGGAACAATTTGTTTTGATATACTTGCAAGTTGTGCCATCCGATGTTTTTATTACCAAACTAGTATTACGATTAGTATTATATATATATATATATATATATATATATATATATATATATATATATATATATATATATATATATATATATATATATATATAGTAAAGGTAACAAATCCGTTGGCATATAATCCAAATGGATACTAGCAAATATAAAATATTCAAACTTATTCACAAAAAGGGCTCAATGTATTTATTATTACGGAGCAAATAATTGATAAACAATAAAATCCAAAACCATCTCATATGGGGAATAGCCTATTTCGGCAGACGAAAATATCGGTCGTCTGTCTTATCAATCCCGGTGTGGACTGAGTTCGTGTCAGAAATAGAAATTTCGTCCATGGTAAAGTAGGTTTCCCTGGACTTATCAATGCAAATACATTTTGCTAAATGTCTGTTTCCTTGCTTTGCCTTTCACATTTCCTGTGAAGAAACGTGAGATTTCATTCATTTTAGGAAATATAACTGCACGGATAACTCCAGGGGAAAAAAACGATCTTTCCATGGACGAAATG
>OZ038504.1:77297361-77304861 GCA_964036315.1 Acanthosepion esculentum | reverse complement strand
ATATATATATATATATATATATATATATATATATATATATATATATATATATATGTATTAAAATTCATCCACAAAAATGTTCAATGTATTTGTTATAATAAAGCAAATAAGTGCCTTAATGACGATTTTGATGTCCCTATGGAGGCATATGATTCAGCCCAGGTTGCTGATTTAGTATATTTTTAATATTTTAGATACATTTAGTAGAATTGTAGATCCGAAACAAATAATCCTATATACAGATAATGGATTCATTTTCATCCCCAATAGTAACGGTTCACTAACAGCGAAGATACAAAAGAAAATAATTAGGACCTTTAAATTACTAGGGTTTAGGATTGAGATTTCTTCTAACCTTAAAATAGTTGATTATCTAGGCATCACCTTTAACCTCAATAACAACACGTTTAAACCATACAAATTAACCAATGAAACCCCTACCTATACTAATATTAACTCTAACCACACCAATGCCATTGTGAGACATATACCCACCATAGGATTAGTCAATTATCGTCCAACATAAACATCTTTAATGCAAATACAGAATTGTATGAAAATGCTCTCAATAAACGTGTTTTTTCAAATAAATTATCTAACCCCCATAAGTAACACTGAAGTATCTAAAGTGAAATGTAGACACAGAAATAGAAAAAGAAAAATTATATGGTTCACTCCCACCGCCTTCTGCAAACTGTCAAATATTAATATCGGACAGTATTTTCTAAAGTTAAAAAGTAAACATTTTCATAAAGACAACTAAGATCTGCAAAAGGAAAACGATTAAAATTAGCTACTCCTGTACCAATATCATGTACAAAATTATCAACTCACATAATAAATATATTTTAAGTAATTCATATGGAATAAACAACAAACCTGGTATATATGTATATAAAATGAGGACCACGATATAATTTCTGTATTTTTATTTAGTTGACATGTGTGAAAATAATAAATGTTTTTTTTTAATTATAAAATTATATATAGGTACTTTTTTGTAAGCATTTAACCCCAAGGATAAAAGAGCTGGACCGGTTTACAACAACGTTCATTTCATATTTGATAAGAATGATTGTATTAAGTCAAATAATCGTCCTGTAATGTTGTATCCCTGAAGCTTACGAAGAACACGCCGACATGCCAAACCATATGAAATGTTTTAGAGATATCTAGAACCACGGCTTGAGCTTCTCCATTATTGTGAAGTGGTTGGTATACAAATTCAGTTATGGCCGTGAGCATGTCAGCAGTAGACTGGGGAAAGTGAAAACCATATTGCGTGTCGGAAAGCAGATCATCGGATGTAAGTTGCTTAACCACTTTGGTGTTGATTAAAGCGTCGAATACTTTACCTAAGAGTGGTAAGAGATTGATAGGGCGATAGTTAGGTCGGTCAGAACGGTCTCCAGAGTTCTAAAGACAGACACAACAGACGAGGACTTCCAGCAGACTGGAAAGCAAGAGTTGGATAAGGCAGTAGTTGGATAGTTTGAAGAGCACAGGAGCCAGTTCAGGAACACATTTCTTCAGAACAATAGCGGCTATACTGTCTCCACCACCAGCCTTATAGGAGTCTAATTTAGAGATGATGTCCGATACCATCGTTGGGGTTATGTGCTTCTCACTAAGTAGATCCTTAGTTCAGATGGGGAAATCGAGCGTGGGTATTATATATATATATATATATATATATATATATATATATATTCAGACATTTTTATGTTTATACATTCTTTTTATAGATACAAATATTTAAGTAAATGGTCTGATTTATAATAAACAGTATTAACAACATTAACCGGACTTTGTCCATTTCGTAATGTGTGACGTCATTTTTTACATTTGGATACGCATTGAGCAGATATGAATGTACGCGAGAGAATCATGGAAGATTGTAGTTTAAAAGCAATAAAACTGACCTTGCTAACCAAACTAACTGTGGCCCAATCGGTTAAGGCACGTCAGGCTATATGACGGTCCCGTATAGGATACAGTTCGATTTCTGTCGGAGGACGAATATTTTCTATGAAAATTTTTCTCACATTCAGGCCGGTAAATGTTGTTAATATTGTTTATTATAAACAGAGCATTTAGTTAAATATTTGTATCTATAAAAAGAATGTATAAACATAAAAATGTGTTAAAATAATTGTTGAACTTTGTACATTTCATTTTTTATTTATATATATATATATTCATTTTTATATTGAATATTGTTGACAGGAGACTGGTCATGTGGTGGACAAAAAAGCAACATGGAAGGTAAAATTAATATTATAAAAAAGTGATAAATTTCCTCGCTTTTAATTCAACTTCGGAAATCATATGGTAAGTCTGTCACGTGAACACTGTAACAATACAGTTTTAGTACTGAAAATTACAAGATTTTTGTTTAGTAAGCATTTCAACAGCACAACGTAAGTACACTGCACCTTTCCCGCCATACCAACGGTCAATTTCTCCACAATATTTAGGATACAAGTATTCATTTGACGTTGTCATATATATATATATATATATATATATATATATATATATATATATATATATATATATATATATATATATATATATATAACTAGTGAGCCAGAGCCTAGCGACCAAGATTTCACCTAACGGATCTTCAGTGTTCTACTAGCATCCTGAAGATCTGTTAGGTGAAAACTTGGTAGGTAGGTTTTGGCTCACTAGCTTTTTAGATTGTGCTCTACATTGTGTATTGATCACTTGTACGGTATTAATTAATTTACTACTTGCTTGGTACTTTTTCTTTTGACTAGGCAGCGTGGTGGTGATTGATTATATTCGACTGACGCGGATGTCTTTAGAGTTTTCTTTTTTACTGATTTTTTCCCCTGACATCGGTATGTTCAAATATATTTTTATTTACAAATTGTATTATCCGGGCTTTATTTTCACACAGCCAGAGTATAGGTATTATATATATATATATATATATATATATATATATATATATATATATATATATATATATATATATATATGTGCATCTATATATATATATGTATGTAAATATATGTATATATATATATATATATATATATGGAAAGAGAGAGAGAACGAGAGGTAGATAGCTAGATAGCTAGCTAGCTAGATAGATAGATAGATACGGTTTCACACTCTTTGTGATCTCCAGACGACCAGTACACAAATGAAAGAAAGAAAATTATATATATATATATATATATATATATATATATATATATATATATATATGTATATATATACACAAGAAAAGTCGTATGATGTGCACTTCGGAAGATGGGAAAAATTGTTGTTGACGGAAGGTACACTAGTCGATAGCCGATCAGTATCAGCTGGGTCACCGAAGAGAAGGGGTATAATGTTGTAAGACCCGACTCCCGGAATGTATCGGTTAGAAACATCAATCATGATGTGTACTAAAGCATCCAATAGATGTATTTTAATATATATATATATATATATATATATATATATATACTTTTGTCTATACATTTCCCATGTTCTTATGTATCGGAGATGCCTTTAAAACTTTTATTTTACAATTTATATATATATATATATATATATATATATATATATATATATATATATATATATATATATATATATATATAGTTTAATGTTTTTTTGTTTTTTTTCTTGTCTCTTAACAATGTCGTCAAGGCATTTCAGGACTTTTTCTAACAAGCCAATTAGTTTCACTTTATCAATTCCACTAGACGAACAAGCTTAATTTAACATTGGCACTTAGTAAATGCTTTATAATCACTCCCAGACAACAGCAACAACAACAACATCAACAACAACAACAAGATACATCTCTCATAAGAATCGACTGGAGCATTCCAAAGATGTTACAAGCCCATGCCCACGGTTACGACACATTCACATGCACATACACACGCACCTGCAGATAAGTATACGAGAGATAATACCTGTGTGTATGTGTGTGTGTGTGTGTGTTTGTGTGTGTGTGTGTGTGAGAGAGAGAGAGAGAGAGAGAGAGAAAGAGAGACGGTGTGTTTATGATAGTGAGAGAGAGAGAGAGAGGAAGAGCTAGGAAACCTACAGACCAAAACACACAAACACACACTAATACGTACATATTTATATGTATATTATTTTTTATATATACAAAAGTATTACTTAACTGTAATTTTTCCCAACTCCGCCGTTTCATGGTAATATGTCTACTTTTCAAGGGATAAAGCCATATGTAGATATATTTAGAAGAATTAATTGATGTATATATATATATATATATATATATATATATATATATATATATATATATATATATATATATATATATATATATATTTCTACTTAATGTGAATTTTAACTTTCTTATTTTGAACGAAATTTTTTAAAATTTTTATACCAGTACTGATTGTAATGGCAATATTAGTCTGTGACACGAGAACAGATTAAAAATTCCCTAAAAACATTGATTTTGGGGGATATACTCTTGAAGTATTAATTCTGTTTGAAATGGGTACAAACGTCTATGTGTACCTGTATTTATATTTTTGTATATGGTCATTTGTGTGATTGTCTTGCCTACATCATTTACAACTTATTATAAATTAATGTCATTTTTATATTAATATTATTGATAGTATTATTTTTATTATTTTTAGCATTATCTATTTATTTTGAAGTTGTTCTTTAAATTCTTTCTTTATTTTCGTCTTGATTATTTAATTTTTTTATTTATTTTACTTTATTTTATTGATGTTAGGATATTATTATTGTTGTTGTTGTTGTTAATTCGGAATTGTGATGATTATTATAATGCAATGATGAGATTTTGCTGTGTGAAATGACTAGACTATTAGACATATTACTGTATCTGTTTTAATTCTGATCACCCCCTCCTTTACTCAGTATATTAACGTGTTCAGACCTTTAAAGAAAAAAATTATTTCTAGGTCATCTTGTCGGCTCATATTTAATTCTTCCTTCTTTCATTTTTTTATTTTCCATCTCCCCCTCGCTCTCTCACTCTCCGTCTCTCTCTCTATTTCTCTTTCTCTCTCGCTTTTTCTTTCTTCCCTAAATTAAAAAATATATATATTGAAATTTTAATGTTTTTCTTTTTTTTATTATAACTTTTTTTCCTTTTTTTTTTCTTTTTTCCTATTCATTCTCCTTGACAAATTGATTTCATTTCTAAAAATACGTTCGGTTTGAAGAGATGAATATTTAAATATATTCATGAAATAAATTATAAAAGGGAATTTATTTTAATTACTTCTACATTTGGTTGAAATAATATCTAAATTGTCTATATTCACAAATCCGTTGGATTTTCATTCAAAGTTACATCATATCTATCTATCTATCTATCTATCTATCTATCTATCTATCTATCTATCTATCTGTGTATGTACATATTCTCAAGTGGAGTATATCTGTAGAAGAGACAAAATTAATAAAAAGAGACAAGAGGAAAAACTATACTTAGACGACGCGTTTCGTCCTCTGAAGGGGCTTGTCTTAATAAAGTCCGTCAGAGGACAAAACGCGTCGGCTAAGAATAGTTTTTCCTCATGTCTCTTTTTATTCATATATATATATATATATATATATATATATATATATATATATATATATATATATATATATATATATATATATATATATATATTTTGATGAGCCGAATAGAGAGACCTGGTGCATCATGTCCCACAAGGTCCCCAAACAACACTCCACAGGTTTTGAATTCAGAGTTGTTCTTCTCCTAGACCAGTTGCCAACCAAGGCATATATATATATATCTGTGTGTGTATGTATACACACACACACACCTATATATATATATATATGTATGTATGTATGTATATGTATATATATATAGTATGAGGCTTCGCAAAGAAAGATATATGCACTACTTGAAATCTTTGCAACAAAAATTTTAAATGAACATTTCATTCATAAATTTGCTTGTTGTGGTCAAGGAAAGTTTCACAAATATCTGCCAACTTGTAGAAGGCCAAATAAAATGCAAATTTCAAACACATTTCTGCACTATATAAGACGACATTCCTAAACAAAACTATTTTTGATATGGAAATCAAAACAATCCTCCAATAAAAGAATAGTAATGAAGAACAGCTAATTAATGAAATATACGTTTTTAAAATCAATATGCAAATTGTTTAAACGTCAAGAGTCATATAGCGTAGAAGTAGATAATATAATAGAGGTGTTGTTTGTCAATTGAGCACCCACTTTGCATTTATTCATATAGTTTCCATAATACAGATTTTACTTCATTAACTATTATTTTCTTCTACCTCTTCAAACATTGAATGTATAACTAATTCTATTTTCTATTTTCCCATCTTTACACTATATTATTTTTATCTTATAAATTTTCCTCAGATCTGTCACTCATGATTGCTTGTACGAAAAGTACGGACCTACATACATCAAATCGTTTTTAAATTAAATGGCAGAAGAAGAATTATCGTTGAACTTTTAAAAGGTAAGCTGAAACATTAATTCAAATCTTAAATGCGGAGATGAATTTGGAGTTCTACTGTAGTTTATTGATGTTTATCGCATCTACTTCTCTATAGCTATTGTGATGATGGTTAAACCAAGTTTCCCCCACATGAGCTAGTTGAAATGCCGCCCTATAGGGCGGCTTTTAAGCTAGCTTGAAATTTTAGCTAGCTTAAAATTTTAAGCTGGTTGCAATTTTGGATAGAATAAGAAAATAAGAGTTACTCCGCTTGAACCATGAAAGCAACGAAAATGGCTAATACAATATATTAATATATATATTTAAACTTGCATAATGTGATAACCCTGAATCTGAGCTCAACAAAAATCGTTCCCTGCGCCTAACTTTTCTCTGGATTTTGAATGAGCTATGACTCATTGAAATCGAATCATAGTTGCTTGGACACACACACGAAAAAACGCCCACACATACACTGTACTTTATATATATATATATATATATATATATATATATATATATATATATATATAAAGAAATATAGTCTTAAAGTGTGCTATATTTATGGGATAAAGTGCTCAATATCAGAGATAGCGCGTGTGTAAATATAAAAGTGAAAATAAAAGTCAACACTTAGAGGCGACAGTCTGTTTCATGCTAGATGCAATCGTCAGGCTTGACAATTGCATCTAGCATGAAACAGACTATCGCCTCTAAGTGTTGACTTTAAGACGTGTAATAGCGAATCAACTGAGAAGTATTCTACAGTTACAACCATTATGAATATTACACAACATTACGCATATCCTCAGCTTTACAGAATTCTTTCGACTCTTTCACAGTGAGACAAAAATCAACCAGACACATCGTAGCCACACTAGAGAACATTAACTTGGATATTACAATTTTCCGGATTCTTCACCTGCAAGAAATTACTTTAAAGAAAAAGGATTTTTCCTAAAGCTACAAGTTTACCGAACACATTTTTATCTCTTCAGGACATAAGACAAGAAACATTCTCA
>OZ038504.1:77267361-77292361 GCA_964036315.1 Acanthosepion esculentum | reverse complement strand
GTTGATTTCGATGAATGGAGCCCTGACAGTTGAGTTTTGAACTGCCCGACTAACTAGACATATGACTTGGTTAATAGAGCGCATGTCGGAATAATTAATAAGAGAGAAATGATGGATGTATGCTTCAAAATTTGCAAAAAACCTTCACTAGGTGTGAATTTAAACGTTTCTTCTTCTAGAATGGGTACCAATCAAAGCTACAGAGCACAGTCTGCCCTGCTATTTAATCTACAGCTGGAGGAGGGAGAATATTCATACACGCACACCCACACACACATATATAATATATATAATACATATAATACATATAGATATATGCATGTGTGTGTGCGTATATATATATATATATAAATTGAACCTGCACTACATAATTGATATGAAAATAACCGATCCGACGTGCGAATTCCTGATAATAACTGTGACATTACTCTATTTATTGAACAATTTAGTTCGTGCCACATTTACTAAAAAAAATCTACTTCTACAAAAGAATTCTCATATTACTATATTAGTACAAGAACGCACAATTTAAAAATTTAAAAAATTTCAACCTCAGCGTCGTGACTGCATGCTCCAAAGTATTCTTACAGTTAACAATATCACATTTTTAAAAACACTTCTTTCGGATTACACTTTATCCTTCGAGGTCCTGTTATTACCTGGATGTAAAAACTTACCTATTTCCCTACCTGAGGATGATCGTATGAAACGATTGAAAGCTAGAAGTAAAAAACACCTGATAAAACCGTAATTTATAAACAAGGATCATACTATTCATTAACGGATTCGAGGTTAATGTATTTTATTATTAAAAATTGTTTGCGAGAGTGATTCTTGCCATTTATATCATTAACTTCATTATATGCTTTTCGTATGAATGATTCGCGTAATATAAATTGAACCTGCACCACATAATTGATATTAAATATATATATATATATATATATATATATATATATATATTACATCTTCCTTGGGATTATCCATACAGATTACCAAATACTTCTTTATCTAGCCATCTATCTCTCTCTCTCTCTCTCTCTCTCTCTCTCTCTCTCTATATATATATATATATATATATATATATATATATATATATATATATATATATATATACCCTCTCTGTTAAATTACATAAACTTAATACTACCCGTCAAAACTGTAAATGTTCATTTCATTTTTCATTTCACCTTTTGGAAGTGAAGTCAGATGATCCAGGGTCCTTTAAATGGGCTATGGTGAAATAAATTATTCCATGGAGCGTTAAAGTGTTCTGTTTTTCTTTAATATATATATATATATATTTTTGTCATCCCCAGACAGACTGTTTCGCTGTTTCACAGCTCATCAGTGTGTCTAGACGTCCGGTTGCCTCTAGCTGAAACCCGGCTGAATTGGCATAAGTCGGAACTTCTACCACTAAGCCGTCGGCGCACGGCAGGGATGAAGGTGTATTTTAGCGTGTTTATTTTTAGATTTAGATAAACACACAGTGACTAACAGTGACTCAATTCTGCCGAAGAGTCATGCAATATTAGCTTAAATAGTCACTGTTTACAAACTCACACCTCAAACCAAAGAGCTCAACCGAAATTAATTTTTCAGGAGCCAATATTTTTGTCATCCAGACTGTTTTCATCCAGACTGTTTCGCTGTTTCACAGCTCATCAGTGTGGCTAGACGTCCGGTTGCCTCTAGCTAGGATCGAAACCTGACTGAATTTGCGTCAGTCGGAACTTCTACCACTATATGTATGTGTGTGTGTGGGCGCGTATGCGTGTGTGTGTGTGAATATCCTCAGATGGAGTGTATCTGTAGAAGATACAAAATGAATAAAAAGAGACAAGAGGAAAAAACTATACTTAGCAGACACATTTCGTCCTCTGAAGGGACTTTGTCAAGGCAATGTAGGAATTATTATGCTGTCGGTGTTTATATACACAGAGGTGACGATGTCATTGGTTTTTATCATGATGAATGTTCATCAACCCTCTTAAATTTACCAGCCTTGATAAACCAATTACATCCTCGCCTCGGACCACATAAACACGAGACGCATAATAAATACAACATTGCCTTGACAAAGGTCCTCAGAGGACGAAACGCGTCGGCTAAGTATAGTTTTCCCCTTTCTTTCTTTTTATTCACGTAATATATATATATATATATATATATATATATATATATATATATATATATAGTGGATATATATAGTGGATGCGCACTGCTGATGAGTCCCGAATATAGGACGAAACGGCCGTCCAGTGCTTTCTGCATTCTGTTGAGGTTTCGTCCTATCTCAAATAATAATTTCTCATATATATATATATATATATATATATATATATATATATATATATATATATATATATATACATATATATATATATATATATGTAATATTAGTGGTAAATATACCCATACATATGCAATCATATAAATATATACACATACATATATGTATGTATAAAAATAATTCCGAGAGGAATCCAGGTAGACCTTAATGTCCAGGACAGAGTAAGGATATAATAAAAAGGCATAAACACTAATATTCCATGGTCATAATTAATTCCATTGGAATCGTAAATAGGATCTAATTCATCAGACCTACAAATTCAAAAAGTTTTTGAATTTGTAGGTCTGATGAATTGGATCATATATACGATTCCAATGGAATAAATTATGACTACGGAATATTTGTGTTTAAGCCTTTTTATTATATATATATATATATATATATATATATATATATATATATATATATATATATATATATATATATATAACAACGAAGCTGAAATTTTTCGTTTAATTTTATTTATTATTTCACACACACACACACGCACGCACGCACGCACGCACGCACACACACGCACGCACGCACGCACGCACGCACGCACACACAGACACACACACACACACGCGCGCGCACGCACACACACACACACACACACACACACACATGATGACACTACCATTTACTCATGTCTCAATAGTAAACCCAGCAGCGCTGGCAAAGTCAACCTGGTCGTTACTCTCGAGAAGGACATTCAATCAGTAGTTAACTAGGGTAGGAAATGGCTTCAAAATTTGAATGCTTCCAAAACCAAACTGCTCTCATTTAACCACCACAGAGATAATTCCCTGTCCGAGATTGGTTGATGGTTGATGCTAATCTCCAGGAGAGTGTCTCTTTGTACCTCCTTCGTCTTACACTTTCGAATGACTTGAAGTGAAACAATTACGTTTAATCAATAGCTGCATTTGCTGCAAGGAAAGTTGGCTCACTGTGTTGCGCAAGAAGGTTTTTCTCGCCATCTTACATATCGAAAAATGTATTATTCGCCCGTGCATTGAGTACTGTTTACCGATTTAGCCACAGAGGAGCGTTCCGGTTAGCAAGGTCGATTTTACTGTTTTTAAACTACAATTTTCCATGATTTTTTCTCATATATATCGTATCATGACGGTTCTGTATAGGATACAGGTTCGCGTCCTGTCGGAGGATGCATGTTTTCCATAAAAATTTCTCGGACATTCATGCCGGTAAATATCGTTAATACTGTTTATTATAAACAGAGTATTTACTTATATATTTGGATCTATAAAAATAATGTATAAACATAAAAAAATGTCTTAAAATAACTGTCGAACTTTGTCCATTTCATAATATATATATATATATATATATATATATATATATATATATATATATATATATATGTTCTCTTACACTGTTAAATAATAATTACAACAGAGTGATACTTACTTTCGGTCTTTTGCCACATCTAAGCTACGCTTAGTGAATCGCTATATGAAAGAGATGTGAGGGGATATGAACAGGGATATTTTCCGACAGATACATGTCGACAGATTTCATTTTACAATGTCTCGAAACGTCATTGCAATTAATTGAACTTTGTTGGAAAGAATGAGAGGAAAATGGTTTGACAATTGTTTGTTTCATCTGCTTTGAGGCAGACAAACCAAGAAACCTTTATGATAGGGAAATATACCATTGACAGGTCTTGACAAAATAGAATAGACAGCAATGAACACTGAATTTGCGAATTAACAATTAATTATAACACTGTCTGTAATTAGAATAATCACCTAAATTCGTGTACGATCTGTTAATTCAATTTAAAATTGAATTTATAATTGGGTTAGGATTCTCTGGTGACAATAACATTTCAGCGTCTATAATAGTCTTTTCCGTCTCGGCAAAATGCAACCCTCGATAATAACGCTTATTCTTCTTTTATGTATCGTGTCCGTTCAGGTCAAGGGTGATCATGGTTCTTCACAACTTTCAACCCGTTGTGGACTTAGCGTTTTTTTTTTCTTTTTTTGCCAAGCCTCCTGACACAACGGTCCGTTATCAGTTCACACAAGCTTGTCAGGTTGCTGCCTTTCACTATCTCTCTTACCTTCGACATGCCCTTTGAGGATTAAGTTTTCCAAGCAGTTCTTCCATATTATGTAGCCTATATATTTTAGTTTCTGAATATATTTTCTTGTCATTTACTTGATGACGACTCGTATCATTTTCGCTCCGTCCATTGAATTCTAAGCTTAAAGCACAAATATGCAGCATTTGATTTGGGAAACAAAGATAAAGGAAAAAAAAAAACGGGACACAGTAAACGGTTTGGTTTGTTTTACGGCACATCAGCATCTACGGGTTATTAAGTGTCAACAAGACTTTTATTTATGGTAATAATCTTTTTCAAAAATGCATTGTTGCTAATATTTCTTCCCAACATATATTTGCTGGTAATATTCTTATCCTTCAAAAATTCATTGCTGGTAACGTCGGTATTAAAACCTATTCTTACGCTTTCATAGTGTTTTGATCCCAGTTTAGGGGTTAACTATTTGCACATCGCTGATACCGTAAGAGGTGCTACCACCCCGGGTCAGGGTGGACCTGGGAACACCAGCAATTAAGAGATGGTCCACGCTCCTAAAAGCCTCCTGATCAGAGGCCTTGCTGTTGGATGGAGTTTATCGTTTTAGCCACGACCACATTAAACGGTTTCATTCTCTAAGAGACGACTTGCTTTCAAAGTTTATTGGGACTCAATTTCATTACAGATCTCAACGGAGAACTCATACATGCGATCCATTGCTAAAATTTTTCTTGACAAAAAAATCGCCCCCACCTGTTCCGCTCCAGGAAAAAAAAACCTCTGAATCTTTCTATTATTCTTTTATCTTGACAAAAGTCAGATTAATCAAAAATGGAGTATTTATGCTATATATGGGTTGGAGCTGTACAGTCTTCACCTTCCTTGACTGAGTTTAATATCGCTAACGCGGTCTTGTGGGGGATGATATTTTCCACACTACAACCTCTTTCCCGCAGAGGCATCGTCGTAAGCCTATCGCTATTGTATTTCTATTTCAGGGCAAATATTCCGACGAGTTTTCTTCTTTAGAGACACCATCTCAGCCAAGGTCCGTCTTGCTACGCCCACAGGATTGGATCACACTCATTCGCTTCAATAAGAAATCATTTTTCCAAGAACCCCGACTTTGCGGAACAGACACCTGCGTGGATGATTCCCTGAAAACTACAATCTTAACCTCTGCAAGTCTAGGGTCATTATTTACTATCCTGCACATCCTCGTAATCATCACTTTCTACTTGTTACGTTCTCCCTCTTACGTTGATATCGTATACATCACTCTGTAACTATCTGCTTTTAATGTCTCTTGGGCCTCGAACTGGGCGAACTATGGTAAACTAAAAACTTCCTAAACTCAGCAAAAATATTCACTGCTCAACTGCAACTACACTGAGCGTACCCTAGGCACATTTCAATAAACGGTTCTACTCTCTAAGGGACGACTTGCTTTCAACGTTTATTGGGACTCAAATTCACTCCCGATCTCAAGTGATAACTCAAGTGAGGACTCATACATACGATCCATGGCTAAAGTTTTTCTTGGGAAAAAATCGCCCCACCTGTTCCGCTCCAGAAAAAGAAATCTCTGAATCATTCTTTGATGCTTTATCTTGACAAAAGTCAGATTAATCAAAAATGGAGTGAGTATGCTATATCTGGGCTGGAGCTGTACAATCTTCACTTTCCTACCTTGACTGAGTTTAAAATCGCTAACGCGGTCTTGTGGGGGATGATATTTTTCACACTACAACCTCTTTCCCCCAGGTGCATCGTCGTAAGCCTATCGCTAGTGTATTTCTATTTCAGGACACATATTCCGACGAGTTCTCTTCTTTAGAGACACCATCTCAGTCAAGACCCACGTTGCTATACCCACAGGATTGGATCACCCTCATTCACTTCAATAAGAAGGGCGTCCCACTCCAAAATCATTTTCCCCAAGAACCCCGACTTTATGGAACAGACTCCTGCGTAGATGCTTCCCCGAACACTACAATCTTAACCTCTTCAAGTCTAGGGTCATTAATTATCTATTCTCCATATCCTCGTAATCATCACTTTCTACTGCTTATGTTCCCTATCTGATTTTGATATCGGATACATCGTTCAGTAATTGAATGTCTCTTGGGCCTTGAACTGGGCGAACTCTGGTAAACTAAAATTACCTAAACTCAGCAAAAATATTCACTGCACAACTGCAACTTTACTGAGGGTACCCTAAGTGCATTTCAAATACCTTTCCCTCTAGGGTCATATCTTCATCTTTTACGTCCGTATCCCTTCAGGACGTTGGCGATCATGGCTCTCCACAATTCCCTGTCCTTTGTTGCTCTTAATAACATTTGTATTTTTCCATCTTTCCCATATTTTGTTCTACCAACCATTCGCTCAGGTAGGTTTTGCGTTTCTTTGCGTCTGGCTCTCTCAACTTGATTCTGTCCTGTGGGTATCAGATTTTTCTGTTTCCTAATTATGTATCCCAGAAACCTCAACTATCACTTCCGGAAGTTAAGTATAAGTGTTTTTGCTGCCATTGTCTCTAGAATTTTGTTGCTGCTCACATTTTCGGTCCATGGTATTCTCAGCATCCTTCTGTAGAACCAGATTTCTGTTGCTTCACGTGTCTATGAGAGGATTCATTGCCATATAGAGATTTGAAGTCAGAGTTGTCCTTCTTCAATACTGGTTGCCAAACCCGGTATGATAGTCCAGCCTGTATTTTACCCATAGTAATTGTATATTAATTTGACCGCGTAAAAAGCAATAAAAATAAAAAAGAACACGTTGACATAGATAGATAGATAGTGAACATGCTGACATAGATAGATAGATAGATAGGTAGTGAATATGCTGACATAGATAGATATATAGATATAAACATGTTGACATAGATAGATAGATAGATAGATAGATAGATAGATAGATAGATAGATAGTGAACATGCTGACATAGCTAGGTATATAGATATAAACATATGGACATAGATAGATAGATAGATAGATAGATAGATAGATAGATAGATAGTGAACATGCTGGCATAGTTAGATAGATAGATATAAACATATTGACATAGATAGATAGATAGATAGATAGATAGATAGATAGATAGATAGATAGATAGATAGTGAACATGCTGGCATAGTTAGATAGATAGATATAAACATGTTGACATAGATAGATAGATAGATAGATAGATAGTGAACATGCTGGCATAGGTAGGTATATAGATATAAACATGTTGACATAGATAGATAGATAGATAGATAGATAGTGAACATGCTGACATAGATAGATATATAGATATAAACATGTTGACATAGATAGATAGATAGATAGTGAACATGCTGACATAGATAGATATATAGATATAAACATGTTGACATAGATAGATAGATAGATAGATAGATAGATAGATAGATAGATAGATAGATAGGAATAGATTTGAATATACTGTGATAGATAGATTTGAATAAAGTGTGATAGATAGATAGATAGATAGATATATAGATAGATAGTGAACATACCATAATATAATAGATAATGGACATGCTGACAGATAAATAGATGTATTCTGTGTCTCTGTCCATTGTATGTTAATTTGACCTCGTAAAATGCAATAAAAATATAAAAAAGAACATATTGACATAGATAGATATATAGATATAAACATGTTGACATAGATAGATAGATAGATAGATAGATAGATAGTGAACATGCTGACATAGATAGATATATAGATATAAACATGTTGACATAGATAGATAGATAGATAGATAGATAGATAGATAGTGAACATGCTGACGTAGATAGATATATAGATATAAACATGTTGACATAGATAGATAGATAGATAGATAGATAGTGAACATGCTGGCATAGATAGATATATAGATATAAACATGTTGACATAGATAGATAGATAGATAGATAGATAGATAGTGAACATGCTGGCATAGTTAGATAGATAGATATAAACATGTTGACATAGATAGATAGATAGATAGATAGATAGGTAGTGAATATGGTGACATAGATAGATATATAGATATAAACATGTTGACATAGATAGATAGATAGATAGTGAACATGCTGACATAGATAGATATATACATATAAACATGTTGACATAGATAGATAGATAGATAGGTAGTGAATATGCTGACATAGATAGATATATAGATATAAACATGTTGACATAGATAGATAGATAGATAGATAGATAGGAATAGATTTGAATAAAGTGTGATAGATAGATAGATAGATAGATATATAGATAGATAGATAGTGAACATACCATAATATAATATATAATGGACATGCTGACAGATAAATAGATGTATTCTGTGTCTCTGTCCATTGTATGTTAATTTGACCTCGTAAAATGCAATAAAAATATAAAAAAGAACATATTGACATAGATAGATATATAGATATAAACATGTTGACATAGATAGATAGATAGATAGATAGATAGTGAACATGCTGACATAGATAGATATATAGATATAAACATGTTGACATAGATAGATAGATAGATAGATAGTGAACATGCTGACATAGCTAGGTATATAGATATAAACATGTTGACATAGATAGATAGATAGATAGATAGATAGATAGTGAACATGCTGACATAGATAGATATATAGATATAAACATGTTGACATAGATAGATAGATAGATAGATAGATAGTGAACATGCTGGCATAGTTAGATAGATAGATATAAACATGTTGACATAGATAGATAGATAGATAGATAGGTAGTGAATATGGTGACATAGATAGATATATAGATATAAACATGTTGACATAGATAGATAGATAGATAGTGAACATGCTGACATAGATAGATATATACATATAAACATGTTGACATAGATAGATAGATAGATAGGTAGTGAATATGCTGACATAGATAGATATATAGATATAAACATGTTGACATAGATAGATAGATAGATAGATAGTGAACATGCTGACATAGATAGATATATAGATATAAACATGTTGACATAGATAGATAGATAGATAGATAGATAGATAGATAGTGAACATGCTGGCATAGTTAGATAGATAGATATAAACATGTTGACATAGATAGATAGATAGATAGATAGATAGATAGATAGATAGATAGATAGGTAGTGAATATGGTGACATATATAGATATATAGATATAAACATGTTGACATAGATAGATAGATAGATAGATAGATAGATAGTGAACATGCTGACATAGCTAGGTATACAGATATAAACATGTTGACATAGATAGATAGATAGATAGATAGATAGTGAACATGCTGACATAGCTAGGTATATAGATATAAACATATTGACATAGATAGATAGTGAACATGCTGACATAGATAGATATATAGATATAAACATGTTGACATAGATAGATAGATAGATAAATAGATAGATAGATAGAAAGATAGATAGATAGTGAACATACTGGCATAGTTAGATAGATATAAACATGTTGACATAGATAGATAGATAGATAGATAGATAGGTAGTGAATATGCTGACATAGATAGATATATAGATATAAACATGTTGACATAGATAGATAGATAGATAGATAGATAGATAGATAGATAGATAGATAGATAGTGAACATGCTGGCATAGTTAGATAGATAGATATAAACATGTTGACATAGATAGATAGATAGATAGATAGATAGTGAACATGCTGACATAGCTAGGTATATAGATATAAACATATTGACATAGATAGATAGATAGATAGTGAACATGCTGACATAGATAGATATATAGATATAAACATGTTGACATAGATAGATAGATAGATAAATAGATAGATAGATAGATAGTGAACATGCTGGCATAGTTAGATAGATAGATATAAACATGTTGACATAGATAGATAGATAGATAGATAGATAGATAGGTAGTGAATATGCTGACATAGATAGATATATAGATATAAACATGTTGACATAGATAGATAGATAGATAGATAGATAGATAGATAGATAGATAGATAGATAGTGAACATGCTGACATGGCTAGGTATATAGATATAAACATGTTGACATAAATAGATAGATAGATAGATAGTGAACATGCTGACATTGATAGATATATAGATATAAACATGTTGACATAGATAGATATATAGATAGATAGATAGATAGTGAACATGCTGACATAGCTAGGTATATAGATATAAACATGTTGAGATAGATAGATAGATAGATAGATAGATAGATAGTGAACATGCTGACATAGATAGATTTATAGATATAAACATGTTGACATAGATAGATAGATAGATAGTGAACATGCTGACATAGCTAGATATATAGATATAAACATGTTGACATAGATAGGTAGAGAGATACATAGGCAGATAGATATATAGATTGATAGTGAACATAACATAGATATATAATAGATAATGAACATGCTGACAGATAAATAGATGTATCCTGTCTCTTGTATGTTAATTTGACCTCGCAAAAAGCAATAAAAATAATGTAACATTCAGTATGACAATCCATTCAACTGGCGCCATCAATAGGCATTGAAGCAGTAATAGCAGTTGTCGTCGTCGTCGTAGTAATAATAATAGTAGTAGGGTAGCGAAAACATATAGTTTCAAACATCTTCCAAGGGTATTTCAGCGAAAGTGAATATGACTAACATGACCGAGAATCGAACACGGTACGGCGAATTTTACCCCCGGGCCGTTAGCCATAACACCACATACACAACGAAGGAAATAATGAGCACAAAACAAAAGAGATTGCAGTGACGTCATTTTTCTTTGCGTTATAATTCTAGCAAATTTTTAGTGAAAGACTTTAGCGCCTCTTTTCGAAATCATCTTTTCCACATCGTATGAATTTCTCCCATCTAATGATGTCCTTCTGCTTTCCTGCGACGCCTTTTTTCTCTCCCCTTTGCTACCATAACATTTTCCCTTTTTATCTTTCTGAGGTCAAGCGAAGTTCGCTCATTCAATCATGGAGGCCATTAGTTTTGATGTCACATAATTCTGTTCCTGTGAAGCGGGGACATTTGCAAAGAACAAGTTGCGATCCTATCATAATTTAAGCTTGTTAGATGAAGTGGCGCTAAGACAGATTCAACAGTCGGTCAACGCCTTCAATTGGTTTTATTTTGATTTTGATTTTTTTTTACCAAATAATTGAATGGTATCATTATCTTCCCTCATCAAAAGCTCTCATTAGATACCAGCTTCTGCAACAGAAAACTTATTTCCAACCGAGAACATGGTTTCTGGACATGTCCAGTCATTATATTAGTGCATGACAGTGGTATAATTGGCTGGCCATGATTTGAACACTTCAAAGACATGTTTTCTTTTTTTTCGCCATGTCGCATTTGTGTACTTATTAGAGGAATAGCGAGAAAAAAAGTAACCCTTTTCTTTTGTACTATTCAGTCTGCCGGGAGCTATGGTCAAGAGGTTATCCCTACTGCCACTCTTATTCATTCTACAACTACTACTACTATTAATACTACTACTACTATTACTACTACTACGACGACGACGACAACTGCTATTACTGCTTCAATGCCTACTGATGCTGCTGTTTAAAAGGATTGTCTTACTGAATGTTACATTAATTTTATTGCTTTTTACGAGGTCAAATTAATGTAGAATGGACAGCGATACAGAATATATCTATCTATTTATCTATGTCAGCATGTTCATTATCTATTATATATCTATGTTATGTTCACTATCTATCTATCTATCTATCTATCTATGTCAACATGTTCATACTATTTATATATGTCAGCATGTTCCCTATCTATCTATCTATCTATACATATTCATATCTATCTATCTATCTATCTATCTATCTATCTATCTATCTATCTATCTATCTATCTACGTCAATATATTCATATCTATCTATCTATCTATTTACGTCAAAAAATACATATCTATCTATCTATCTATCTATCTATCTATCTATCTATCTATCTATCTATCTATACATATTCATATCTATCTATCTACGTCAGCATATTCATATCTATCTATCTATCTATCTGTCTATCTATCTATCTATGTCAGCCTGTTCACTATCTATCTATCTATCTATCTATCTGTCTATCTGTCTATATATGTCAGCATGTTCATATCTATCTATCTATCTAAACATGTTCATATCTATCTATCTAAACATGTTCATATCTATCTATCTATCTATCTATCTATCTATCTATCTATCTATCTATCTATCTATCTATGTCAACATGTTCATATCTATCTATCTATCTATCTATCTATCTATCTATCTATCTATCTATGTCAACATGTTCATATCTATCTATCTATCTATCTATCTATCTATCTATCTATATTGCGACAGGCACAATTAGAAACGGATCAACCAAGCTAGACTCGGAAACGAGATCTAATAAACATAAACAGACATAAAAAGCAAACAAACTTGTATGACACGTTGTAAAACTGACAAAAACTAGCTGAACGAATATCTAGATCATGTGTGAAAACTGAAAGGATTGTTAAAGTGGACAGCTGTAATCCTCATCATCGGTTGACTTGGGACAGTCTTGGAGAGCCTAGCAAAAATAATAAAAAAATAAAAATGAAAGAATGAGAATACAGAACCGGAATTAATATAATGCAGATGACAACAGGAAAACAATTCATATAAGGAACGAATGCATCAGAGAATTCTTCCACGTCGAAAGAGGACAACCATTAATATACAGACGTAGCGAAGGACTAAAAATATTAAAATCTGAGAGTGAAATCTACACTGGACAAATTGAACAGAAACAAAACAGCAATTCCAGACGGAATTGTAATAAAGATGCTGGTTACGTCTTTAACAAACCTACAGACGTAATAAATTAAATATTAAACAGTGATGATAAATCAGAAAACCTTAGTAGATCCATTTTCATACCACTGTCTAAAAAACCAGGTACAAACGATTTTGAACTTCATCGAACAATCAACCTTATAAACCATATAGCAAAACTTATCATCCGAATTCTGATAAACGGAGCACACAGAAGTATTATACCGGAAACAGGACAAAAACGTTGTTTTCTTTCTTTTTAAGTGCCATGTCCTTTCAGGATGTAGGCGATCATGACTCTCCACCTCCTCCTATCCCTTGCAGCTCTCAGCAAATTCCTTCCAACTGGAGAAGAAGAAGAAAATGAAGAATGATGATAATAATAATAATAATAATAATAATAATAATAATAATAATAATAATAATAATAATAATTTTTATGCATAATCAAGCGTAGTTTCTCCTTGTTTTGTTACTATCCTCTTTGAGTGAGCTATTTCTGTTTACTGGGACTATAAAAGGAAACTATACGCGAACCATGTAATTCTCAGTTGAATAAAGCTTTCTTAAAGCGTACACCTGTAGTTTTGGCATTACAACATAAACAGCAACAACAACAGCAATAATAATGATAATAATAATAATAATAATAATAATAATAATAATAATATGCGGGATAATTAAAATAATGTCAGAGTTTAAAAGATACTTGATCTGTAGCTACGGCCAACATGAGGATATAATAAAGAAGCAATTGCAAAATAGTTGAGGACAAGCGAAAACAGCTGGCGTAACACTATTGACTGAAAGGATTAGAAGGGAAAGACCGTACTCAATGGAAATAATGAAACAAGAAAAAAAAACAGTAGAAAATAATTCGCGTAAATTATTTTTATTTGAATTTTCAAACTCGTAATTTTTAGAAGAGTAGAAAGGAAGGATAATTTTTTTTGGGGGGGGGAGAGTAAAAACAGATATTAAAAATGATAAGAAAATAAATGAGGAAAATGTTAGTCGAAAGTACAACAGTCAGAACGTCATTATGAAAACAAACAAGCAACAAACAGACGAGAATACATAAGAGGCTAATTTATTGGGAAGAGATTTTTTCAAGTACCATCATTATATTCCATCTAGCCAGCCATATTCGCCACTTAATTGTCCTGTTTAAGCGATGTTTAGCAATTTTGCTTGCTTTTTCTTCAAAGTTGTTGAATTCTCAATGCTTTTTAAAAAATTATTTCTGTTTTCCAATTCTTCTTGGTTGAACTCTACAGCGGTATTTCATATAAAACAAAGTCATTGACAATTTGTCGTCATACCTTACAATTTGACCAAATGAAAGTTATTTTTGTTACTTTCTCTGTCAATAACGCATGCTCTCACACAGCCATTGGGCGCGAAGAACTTTCCATTGGCTTGAGTAGTTGCGACGTTTCAGCACAGATAAAAACCAGGTTTCTGACTCTTTTTAAAGCAACTACATGCTTCCGTCTATATTTCTGTTAAGAGTTATTGTAATGATTTACACTATTTACATTGTTCGGACTGTTGCCCTCATCTTCTTTGCTATATTCACAGCGTTGCAGCCGTTGTACGCCCTGGCCTTCTTCAGGTGATTAGAATTTTCGAAATGAACCGTTTACCTCGTCTTTATTGTTCTTGTTCAACGTGCCACGCCCTTTCCAGATGTCTCCGTATCTCTCAGTTTTCGTTCACCTCTGCCAGATCTTGAACTCACAACACTTTGGGTCATGTCATTGTATTCAACCACTGGACCATGAGTCCTTAAGGTTCAGTTCGATATTCCAATCACCTTGTAGGGGAACTGGCCCTGTGTGAGATGGCGTGTGTTTTGGTTAACCATGTTAGTTGCGTGTTGAAGGGCTGTTCCCCACAATTATTTATTTTTGTTAGGAAAGGTGTGGAAATCATTAGCAATAGTGAAATACAAAAAGGAACATGGAGTTAAAAACATAACAACTGACTTTATTAAGTATTTAAATTACATGCATGCGAATTGAAAAGTGAGACTGAGTTGCGTCCCTTTGATTAGGTAATTATTTGTACCTAGACTCATAACGAAAGAGTTGATATTTAAAATGCAGTTAAGAAGATTGAGTATGTTGCATGTTAGAGATTGTCTCTTGGACAAGTTGGTAAGAATTTCAGAGATTATACTTGCGTGAAATGTTGCAAAGTTCTTTAACGTCTGACTGCGTTAGTCAAGACGGGAGTTTCTTGAAAGTCACATTTTGGCAGTGGTGTTGAGTGACGAAGAGAAGTTAGGTTCGAGAGTCCGCGTCGAAACAAAGAATTCTTCTGCTGCTACTTTTTCTGCGAAAGAATCACACATATTGAGTTTAAATATCATGTCTTATCACGTGACTGGCTCCGAGAAGGATTTGCGCCAAAATGATCGTGCACGTCGGAGCGATCTGATTGGTCGATACTGACCAATCAGCAAGCTAGATTCACGGTGATTAACCAATGAATGCCTGTTTGTAAGTATGATATTGGTAATAATGTAACAGGAAGAATGCATTTGCTAGCAGAGGGTAAACTGGTTGGCGTGGACAAGTCTACAACCTGAAGAAAGCCGAAACGTACAACGAAACGTCGTGAATATGGCAGCTTATTTCTCTTTTATTCTTTCTTCTTTACTATTTCCACTTTCTTTCTTTCTTTCTTTCTTTCTCGATTCTTTGATTTTCTTCCTATCTCGTTGCTGCATTCCTTTTTCACATTCCCAACTTTCCTTTTTCTTTCTTTCTCTCTTAAATATTGCCAGTCGATAGGTCAAAATAATTTCAAGTTCTTGCGCATGATCAAAACTTGTTTAGGCTAGGGTACACTATTTATCGTCATATTTCTTTGTTTTTGCTTGTTTCTTTCTTCTCTTTAGCACATTTTATTCATTTTTTCCTATTTTTCTTTCTTTCTTTCATTCTTTTTTTTCTTCTGTCTTTTATAGTAATGGTTCTTTGAAAGATCAAAACAATTTGAACTCGTGGCGCCGATCCAAAACTATATTTGCGGTGGGGGTGAGGCCACTTGACGTATCTTCGTCCATCCGTCCTTCCTTCCTTCCTTACTTCCGTCCGTCCTTTTCTCCTCCTCATACCTGCTGAAAGATCAATCTTTACAACAAAGTCAAACTCCTTTTGGGGGGTGGGGAGATGTTTTAGGCTATACCAATATATGTCTTCCTTTTCTCGGCGAGTCTGCTGAAAGGCGAAAAAGAACTACAATCTTTGGCGCAAATTCAAATCAATATTTTAGGGTGATTTTATGTGTCTTGTATCACTTTTCTTTCATTGTCTTCATTCTCTTTCTTTCTTTCCCTCTTTCTTTCTTTCTTTCCCTCTTTCTTTCTTTCTTTCCCTCTTTCTTTCTTTCCCTCTTTCTTTCTTTCTTTCCCTCTTTCTTTCTTTCTTTCTTTCCTTTTTCTTTCTTTCTTTCTTTCTTTCTTTCTTTCTTTCTTTCTTTCCCTCTTTCTTTCTTTCCCTCTTTCTTTCTTTCCATCTTTCTTTCTTTCTTTCCCTCTTTCTTTCTTTCTTTCTTTCCTTTTTCTTTCTTTCTTTCTTTCTTTCTTTCTTTCTTTCTTTCTTTCCATCTTTCTTTCTTTCTTTCCATCTTTCTTTCTTTCTTTCTTTCCCTCTTTCTTTCTTTCTTTCTTTCTTTCCCTCTTTCTTTCTTTCCCTCTTTCTTTCTTTCCCTCTTTCTTTCTTTCCATCTTTCTTTCTTTCTTTCCCTCTTTCTTTCTTTCCCTCTTTCTTCCTTTCTTTCTTTATTTTCTTTCTTTCTTTTTTTCTTTCTTTCTTTCTTTCTTTCTTTCTTTCTTTCTTTCTTTCTTTCTACATCTCAGGCCAGCTGAAATATGTATGTAATTTTACTTTTTGACTCAAAGACAAATTCTTTTTAAAATGGAGTCATAATATAATCTAATTTTTTTTTCTTTCTGTCTTTTTTAATTTTCTATCCCCCAGGCCTACTGAAAAGTCCTTTTGGCGGCAAGTCAAAACTGTGATGGGTGATTTAAACCTGCCTATATTATTATTTCCTCTTTTATTGTCTTCTCCCTTTTTTAATGTTTTCTTTCTTTGTTTCTCTGTTTCTTTCTTTTATTCGGTCGTCCGTTGTTTGTGGTTACTTCTCGTTTCCGTATTTCTTTCTTTCTTTCTTTCTTGCTTTCTGTGTGTTTCCTTCTCTTTACCTCAATTCTTTTTTCTTTCTTTGTTTTTTCCTATCTATCTATCTATCTATCTATCTATCTATCTATCTATCTATCTATCTATCTATCTATCTATCTAATTTCTCCTTCCGATTTAGCGTTTTCTTTCTTTGTTCCTCTGTTTCTTTCTTTCTTTTTTTTGGTCGTTGGTTGTTTGTGGTAACTTCTTTTTTCCGTATTTGTCTCTTTCTTTCTTTCTTTTTTCTTTCTTTCTTTCTTTCTTTCTTTCTTTCTTTCTTTCTACGTGGTTCCTGCTCTTTACCTCAATTCTTTTTTCTTACTTTATTTTTTCCCTATCTATCTATCTATCTATCTATCTATCTATCTATCTATCTATCTATCTATCTATCTATCTAATTTCCCCTTCCTATTTAGCGTTTTCTTTCTTTGTTCCTCTGTTTCTTTCTTTCTTTCTTTTTTTCGGTCGTTGTTTGTTTGTGGTAACTTCTTCTTTCCGTATTTCTTTCTTTCTTTATTTATTTCTTTCTTTCTATGTGGTTCCTGCTCTTTACCGCAATTCTTTTTTCTTTCTTTGGTTTTTCCTTTCTATCTATCTATCTATCTATCTATCTATCTATCTATCTATCTATCTATCTATCTTTCCAGAGCCTGTTGAAAGGTCAAAACAATTTTTATTTTCGGCGCAAAGCCAAAACATATTTTTCCCCAATTGCCAGCATATATGTTCAGAGGCAAAAGTAAGTAAAATGAATTTAAAAAAAAAATTCTTTCTCTTTTATTATCCTTCAAAAAGTTGAATGATGGGTTTTTCCGGACACTTCAATTGGGTTCAATTAGAACGAAGACACTTTATTCTTTTGTAACGATAAAAATTCTCTGCCCTTTCATCTTCGCTTATTTCCCGTCTTTTAGTTATTCTGACTTTCTTGTACGTATTACCTACATTACATCCATTATCATCTTCTCTTTCTAATGTTCCCCTTTCGATTTTCAACATTTACTGTCTTTCCTTTCTTTTCTAGTTTTCTTCTGGCCGACCATTTTCAATTTTATTTGACTTGATTTTCTTCGTTTTTCTGTTCTGTATATTACCGACTCTATATTTTCTTTTTAAGCATTGCTTCTGTTGTTTACTTTTATTATTCCAATTATTATCTATAATATCTACCGCCTTCTACTTATGCATAGTAACATTCTTTTTCTTTATTGCTTCTGTTTTTAGTTCCAGTAAATATCTGTTTTTTTTTAATAAAACTTTCAACTCAATTTTCATTAGCGTGCTTCTTACTCTCTTCCCAGTTTAATTCCTCTTTTATTTTCAATTTCTCGATTAACCTTTCAAACAATACAGTTTCTTTCATTCGCGTTTTTCCTTAATTTTCTGAATGTCGTTCAGCAACGCGTATCACCGTTCTCTTTTCCCTTTATAATTATATTCGATATTTCTTTATTTCTTATGAGATTATTCCTTTTTTACATTTTTATCATTTGAAATTTTATTCTGCTATTTTTTTATTGTTTTTCTCAACTCAATCGAAGTATTTTTCTTTATAATTTTCTTGTTGAAAAGATTAATAGATTACGTGTTTCAACTTTCAACTTCAATATATTCTGTTATTGTTTTTCTTGTTGTCTGAAAACCTTCAATGATTCCTCACACACACACACACAGACACATACACACACACACACACACACACACACACATATATATATATATATTCATATAGTCGAACCTAATGAGCCAAACAAACCTACCAAGGTTTCACTTAGGCAGATCGTCTAAGTGAAACCTTGGTAGGTTTATCTTGCTCACTAAGTTTGACTAGGTCTGCTCTACGTTTGTATCGAGCTCTTTAGTTAGTTGTTTACTCGAATCGGGGTTTTTCTTTGGGCCTTGAACCTGTATCTGTGCGATTATTTTCGACAGACTTTCATGTTCCTGGCTCTTTCTTTTTTAAAACATTTTTTCCCTTCGAGATTGATTTAACTATTGGTAAATCAAGAATTCGAAGGTTTTTCGACACGAGTATAGTTACCGATATATATATATTTTTTCTGTAGTCTACTGATACCAGCAAGCAGACACATTTTTTCTCCCGATGATGGCCATGTTGGCCGAAACTAGTCGAGGAATCTAAATGAAATAATAACAATAAAAACATAAGAATATTAATCTATAACCCAGTATGTCTGAAGATTTTAATTAATTTTTTTAATAATTTTTATCGTTCAAAAAAAAAAAAAAAAAAAAAAAAAATATATATATATATATATATATATATATATATATATATATATACCGGATGTAACAGCAAAATTGTCCAAATCGTGTATCAGCATGGAATAATGGTCCATCCCGCAAAATCTTTAATATCTAAAAACAACAACAACAACAACAACAAAAAACGCACTAAACTAATTGAGTTTATTTTCCCTAGTTTTTCAGATAAGACGTTTAGCCAATTTGACTCTATTTTTCATAACAGTCACTAAAAAACCCTTTGAGTTATTCATCTATAAATAGAACAGGTTAAAATCATTTTGTGTCAGCCCAACTATGTCTTCACAACTGAGCAATGGTGAGAGGAAAAAGATCATTCAAGGCTTCAGTAATGGTACTAATATTCATAATCTGGTTTCAAAGTCCATTCAAGAACCATCAAGAGAACGGTGAATAAGTTAAAAAGGAGGGAACAATAGAGAGGAAAACTGGATCAGGAAGTCATAACACGAAGAGGTAGCATCATTTCAACTAAAGAGATTAATTAAAAAGATCCAACCCAATCCATAAGAGAGTCCAAAGAGCAGTGAAAAGGACTTGAAAATTAAATCGTGCATGAAACGGTTTTTTGGGATTTTTTTTAAGCTTTTCACACCAAGCAAGACTGGAAGCCACTAGCACGCAAGGGGTTACAGAAGGTTTGGAGGAAGAGCAGATCGGAGTGGTAGAGGAAAGGATGTGGAGAAAGATAGTGGATCGATCAAGGCAAGGGGGTTACAGAAGTTTTGGAGCAAGAGCAGATAGCAGTGAAAGGGGAAAGAATGTGGAGAAGGGAAGTGGATAGATCAAGGCAACTAGAGATATCGATTGACGTTACACTTAAATAGTTGGAGATTATATTTGTCAGGGAAACATGAATAAGGAAGGGAGTTCCACAGGCGAGAGGTGCGAGAAATGAAGCTATTGGAGTAGAAGAGACGTCTACATCTAACAGTTTCAACAGTGAAGGGGTAGGAACGGGAGGCCAGCCTCGTAGGACGCTTAAATTCATGAACCCTGGGAACCAGCAAAAGCAGCTCATTACTGCAGGATAGAAAGTTAGAAGGTTAGTTAGGGCGAAGAACATCTTGAATACGTTGGAAAAAGACCCTAGAATAAAATATTTATATATTTGAACTCTGTTTCAATCCTTCATGAGCTTGCTATCCTTAGCTATGATTAATTAATAATTAACATGTCATTTTTGTCTATGATCGATTTCATCACGACTCTTGAATTCTTATTGCTCAAAGTCCAATAGTGCTATAAAAACCCCAGAGAATTCCAGTAAGATACATTTAATAATTTCTAAGATACAATGGTTCAGAGCTTAATCTAACAGTTAAGCAATTTTATGTTTTACCATTTCGACAATTTTGCTGTTACACCTAGTATATAATAATAGCTTGCCACTCGTATTTGAGGATACCTGTCTACTAGAGCGACTAGCCAATTCCTATTGCAGACGCTTGCTCAGGTATATTTGCGTTTGTTCAACTCCCACAGAGCCAAAGTGTGGTTTATACTGCAACTATGCTGAACAGACCTTAGTTATAGTTTCTGGGAGAGAGCGTGTTATCTACCGTAATCAACAATCTGAACTCAAACCCTCGGTGACGATGAGTTGTGACTTCATGCTAGCACAGCTATCGATGGCCTCCAAGTGTTCCAATTTCACTCACAAGCCTTGCGTCAACCCGTGGTATGATTTTCGTGCACCTTCCAAAGGTGCCGCACGCTGGGATCGTCACCCGCTGGACCGATATAATCGCCTTCCTAACAAATCATACACCCAGCATATATATATATATATATATATATATATATATATATATATATATGTAGGTATGTATGTATATATATTATTATTATTAGTAGTAGTAGTAGTAATAGTTGTAGTAGTAGTAGTAGTAGAAGTCTTATAAATATAAGACACTATAATCGATCGGAAAACCTTTGGTGTCTTGATTTGCAAATAATCAAACCAATACTAAAGGGGAAAAACGGTATCAAAAAAGAAAGAACCAAGAACATGTACGTTAGCCGAAAATAATCGTCCAGCATGCAAGTCCAAGGCCCAAAGAACAAAAAAACCCGATGCGAATACACAAAAAACTAAATAAAGTGCTCAATACAGTGAGTAGAGGAGACCTAGTTAGACTCGGAGAGCCAGACAAACCTACCACGGTTTCACCTAAACCTGACGATCCGTTTAGGTAAAACCGTGGTAGGTTTGTCTGGCTCTCTAGGTCTAACTATATATATATATATATATATATATATATATATATGTAGTTTATAAATTCCAATTATGATAAAGTTGGTAATCAAAAGTGCTGAATACATCGTAGAGCCGATAAAACATAAAAGAAAAGAATAAAAATTAAAACAGAGGTAACTCAAGTTTCCCTCTCAAAAATGAAGGATTGTCAGGACAGGTACAAGCATTTCAACAGAAATTTCCAACCAAGTCGTTCTCAACCATTTTTACCCATGGACCCTTTTTACACTTCAGTGTTTTTGGTGGAATCCCGTAAGGCGTTCGATGAAAAAAAAAAGCTTATTTTATTTTTTACTAATAAATTTACGAATCTTCATATAATTTTCCTTTATATATATTATCGTATCGTTATATATCCTTGTCAGTTTTCATTCAACTTATACAATTAAAACATCCTGTAGAGTACGAGGGACGTTAACTTACATCGCTCGATCTTGTTTTCTGCTAGTTTTAGAGTTGTTTTTTTATTTTCTGTATTTTAATTTGGGAGAGATTTCGGTAGAAATGCCAATTCTCAGTTGAAAGTGAAATTGCTTTATGTGCCAGTAAAATAGTACCATGGACACCCAGTTTGCTATATTTTTATGTGGACCCCCAGTAATGTTACATGGATCCAATATGAACACGTATGGACCCCGACTGACAACCCCTGTTCTGACCTCTCGGCCAGGATCAATCTTCTCAAAAGATTGAACCTGTCCTGATGATATTTTAGGGTGAAACTTCAGTTGGTCAGGTTTTATTTTTTAGTCTTCATTCATCTATAACGTATATATATATATATATATATATATATATATATATATATATATATATATATATATATATATATATAAATAAAAAGGAAAGAACAGTAAGATATAAAATCCGGTGTTCTTATAGATATTTTTATTTTTACACAATAGTGCTCTATGTAAATTTAAATTTACAGAGCATTAATATTATAAATTAATAGATTTAAAATATGGTTTTACCGCTACACAGTGATAACCATGTTTCAGAAATGGAAGCTAAAGCCCCTGAATTTAATTTTGTTATTAAACCAAAGACATTTGTTCCATTTCCTCATCAAGCGAATTTTGGAGTAACTTAATTTTTAAAATTTACGGTTGTTAACGGCACAGGAAAGATTCATAATTTGAATATAATTCATAATTCATATATATATTGTTGAGTCTTGACTCATTGTTGAATCTCGACTAATGCATGGAATAATAATGCAACACAAAATGTACTTAGAACAAGAATGTATTATAACAAGAAAGTGTACACAATATTTACATCTAGTATTTCTGTATATTTCTGGGAAGACCGTTCCTGGAGAATGTGTTGACTAAGTCGCAGTCGGTCAGAGTCTCTAGTTGGATCTCGTGATTAGCCTCCTGTCTTCCGGTACCAACCCTATTTATATAGTCGGTACTCCGCTATGCAGATTAGGTGGATCCTACCACAACATATATATATATATATATATATATATATATATATATATATATATATATATATATATATATATATATATAATTTGAAATTATTAGGAGGAATTGATAATTATATTTAATGATACATCAAGTCTTAAACCTCAACAGAATGCAGAAAGCACTGGGCGGCCGTTTCGTCATATATTTGGGACTCATCAGCAGTGCGCATCCACTACCGAGAATTGTAACCCTGACAGTTAGGTTGTGAAGCAAACACCATACCAACTACTCCAACGGGCCTCGGTGACGTAGAGGTAGCAAATCAGACTCAATATAGCGCCGCTCACTCACAAATTCCTTGGTGGAACTCTACTGAGATTCACTTTAAGCATAGGACGGTGTCTCCCAAATATAGGACGAAACGGCCGTCCAGTGCTTTCTGCATTCTGTTGAGGTTTCAGACTCGATGTATCATTAAATATATATATGTATATATATATATATATATATATATATATATAGAGAGAGAGAGAGAGAGAGAGAGAGAGAGAGAAGGTGCGATGTGTAAATTGTCGCAATATTATATTCTTGATTTCGCACATGCGCCTTGATTGTTTTCGATGTTGACCACTTCACAGTATAGTAGGGCCAGTTGGGCACTGTCTATGAGAACAAGAGTGCCATGACACAAATCACTCCGCCTGAAATTTGGAAAAGGCATTGCGGCTTGGCATTGGCACCAAAAGCTACAATACGAACATTTCTCAGTGTTTGGGCGTCAACCTGATGAGAGTTCAGAGGATTCAGAAAGAGTTGGGTGAGTCTAGTTGCGATTACGGCAGGTCTACATGAAGAGTGCCTTGAAGAGGGGGTGCTGCCCTGGACCAAGAGTTCAGTTGCTGGAAGACTCTATGCACCATGTCACACAATCAGGAGAAGCCAGTCATGACTCTCAGACAATTTCTGCGACCACGTCAGCCCTTACATCTGGCCACCTAACTCCCCAAACTGCAACTTGTTTGATTATTACATGTAGGGTGCAGTTGAGCCAGAAACAAACAAAACACAATGTAAAACCAAAGATTGACAAAAATAATAATTTTGCCCGCAATTTTCTCCGACAACCCGCTGGCCGAAAGGTTCCTCAAATATCTCCCATTTTCTTAGTATTAAAATATTGATATTTATCATAGTTAAGGCAATATATATATATATATATATATATATATATATATATATATATATATATATATATATATATATATATATATATATATATATACATATATATATATATACATATATATATATATATATATATATATATATGATAAATATCAATATATATATATATATATTGCCTTAACTATGATAAATATCAATATATATATATATATATATATGTATATATATATTGCCTTAACTATGATAAATATCAATATATATATATATATATATTGCCTTAACTATGATAAATATCAATATATATATATATATATATATATATATATATATATATTGCCTTAACTATGATAAATATCAATATATATATATATATATATATATATATATATATATATATATATA
>OZ038504.1:77214861-77262361 GCA_964036315.1 Acanthosepion esculentum | reverse complement strand
AGCTATACAAAGAAGACATATATATATATATATATATATATATATATATATATATATATATGTGTGTGTGTGTGTTAATAAATATGCATACTATTTCTCACCGATAAGACGACTCAGAGTTTTATGCACTGCACAATCTTCAGGTGCTGATTATAGACTGGCCGTTACGTAAATTAATTTTAAAGAGACATCTGGTTATCACAATGTTGGCGCAGTTATATATTATACTGGAATTACAGATTTTTAATTTCAGAAAATATATCTGCGTTTAAAATAAACAGGATTTGTATATATAGGCAAAAAATATTTTCGTCTTGTGAATAATAATTTTTTATATTAAGCATAAATTGAGATTACTTATTAATAGCTATGTTGTGCTACATTGATGACTATGAAGGTATCATGAAACACTCTCTTACATCAGTACTATTCGACAATGAAGACACATGGATGAAGAAAGAAGGGATATTTGACATTACAATGGGAAGTTTTGACGGTGCATACACCTACGAACTCATGGGTATATATATACTACACGACCTAAGTAAAATAATAGATGGAAATCATAGAGGGCCCTACAGGGACGATAGTCTCATAATCTTAAGAAACTATAACAAAAAAACACAGGCAAAACTAGAAAAGCAATAATGAAGATAAAAAGAATGAATTCAGTATAGACATAAAAACTAACCTAAACGAAGTAGATTTTCTAAACGTCACCTAAGAAATGGTATATACAAACAATACAGAAAACACAATGATTACCCACCGTATATACACACATCTTCCAATCACCCGTCATATGTAATCAAGCAGATGCCAAAATCAATTCAATCAAAGAAACAATATTCAATGAAGTTATGGAAGACTATGAAACAGCTCTAAAAGATAGTGAATTTCCGGTAACACTCACATACACACCACAGAGGGCAAAAAAGCCAATAGAGAAACATCATATGGTTCAACCCACCATAAAACGAAAACGTAAAAACAAACGTAGGAAAAATATTCATCAAACTCTTACACAAAAACTTCTCCAAATCACGCACTTTCCACAAAATATTCAACAAAACCCCAGTAAAAATCAGCTACAGATACACCAAGAACATGACACAAATGATAAAAAAGCACAACAGGAAAACTATCAACAAACCAATCGATTTAATTAAACCCACATATAACTGCAAAATAATGACTATTCCTTAAATGGTAATTGCTTACAAAACAATGTAATATACCAAGCCACCGTAAAATCATCAGAGTGCCAAGAAATACATGCATAGGAGTAACTGAAGGACCCTTGAAACAAAGAAACTACGCACACAAAACATATTTCACAAATAGTAAATACACGAACAGCACAATGCTTTCCAAATATATTTGGGAAATTAAAAACAAAAAGCAATTCACGCCAAAATATCATGGAAAATAAGGAAACGAAAACTAAGCTACAACAATCAATCCAAAAAGTGCAATCTCTGCTTGGCGGGAAAATAGCTATAATTACCTTCGCAGATCTAAACAAACTACAAAAATAAATGAACAGAACTCATCCCAAAATGCAGACAAGAAAACAACTTTTTACTATGTTACTTAAAAACAGAAAAGTGAAAGGAATAAATAAAAATAAATAAAATAAAAATAAATAAGCAAAAACAAGTAAAATAAATTAATCCAAATAAATAAATAAAGTAAATAATAAACAATTTAACAAATCACTCCCGCCAAATTAACCGTTAGAATAGATCACCTACAATGCAATAGACTGTTCACAATGCACCACTATAAATAGTATATATAAATAGTGGAGAAAAATATACTTGCATATCATTGCTTGACCGAGCTAATGCTGTGCGATGGAGCGGTTCGGGGGAAAGTAAAGACGTGGTTCTTGCGGCACAGTCTGTTGGATTATGAATAATTGGATGAGTATCACCACGCAATTTGTGAGTAGTGGCACTATATCGAGTCTATTCAGTTTCTTCTTCGTCACCGAGGCCCGTTGGTACAATTGGTATGACGCTTGCGTTGCAGCGCAACTGTCCGGGTTCGAATCTCGGTAGTGGATGCTGATGGGTCCCAAATAGTACGAAACAGTTCTTTTTCTGCGTTCTGTTGAAGATATATTATCCCTCACCGCTCGCACAACTCGGAGTTTCATACACGAATCAATCTTCAGGTGCTGACCGTTACACAATTTGAATTATAATATATCTGGTTATCACAATGTTGGTGCAGTTATATATTATGATAGAATTATAGTTATTTCTAATTTTAAAATTATATTTTGCAATTAAATAAGCGGGAATTATATATATGTAAAATAAAGAAAAGAAAATTAAAACATTAACAAAAATTAAAAAATTATTCATTTTTCAAAACATTTTTAATTAAAGGGAGATTACTAGTTCTTATTTTTAAAAAAACATGGAATTATATATACATATTCAAAATAAATGGTAATTTACATTAAAAATAAACAGTAATTTACATTAAAATTAAAAAATATAAAATGAATCTGGATCAACGTATTTAAGTAGATATTTATTTTTATGCCTACAAGTAATCATCAATTCATTTCTCTTGTTTATTTAAGGCCTATTGAAGTATTTTAAAATTTCAATTTTTCAACAAGACATAAGTTGCATTTATTTCCTTTATAGTTTTCAGCTTTAGCTCTAGATATTTTCCAAGTTGATTGATGGTCAGACACCATCATTGTTTTATTGCCAGAAATATTTGGAGTGAACAGTGCTGCTTTTGTATTTTAAGTTACTTAAGCTCATTAGATAATGGTAAAAACGAAATTTCTAAGGATTTTCGGTGGAACCAAAATAAAATTAGACATCGTTATCGAAATGTATGTCGTTCGGTATACAAAATTATCTGTCATACATTGGCCTTTAAAAGGACAGAACATATTTTTCTAGGCAGTTGCATTTAACTTTAGAAGAATTTACGTTGTCTTTGTTGAAAATATGTTTAATATAATGTTGTTATTTGATGAATATGTCTATGTAATTAACGCAGCTTTAGCTTATCTTCACATCATTTTTGTTAAAAATCTTTTTTATCGTTGGTGAATGGTTAAAGTGTTTATGAATTAAATTTAGAAAAAATCCCCGGATATCAGTTTTGACATTACGATTAAAAGGTGGATTAAATCATATAATGTTGCGTTTCAGTTTATTTTTACCTTATCTCTTTATTTCTAAATTCTCTAAATTTACTTTATGATTGCTTAGTTCTAAAGCCTTTGCATGTTTAATTTTAGACTTATCAAATATTTCTTTATTGCTGAAGTTGGTGGATAATCTAACGGATTGATTTGTGTAAATTATCTAGAAATTTGTAGTGATGGTTTGATTATTTTCTAACGTATCTCTGGTTATATAGATCCTTTGTGTATGATTTATAATAGCCATTATTCAGGTCTGAGGCTGCACCAAGAAAGTTGATCACTTTAGGATTCGTGGTGATGCTAATATTTAGTTCGTGATCTTTAAAAAATGATCAATTCCTTTCTCAATCGGTCTATCTTTCGTGGGCTAGTTTTACAGAGGAGAATGACAACGTCATTTCTATACAGTCTTATGTCTTTGATGTCGAAAATAAATCTAAGTTGACATAATAATAGAATTCCAACACCTTCGCATGCCTCCGCTGAATCATAAGCTTCCATAGCAATACAAAATTTCGGGTTACTTCTTTTGGTCCGCAGATAACCATTATGGAATAGTATACGTTTTGTGTCTGCTTAATGATATTTATTTCGCGATCGCTAATAGGACAGCAGTTTATTGGTAGATTTATAGGCGGCATTAGTCTAAAGGTCACAAATATCGAATTGGATGAATCTACATTAATTCTTCTTTTTTATATTGGTAAACCATTCCATGGCTTCAGCTGTTCTATGCTACTGGTTAATTCCTGGATAATCTTTGATGTATTTGTGTGCGCTTTCAAGGATGTTTTCCTGATTTTACCGATATTATTTTTGGTTGGATTGAGTAATCGGTAGTGGTGTTATTTAGAAAATTTGCCTAATGATTTTTAACTGTGATGAATGCTTTTTGTTTGTAGAATTTGTAGATCCTATCATCAATTTTTAGATCAGTGGTTATTTTCTGGGCTTCAATATTGGTGTTATTATGCCATTTATAGGGTGCCTTTTTATAAAGCTTATTAACTTCCCTGTTAATGTCTTTATGATACATATCCTCACCGACTTTACAATAGTTACCCGTCTTAACAGTTTCTAGAATTATTTTGTTGGATTTTTTGTTGTTGTCACAGCAAGGTCTTTTAATATTTGTTGCTGTAGATCGTTGGTAATGTTCGCTAATTTAATTTTGTATATTACGAAGAAGAGATCTTTTTCGAAGTTCAATAACAGATCATCACATGAAGGTGTTTTGGGGGAATTAAATCCGTAAAGCCCGGCATCTTTTTAGTTCTTATACTCGTTCCTGCGATAAGGGATACTATGTATATTTATTAATATAGATTTAATAGCCCTCGTATATTACATCGAGCACAGTTTTATTAAGACCAACACTACATGTGATATATATATATATATATATATATATATATATATATATATATATATATATATATATATTTATATATATATATATATATATATGTAAAAAATTAATTGTGCTCCTTAAAAATTATTTGAGCTCCTGAAAAATTAATTTCGGGTGAGATCTGTGTGTGTGAGGTGTGCGTTTGTAAACAGTGACTATTAAAGCTAATATAGCATGACTCTTCGGCAGAATTGAGTCACTGTCAGTCACTGTGTGTTTATCTAAATCTAAAAATAAACACGCTAAAATTCACCTTCATCCCAGCCGTGAGCAGACGGCTTAGAGGTAGAAGTTCCGACTGATGCCAATTCAGTCGGGTTTCGATCCTATCTAGAGGCAACCGGACGTCTAGCCACACTGATGAGCTGTGAAACAGCGATACAGTCTGTCTGTGGATTTTATATATATATATATATATATATATATATATATATATATATATATATATATATATATATATATATATATATATATATATATATATATATATATATATTCGGAATAAGATATGTATCGGGATTTAAATTATCAATAACATGTCCAAAAATTATGCTTTTTTTCTGTTTACTTTCGACTATCTTTGTCATCATCAAGAACTTGCTATTGATGTTGTTTTGAAATGAATCTAATTCCAAATCGAACGCTCTAAAATGCCAGCATTTAATCAGAACATTCTGTTTACTATTGTTTCTTAAATATCTTCTTCCTCTGTGGGAAGAATGTCCATCATTCACTGCCATATAGTAGGACCGATATTGCATAGGATTTCACTACTTTTCTCATTTGTTTCTCACGAAATGTTCATGTTTCTTAATAGCTCGCTTAGGTTTTTATCAAGGTACATTTCAAGGTTATTCTCGTTACACACGATGATCGATTCTTGGATTGTGGGTGTGACCGTATATCTTCCCGCTAGACTCCTTCCGTTTTGTCTAGTCCTTGTAACGCAGTAATATATAGAAGAACATTATCACTAATATGGCCCCGCTTGCAAAAGATGCGGCTGTAAAACTATCATGGTCCAGTGAATGTGAACTCCATTGTGTAATCAGCTAAATTAGTTATATAACTGAAATAATCGTACAACACTCTCATCGGGTGTTGTACGATTACTTTTCAACACCGCGGCTAGTCGCTGAAGTAACCGCTTCAATCCAAAACTAACCTTATCCCACGTTGTGATTTAAGCTTGATCAAAAGGCAGCCAAGATCGAATCGTCGCAGGTATATTCTACTCCTTTTTGTCTGCTACTGGCGAATTCGCTTCGCGCATTCGTATTCATTGACATAATTTTGGGGATTTCCCTTCTCCCAATCTCTCATATCATGATCTCTCACTAAACCTCCTCAGTGAGCGTGGGTGGCTTATCCACCCTCCTCCTGTCTCGAATCACTTTCAACCAGGAGAATTAACTCCAAATTCGTAGTTTACGAAAAATGAAATTTTCTCTTTACAGCTTGCATTTGCAGCTGTGTCAATCAACATTGCCCCTTAAGACTGGGTCACTTTTCCATTGTTCAAACTGATCGACATAAAATTCCAGACGTTTATGTGTGAATTAAATCCTCAAATCTTCCCAATGGTTTTTTGGTATTAATCCTTCTCGCTAACCACCCATACATTGTTATTAGAGATCGCGCACAAAAAAGTGCCTCCTTATTGATATGGCAGTACCTGCAGACTGCAATATATCTTTCAAGATCTTCAAAAAGGTATCTGAATACAAGGACCTTGAAATCGAAGTCTCAAAAATGTGGCACATGGGAACATCAACAATCCCCGTTGTAGTTGGAGCCCTCGGATTAGTTGGAAAAGATTCCAGTATACGAATTGAAAGAGGAGGAGGAGGAGAAGAAGAAGAAAATAACGATTTTTGTTCTATGTGCTAAAACATTAGCGAAGAAGGAAAATTTGGCGAAAATATAATTTGCTTATCAGAAACATTTGACAAAGTTGTTTGGTAGGATTCAGTTATATTTTGATCTTTTTGACGACATCAAAGAAACGTTCATTCGTTTTCAGATCAGAGATGCAAATTTAGTCGATGTCCACACCGAAAAAAAAGTCATTAGTCATGAATTGGTATAAGGTCTTGTAAGCAGGTAGACATACAACTATTGTTCATCCGTTTTACTTACACGTGTATATAAGCGCAAGTATTGATGCACACGAATATGCTTCTTCAATATATGCGTTTCTATATAAATGCAAGTGTCCGCGGAAACGGATATACATATATACCTACACTGTTTTCATCAAGTGGGTATTAATCCTTAACAGCTTTATATTTTTATATTAAATTTAATTGTTATGAAAGTAAAAATTAACATAAATATGGGAAATGAAGTATTTTTAATAAATATCTAAAATTAATTATATTTTTTTTATTATTATTTATTTTTTAATGCAGTGTTCCCGTTTTTTTTTATAATAATGTTCACCTAATAAAAGGCTCAAGAGCCACTCAAAGTGACTAAGTCGGGATTTATCTACGAATAAAGTCTCGGCTGAGAAGAACAGACAAGCAAATTGCTCGTTACCCGCGTTTGCAGGGAAAGGGGTAAATTTCGGACTAGCGAGTTTACGCGCTCGGTTTCCCTACGTTAAACCCAAACATGTGTCGTCTGAGTGCGGAGGCATGGGTAAATACCTAACCGTTTGGATTGAGCCGGGAGATCGCTTATTCAGATTCTCGTCTTGCCAGGCGCTCGACATATTTTTGTTGCAACGCGATTGGAATTCATATTTTTGTGCTGGAAGAACTGTTATAGTTTACGTTAAGTTTATCTCTAATTTTTTACGTTTATTTTACTGACTGTTTTTTGTGGAATTTTTTTAAAAAATTTCTTTTTCACCCTTCCCAGTGTTTTTTTTATTTTTATTTTTATTTTTGTTGCTAGTGTAACATTTAGTCTCACTCGTCCATTGATTTATTTTTGTGTGTAATTGTATTTTAATTTTAAGTTTCTTTTATTTTACCTCACTTCTGTAAACTTTATTTTGTTTTATTTTTTCGTATATCTTCTCTTTTTTACTTAATCCTTTTTGTTTTTCATTTTCTTACTTCTTTTTGTGCCCTAAAGTCTATTTTTTGCTCGTCTCCGCCCAGCCACAAGCCAAGTTTAATTTTATCTGTTTTTGTTTTCTTTTCGTGTTAGTCGGCCATTTTGTTTAATTAGTAACTTTTTTATACTTTTCTGTTTTTATACTTTTTCTTTTCTAGTATTTATTTATGTTGTTTATTTTGCTGGTTTAATTTTTTTTAATAAGAAAGGAGAAACCTTTTTTTTTAATTGTGTTTTTCAGTAAATTTATACTTTTTATATTTCATGTCAAACGTTACTTTTTTGTCTGTCTTTTCGTGTCTCTTTTTTAATTCTTCCAGAAGGACTTTGTTTGAAGCTGTATAACGTTTTTTTTACGTCAAAGCCCTTTTGTTAAACTTGATTCTCTCGGTCTTTTTATTTTCTTTGTCTTTGTAAATTTGCTTTTCATTGTTCTGTATCTGTTTAAGATTTTTCGTTATTTCCCTGTTTTTCGCTAAAAAAAGCAAAAGAAAAGTAATTTAAAGCAATCAAATTTGCCGATGAATATCGATCACTTAGAAAAGAAATACATTCGGGACGAAAAAGAAAGAACGTCTCGATAAAACGATTCAATCATCAATGACTACAGAGAACGCAGCCATTGCTAGAAAAAATAACGACCAAATAGATTGAAGGGAAAGTATGGAAACCAAGAATACGCAAAAACAAGAAATGGTGCTGCTAACTGACTTCAATAACAGCAAAATCAAAGACGAAAATGTAGTGGTCGGGGACTTTGTCGTCTTGCTGGAAGTCCCCACCGAAGCGCATAATCAACGTGACGGAGTTCCTGAAGAGAGTCAGATCTACGATCATCTTATCAAAGAAGATGTGCTCTTGGTAGGCCTTCAGGAATTACAGAAAGTTGAAAAAGAGAATTGTGTCAGCCTTTGTGGACGTCAAGCGTTCGAGCAAAAGTTGTCGCTCCACAAATGACACCGTGATAACATGACTGTCGCCCCTCGGCACAGACGCTCAAGACTCACCCACATTTTGCCAAATTATGACGGTGGCAGTCGTCGCCTTTCCATCCTGATCCTGACTTTAAACTGATGCCTAAAAAAAGTTAGGAAAAAAATAAAAATATTGTCTCCCTAGAATTCTTTCTGTCGCGTCGTCCATATCACGACGCGCGTAACACCCAGTAAGCAAAAGAACTTATAGTGCTCAACCTTAGTCAACGACGTTACCGCATTGCTACAAACAGAACTGACCTCAAGGACAAAGAACCTCCGAACCATGATGTCTTCAATAAACTTGTACAACGCGACTACAAACTTACAGTGGAAGAAGACGTAACGCTGGGTCTCCACCAACGCAACGCAGCAGACACAGTTGGAAGAATTTCCCAAGCCCGCTGAAGAAAGTTTTTGCCGACCTAGATGGTCTTTTGCATCACCAGCCAGGTGAGTGATGCCACATTGTCAGTGAGGCATGTCAACCAAGGCGCCTAAGGCCATATGGAGCGAGCTTCCTGCTTCGTTAAACCGAGATTATCTTGAACAGACCCCCACACCTACACCTGATATAATTCCTTACGGTTAAACACCTGGACGTTTAGAGAAATGCTCCAAGGGAAGAACATAAACAAGGGCAAAAGTGGACGACCTTAACGATGGAGCGAGATAATACAAAAGGTTCCGATCTTACTCTATTCACTTCTACCTGAGTACCGGTGTGGGGGGGGGCATACAGAAGATGAATCCAGGTGCGAAATTACGGCCCGAAACCAGCAGCTGAAAGGACAGTAACCAGAAATTGAACGTTAACCCTTTGATTTGATCTAAATTGATCAACGCGGCTTCAATGTCGACTTGTTCGATGATCAGGCGATGAAGGTTATACTGAATAATCCTACCCTTTACAGCGAAAGTCAGCTCAGAGTCAGACTAGACAGGACAAACTGCAAAAGGCTGGCTAAGAGTATGGGTAAAGTTTTCAACTCTGTATTTAATATCTTTAAAGGCCGAAAGTTACCTATATCATCCCCACCGTTCTTTTTTTCTTTTTGCGTAGTAACTTAATCACACCCTTGTTGAAGCATTGAGGTATAGATCCCTGCTTCATCCAGTTGTTGTGAATTAGTTTCAGCAAGGGAACAAGAACGGTCGACTGCCTCAAGTACAGTTTATAAGATCATCTAATCCCGGAGTGTTGTCCCGGCCAACCAACGTGCCAGGGGAATGTTAACTTTAGTGCTTTATAAAGGGAGGGGTGAACAAAAAGCGGGATCCTCCATGAACAAAATTGATTTAACTTTTTGTCACTGTCGTCATTAAAAAAAAACACCAGATGAGGGAAATGTACAAAAGACGTCATTCACTTCCTGTCCAAAATAGGTTAGTTTAGGCACATTGTGTTTATTAGTTATTTTTTTTATGCCAAGTTAACTGAGTATGTATGCTCATTGGCCCCTCTTTCTTTAGTTTAATTTCCCATTCTCTCCCCCGTTAGCTGATCAGAAATGTCAGTTCTCTGGTGGATGTGGGACATTTCTCGTTTTTCCAATGTGTTCTTTCGTATTTGTTGTGGAGTCTGAATGAGTGTGTAGTTGTGTGTGTAGCGCGTCGAATGATTGGTTTTTAATTCCTCCAAGTCCCGTATTAATTTCGTCCAGTTAACTGATATTTCTGCCACAATTAATGATGATTACCATTTTTTATTACTAACACCATTTTGTTTAGTTTCGTGTATATATTTGGCTTTTAATTTATAAATGTTTTTAATTTCCCCAATCCCCCCAATGCCACAGAAAAATTGTACATGTAGAGATAGGTTAGAACTTCGTAGAGACCTGAGGTATTACGGTGGTTGTCGTAAGAATGGTAATTAAGAATGTGGTATTTTGTTGCAAGGAGTATTGTATAGTTTGTTTGGGCCAGTGTTTGTGGCTAGCTAAGTTTTAAGATAAGACAGATGAAGACCAACTTTCTCCATTTCCATTTAGGCCTTGTGCCGCAGATTTTGCATTTTTTACAAAAATAAATATTAGCCGTTTTGAGTCAGTCTTCAGACTAAATAATACAATAATATATATAATATAATGCAAGTAGCCGAAGCATTACGTATAGAGAACCCTTATATGAAGTAAGTTATATAAGTAAGAGTGCGTTATGATAATAGCCATATAATATAGTGGCGTTATAAGAAGATCATTGTATTTTCTATTTTTTTGAAAATCTTCATAGATATATTACAGACTTCAGGGACTGCCATGTCAATAGGAAAACACATTCTGTTTTTTTTTTGTTTGTTTTTGTGTGTGTGTGTGTTCTCTGATCACATTGTTTGGGTGATTAGCTTTGATGGTTCTGTCTGTGTGTATTGTAAAGTCACATAAAATTGTTACAGCTCCGATCTCTGTAAGCGGCCCAGGGTGATGTTCCTACCAGTTTCCTGCAGTTTCCTTCCCGTAAAAGTTTAATATTTTTCAGTGCAGATATTGGCCCACTTTATCATGCCGAGTTTTATTATTATTATTATTATTATTATTATTATTATTATTATTATTATTAATACTTTTATCACATCATAAATGTTGCAATTAATTCATGTAATTGTGTACGCACATGTACCAATGTACGACAGATGTAGTATATTTTTGAAAAAAAGATTCTAATTATTCTTACTACCTCTGTGCCATAATAACTGTTACATTTAGTTCGTGAAAATGTCTATGAAATTATATAATTATATTCAGTGTAACCCGGATATAAGAGAGTTGTCAGGACCGGAGAAGAAGTCTCTTATATCCGGATTTCTCTTATATCCGGGTTTGGTCTATTTTATATACATTAACACAGGCTCTAATTTGGGACCAGAGAAAATCTCTTTTATATCCGGGTTTCTCTTATATCCGGGTCTCTTATATCCGGGTTACACTGTAATTATATTCGGCTAGATGAAGTATTCTTTTGAAAAAGAAATCGTCATCTTGTCAATATTATTACATGTTCCACAATAACTTATATTTTGCGTATATTCCAATGTAGCAACTTTTATGCAATATGCTTTTGAAAGATATTCGGACAATTATTACTGACTTTGTTTAATAAGTGTTGTTCTATTTAGTATATGCAAATATGTATGCCACTGTATCAATATTATGAGACAGAGATTGTTTGCATTTGAAAGACTTTATTATTATTACTATCCCTGACCCATAATAGTTATTACATTTAGTTTATGCAAATATTTTTTTATTACTTCAAAAGTTATTTTTTTATGGATACCCGTTTTTGAATAGAACGTCGCGTTTTTTAAGCAGTGTTTATCTCGTCTATGTATGAAAATGTAATCAATACTATACATTTTTATTGAACATGATACGTCGTTTCATAAAACAGATTACGGGAAAAAAAATTGAAAAAAACCCCAAAGAAATGTTTATTAGAACCATGTTAGTATCGTCTTCGTTGGTGATCATGTACAATTTCCTCTCCGTTGTAACCTAGAAAAGGTTACTGAATGAGGAATAAGCAAAACGGACGTTGGACATGAAATGGTAATCTTTATAACATCAACAAAATACAATACTCGCCAGCGGCGTGAAGTAGGACAACCACTGCTAGTGGTCGGCTACTTATACAGCTTATTACGCCCACTTTAGCGTAATGGTTAGCAAGCTTGTCTCGCTAGAACAATTACGTCTGAGTATAGAGTTCGATCCTCACTAGGTGCCCCTTACTTTCGGCCACATGTGCCACATCCAAGCGTAGCTTGGAAAATCAATGGGCACCTCGAGGCGGTGTAATGGTTAGCAAGCTTGTCCCGCTAGAACAATTACCACTGAGTAATGAGTTCGATTATTACTGGGTGCCCCCCTACTTTCGGCCTTGTGCCGCATCTAAACTACGCTTGGAAAATCACTATTCCACCCACCTACAATAGTGCCCAACGTATTTATGAGGAGTTGGACATCCATTTGTATATATAGGTACGGTATATAACGCTCACATTTGTAGGTCTTAGTAAATTATGTAATTTTGCTATCTCTCCTAATACCTGTTCTGGCATCCATTTTCTCAGGATCGTTAGGGGTAGGGGTTATGCGTTGACTGCTCTATACTCTTTATGCACCCGAGACATTTGTTCTTATGTGAAGTATGACCCTCCCTTTTTGTTTCTATTTTCTCTAAAGCTTTGTCATGCTTACATGTTCGGCTCATATATAGCAACTTAGAATTAGACATCTCTCTGGATGATATATGGGTCTATCGCTGTCCAAACGTTTACGTGGTTTAATGGATAGCGGTCAGAAATGACATTGGAGAGTTGTATTCGAATTATAGTCGACTTCGTTACATTCACTTAAACGCAAATGGTCCTGAGGAAGTTAAATATCCCCTCCGCTCTTGATAAAACGTACAAAAGAAAAAAAAACCCAAAACAATCAGTCAAAACTGACTTGAAGTAATTTTTTAATCCTAAATTAAATAGCCTTGAGAAAGATAAATATCCCCCTCCTCTCTTGATAAAACGTACAAAAAATCCCCCCAAACAGTCAAAACAGTGATCTTTTAATCGTAGATTAAATAGCCTTGAGAAAGTTTTAAATCCCTCTTCTCTCTTGATGAAACGTACAAAATATCCCCCAAAAACAATCAGTTAAAACAGTGACTTGGAGAAATTTTTGTAATTCTAAATGCTCTTGTTTTCAGTGCCATATCGGAGAGTGAGATATCTAGTTCTGGGTATGGCGATAAGATACATACTGCAGCAAGGCGAGATTGGAGGTTTTGAGAAGCGTAGAACCACCTCTTAAATGTTTTGGTTCTCAGATCCACCCCAACTCTAGGTGGTAGTACCTGTTAGGGTCCCAGCTATAAGCGAATAGTGAACTACTAAACAAAAACAAAACACTATAAAACAAATAAAAATATATTTCTAGTAAAATTATCAACAGAATCTATTTCTAATTAAATTAACAACAATATATATTAAAAGTAAAATTACTAACATTACATATGTACAGTAAAATGATCAGCAATATATTTTATAGTAGAATTACCAACGATACAATTTATTAGTAACTGAAGGAATGCAATTGCGCTCAAAATATAGAAAAAAATAGAACACATAAAATTGTGTTCCAACTATTTAGATTTCGGCATTAAATAACTCATCATGGCTGATATGCCGCTAAACAAAATCGAACAATCGATGTTTTTCCATTTCTGATGTTTAGAGAAGAACAATTTTGGCTTTGGGCAAAAAGACTGAACAGCTATATTCAGGTTCAAAATGGTGCCAGAACGAGCAAAATCAACACAGAAGCTTACATACTGTAGTTTCATACATTATACAAAGGCATTCAATAATGTGAGACACGAAAAAATCTTTTGAAATGTTAGAAAAGCTTGATCTACACAGATAGGATGTGAGAATCTTTATTGGGAACAAACAGTCTGTATGCCAATACACAACGAATTAAATAAGTAAACCAAAAATAAAAAAAGTGAGTTATTTTTTTTCCGCCGGATCTTTGCATCGGTATTATACAATGGTAAAAATAAACATGAAAGCGAAATAATTTTTACCTTAAAAGCAATGTTGGCCCTCCGCAGATTCGTTTTCTTTATCATCCGAATATTTCCACGACGACTTGTTTTTTCTAGTTGTCTTCTCGACAGTTTTGCATCTAGCATTGTTCTTCTCCTAAACTGGCAGCCACTCATGCCTAGTGAGCCGAGACTTCAAAATATTTAACCCGGAGATGCGGGGGTTCGATTTGATTTGTTTTACGGTTTATGTACTCTGTTATCGATTATTTAAAACCGAAAAAATATTTTGGATTGTAAGAACAATTCTTTATTTTCAAAATGATTATTGCATGAACAGCTTTTGAGAATAAAAATGATTTTCTCAGTTACAAGTCATACTATTTAACCCAATGCTGGGGGGAGAGATAGGTTCAACTTTTAGTAAGCGAATGTAACGAAGCTGACTGGAACTCGGCTCTCTGATTTCTCGTTCCAAGACGCTATCCATGGTACCACCGAGACGCGATTTGTGAGACAGTGAACCGAAAAACCGAGTTCGGAAATTGAAACGGGATCGGCGATTCCAATTTTCGCGCTGTACCAGTCAGTCTGCTTACACATCCGCATTTGGGTTCAGCTAAAAACGTCGAAAGAGAAAAGAAAAAGAACTATTGATAAATGCGATTTCAGATCACAGCCAATGCATTATTGATGAGGTGGAAAGTAAAAAGACGAACTGAACAAAGAATAAACATTGGCAAAGCATACCCACTTGCCATTACTCGTGTTACTTGGCCAATTTCCTGAAACAGAAAGGAAAAAAAAGATGGAAAACAAATGTGACGCATATTTTGTCAATTACTTACTTTTATGAAAAAGTCTTACATGTCTTCCCATGTTAAAATTTAAATATAGTTATTTTTAATTATTACCCATTTGCGCATCCATATCCCTCTTCAAGCTGTGACCTCCTGATCAACTTTGCCTCTCTACTGTTCCCACTTTTTAAAATTTATTCACCATTCGCTGGATGATTCTTGAATGGACTTTGAAGATGGAAGCCAGAGTATGGATGTTCGTACCATTACTGAAGGCCTGAATTAATGAATGTTCGTACCATTACTGAAGGCCTGAATGATCTTTTCCCTCTCACCATTGCTCATTTGGGAAGACAGAGGTTCTGACTCAAAACGATTTTAACCTGTTATCTTTTTAGTTAAATAACTCAAAAGGTTTTTAATGATTCTTACGACAAATGGTGTCAAGATGGCTAAATGTCCTATCTGAAAACCTGGAAAAAAGAAACTCAATGTGTTAAGTTTTTTTTTTATATAATAAACATTTTTGTGGGATGCTCAATTATCCCATGCTGTCACACGATTTGGACAATTTTGCTTTTACAGCCGGTTTACTGAGGAACTGTGATACAGCGAAACAGTACTGTCTGTGAATGACATAATTTAGCTCTTGAAAATACATTTCAATTGAGCACTGTTGAGTGATAAGCTAATTCTATAAACAACAGCCACCTGCCTTAATGCAAAGCTCTTCAGTAAAATGAATGGAGCACTTTGGCTGATTGGCATTTGTTTACATTTGTAAAAACAATACGCTTGATTTAGTTGTGTAACTCTACCGAGTGAAGAAAGCTCTGGCTGACACCAAATTAGTTGTGTTCAATCCTGGCTTGAGGCATTCGGAAGTCTAGTCGCACTGAGGAGCTGTGATACAGTGAAACAGTACTGTCTGTGAATGACATAATATATATATATATATATATATATATATATATATATATATATATATATATATATATATATATATATATATATATATATATATATATATATATATATATATATATATATGTGTGTGTGTGTGAGTCACGTCGACATAGTGTAATGGTTAACACCTCCGTCAGATTAAATCAGTTACTACTGAGTAGTGATTTCGATTCACACTGGGAGCTGCATACTTTTGGTCTTGTATATCACTATATATATATATATATATATATATATATATATATATATATATATATATATTTATGGGGCGTGTGTGTGTGCGTGTGTGTGTGTACGTCTAGAGAATAGTTTCAAAGAAGGATGGCGATGTGATGTTTTAAGCTTGTGTTTATAGTTGGTAATAATATTATTATTAAACTTTCAAAGTATATTCTCCTTAAACAATTATGTTTATTTTTTTTAATTCGGGTGGCATTAGTGAAATAAAAGTTATTTCCAGCGTCGTTACCATGTCAAACGAGAGAGTTAAATCTTTTGTCGAAATGCAAGTCTCTCTTGTGTTCGTAGATGCAGGTTTTTAGATCACGTGATATATCTCCCACATAATCACACACACACACACACACATATATATGTATATGTATATATGTGTGTGTGTGTTTATATGTTTGTTTATATGTGTATATATATATATATATATATATATATATATATATATATATATATATATATATATGTTGTTTATCTTTTAAAATGAAGAATTGTCATTGGTATTTATTTCTAGTAATACTCACATTATAGCTATTTTTGGCTTGAGTAATTTCACAATTAACATTGTGGATAACCATGATTAATTTTGGGATTGATAGTGCAGTAGTTTACCGTTGTCTTCTCCACTGTGATTTTATTGATACACCACCTCTATTGTAGGTGGCCGTTGACTTATCAAGAACTCTTCTACTGTTTGATAGAAACGAGTGAACAACACTTGTAAGAAGATAAAATTTATCGTTTCCAGCAAGAAAAGGAAGCGCTCAAGATACGAATAAAAAATTGGAGTAACTAGAATTAAGAAGTACGAAAATTTATATATTCGGGAAGTATTTTGATAGTGGATAGAAAATGTGACAGCGAAATCCGAAGACACATTGGACTGGCAAATGTTGTCTTACAAAGGCTCGACAAGTACAATTCGTCCGTGCATTGAATACTATTACCATATCTGGTCTGGTGTTCATTCTATTCATCTCGAGGTTCTTGAAAAAATCCAAAGAAAGATCTGTAATGTAATTGATGTCGATTTGACATCTCGACTTCATTCACTTTCTCACCGACATGACATGTCTTTTCTACAAATATTTTAATGACAACTTCTCTGACGAGCTTTTTTCCATGGTACCCCGACTAGATAAATTTAAGCGTCTTACTAGATTGGCATCTAGATCCCACCCGTTTACCGTTGAAATAGCTAAATGTAACCGCCACTTCTACTCCAGCAGTTTCTTTACTTGCACTTCTCGCCTGTGGAACTCACTTCCGCTTACTTGCTTCTCTGATAACTACTATCTTACAAAGTTTAAATGCAACATCAATCACCATCATTTTGAGTCCCGTTCGTCTTGTGTCCTTTTCTCAGTCCTCCCTATACTAAGTCTTTTATTTTTTCACTTTCACTTCCTCTAACGGTGGGTAACTGTTTGCATCATAGAAATTGATTAATTATGGCATCTTCATCGATGACACGTATAAATGCAATTAACTGTGCATGATTACTGATGTCAGTGGATTTATCAATTTGGAGAGCAAACAGACTATTTTGAAATTTGGATATTACACTTTCCTCAATATTATCAGACAAGTCAAGAGTCCTTCACTGAATTGTATTGTTTGAAAGAGGGATCCTGCTAATTTCTTGTTCAGCTTTATCACCAAGCATAATCTTCACCATCTTTTTGCATGCTGGAAGGATCACTGATTCTGCAAGAACATGAGACTTCGATTTAAGAGCAATAATTTCGGCCACCTCATATGAAGCTAATTGAGCTTTTTCAGACACGGTTACTGTTTCTTTAAATAGTTGACTTTGCCTTGCATTTGATTCTAATAACCGTTGAAAATAATCGACATTTTTAGTTTGAAGGCTTGGATGATTAGTAGTAAGATGTCTTTTCATTTTACTTGGAACCATTGCTTCATTAAACAGCGTTTGGCTGCAAACAACACATAGCGGAGAAGGAATCTGTGTATCTCCAGTTCAGTGAAACCCAAATTTCAAGTAATCATCACTATACAACCGGTGAACTTTTGTTTTTTTTAAATGACGTTGTAGAATTATTCTTATCACCATCGCCTTTTCTTTTCAGAAACTTGTCCATATTTAAGGGTAAATTGAATCTAAAATTGAAAAAAATAAATCTAAAAGATTTTTTATTATATTTAATTTGTTTTTGTTTGTCTTACTAAAACTTTAATTTACAACGCCTAAATATTTAATAAAAATATGTACAAAGAATCTGTAAATATTGTGAACGAGATATATAGACGATATAAACTGGTGATAAAACAATACCTACATTTTTAACGATTCCGATTCCTAATTGAAAAGATTAAAAATGGTTAGGAAAAAGTTTAAAAAAATGTTTGGGAGTTAGGAGCATTACGTAAAACCTCACATAGTACAGTTCTGTGTTACAAGTTTTTGTCTTACAACCTGTGTATTTAGGAATCGTTTTGGTATCGAAATCGGGTCTGAATTATTCAGCTCCGATGCCAATTCCGGATACTTTGAAAAACTCCTGATATTCCGATTAATCGTCCCATGACTAATATAAACCATAATAACGCTTATCAATTCGTATGCGCGAAACGTTTAGATTCCAGAAATTCGGCGATTTTTTAATTGAGCGGTGTCATCATGATTAAGAAATTGAATGTCTTTATGAAACAAAATGAAATTAAATGGCTTCTCTTTGCGGCACACCAGTAATCATTCCACGGCACACTAATGTGCCGCGGCACAATGGTTGGGAATCACTGCTCTGACCTAATGCGTACTAGTGGCATTTCCGCCTTGTTTGGAGTGTTTCGATAAAATAAAAAAAAACTATTAGGCATCAGGAAAATGTCTATAAAAACAAAGAGTGCTGAACTATTATTTCGTACGAGTCTTCCTAAGTGGCAGTAGCTGTTGGACAATCTGCTCACATATGAAGGAGAAACATGAAGCAATAAAAATATAGTTAACTTCAGGAAGAGACAGTTAAAACGTCCAAGGCACATACTGAGGAATGTGGTATTGAAGAATTTGAAATTCACGGGACATGCTGAAGGCAAGAAATGCTGACGTAAACAGTGTAAACTACCAAATCTAAGCACATCAATGACAGAGTAGGAGATGTGGTGAGAGATGTTAAAATTACTAAGAGCTACAAAGGAGAGAATATTGTGGAGAACCATGCTTGCTCAGATTCTGAACGGACAGGCAAGTGGAAGAAGATTTTAAATATTGTTTTTATTCACTAGTTTTACAACAACTAAATCAATTATTAAAAATAAATACGAAAGAAAGTATTAAGAAAATGAAGTTAGGAACAAGGAAGAGTTCTACACGTCTCCGTATTAATAACTGCATACATGGTAGGGGAGGCTGGATAATCCCCTCACAGATGAAGAGAGGACGTGTCGTAAAACCGATATGATTTTATAAAAGAATACTACGAATACATGGACGAACAATATAGGCAACAAGGAAGTTTTAAGGAAAATGGAAATAAAAAGGACACTCATACATAAAATTAAAGAGAGTGAGTTGAAATATCCAGGAGCTATGAGAAAAGCGGGCTTAGAGAATCTGACACTAAGAGGATATTGTAGTCACTACTCCGATACACCACGCCCACAAAATACTTAATAATTATTGGCTAGAAAATAAGTACTATTTACTACAGGACAATTTATCCATCGCAGAAGCAACACCAAATTTTCTACCATTGACTTTGCCAAACTTGGTTTAGTAAAAAAATCAGTGATTGGCTGAATTTTGACCAATCGTATAATTTAAACATTCCTTTCGATATGTTTCCCGCTCCTCTCTGGAGCCTACTCGAAAAGTATAAATACCACGAAAATAAAACAATAGAACAGTAGTAGAACAAATAAATCAACAGGGCTCAACTATGTACGTCTACCAACATTCTTATACTCACACATACACAGACACAAAACTACAATTGCACTACACTGTGAACTGTCTGTCCAAAAGCCAAGTAACAAACTCAAAATTCTATTATCCTTTTGTACAAGCTTTTTCATACTTGAACTCAGTTATCATTTATCACTGAACTCTGAACATTTAAACAAGAAAGTTCTTTAATACACATTTTCAATCTTGCATCAGTACAAGGGAAACTACTTCCTTTTTCTTAATTTTATTTCATCAAGCACGATTGTTGTACTCGTCTATTTTCAATACATTTTATTGTTGATTACTACATAATCTCTTGTTATTTCTTCCCTGTGTCTTTTGCAAATTTAAATGTGATGTGCTAACCAAAAACGCAACCTTCACCAAAGCCTTCTTAGCAATTCTGAACCAAATCTAATTAGCATGACACAATATACTGAAAACAGGAGAGACAGAAGAAATCTGCTGGTAGTGTAGATAAAAAGCTTGTGTAAATCAAATGCACCTATACACAAGCTTAAAAAGAGGCAGTTGTATGTTCTGGGAAACATAATGAGAAAAGAATACCTGGAAAATTTTACACTCACAAGGCCTACTGACGACAAGAGGGACAAAAGAAGACATTTTTTTAACCTACCATGTGTAAATGAAGGGCAAACAGGAGACGGGTGGATAGCGAAAAGATAGGAAGCTGTGGGGGACATGATCGCCTACGTCCTGAGGGAATACGGCGCATACATGAAGACGTTTCACAACTGATTATTGTTACTTTTTGATGTAGCATTTTTACTACCTTATTTACTAATGTATAGTTTTTAAAATTATCTTTTTAAGCAAATGGGGGATGCGTACTATACACAGGTAATTTTTTAGAAACGGTTAACAATCAAGCATTTTTGGTGACCGGTTGTACAATACACAGGTAATTCATTTCTGGAAAGGTGTAAAATTCATGCATTTTTGGTGAACGTAACATACCTGGCAGGTCTATATTCTCACGGTGACTTTGGGTAACCTTAATTGTACAGGGAAGTACCTTCAGCCTGCCTTACCGTAACCGCAATTCTTTCTTTCTGTTGATAATTATACAGAAATAAATTATTTACGATACAAAAAAGGAAATAGTTCTTATCATAAGTCAAAGTATGTACCTCAGCTCGGTGGACAAACTGCATTATATATCGTTAATCCTGACAAGAATGGTTATCATTGGAAAGGCAGTACCACATACTTTCGAAACGAAAATGAAGGCGATTTTGAGATAGGAAAAAAATATTAATTCTTCATTTATAGAAGGTTGATTTTAAGTGGTATATATAGTAGATGATGTTTTGCTATTCATGTAGCGATGAAAGGGGAAGAAACTCAGGCTACGTAGGAGACAGGGTAAAGGATCTGACGTAGTCAGAGATGAACGTAATCAAAAGTGCGGTATCTAAATCTTCGTATCAGATATTTTATGATAAGTGGTTTTTCTCACCATTTAGGGATAGCCTTGTACAAAAAAAGAATGAATACCATTTATTTGCTATAAAATTTGTCCATGATAATGCCCAGGACAGCAATATCTGACTACGGTAGGCCTACTAATAATGCTGAGAAGCTGGAGTCGCATTATACATTATACACGACCTATATAAAAAAAATCAGGTTTTTCACCAAATAATTCAGGGGTCACACTATACATGAGGTAGGCTAATATACCAGTGTATACAGTATTCTTATAATTAGCTTTATTATAATTTGTCTTCTTCTTCTTCTTCTTCTTCTTCTTCTTCTTCTTCTTCTTCTTCTTCTTCTTCTTCTTCTTCTTCTTCTTCTTTGTTGTTGTGGAGTTATTTCGCAGTGGAGGCTTGTATTTGTACTAAAATCGGTCCTAAATAAGTTCGACGTACCAAACGTTAGGAACTTGATATAATAGGTATTACGCAGAGTAATTTTGTTGTGGTCGCTGACTACTTTCGTATTCGACTAACTGTCGACTACTGTCGTCCGATATCGACAGTATTTACTGTCCCCCCCACATGAGGGATAGATGTGGCACAAGGCCGGGTTTAAAGTGGGGTATCCCGAGCCCGTAGGCTCGGCCAAAAAATACCCGTAGATCCCGTATAAATGGGATCGGGTTGGTCAACATCCCCGAACGAGACTCTGTCCTTCGGCGGAGCCTCGTCCGGGTTCCTCTCTGCTCAGAGGCAGAGAGTTCGACCGTCTAGCCGAGTCGTCCGACATCGACTAATATTTAGTCACCGCCCACGAGGGTATCATGTGGCACAACAAGGCCGGTTTAACGTGGGATCCCCGAGCCCGTGGGCCCGACCAAAAATATATACCCTTTGAACCCGTATAAACGGGTTCAGAGCCGGTTTACCTCCCCGAACAAGACTCCGCCCTTCGGCATAGCCTCGTTCGAGTTCCTCTCCACCGATAGGCAGAGAGTTCAACCGTTCAGACTGTCGTCCGAGAACAACTCACCCTCGTTCCTCTTGATACTCCTACTTATATTAGGTGGGAAAGTCTAATAACTATAGAATAGGTGTGTTTCATTATAACACTCTTCTTCTTCTTCTTCTTCTTCTTCTTCTTCTTCTTCTTCTTCTTCTTCTTAATCTTCTTCTTCTTCTTAATCTTCTTAATCTTCTTCTACTTCTTCTTCTTCTTAATCTTCTTCTTCTTCTTAATCTTCTTAATCTTCTTAATCTTCTTCTACTTCTTCTTCTTCTTAATCTTCTTCTTCTTCTTAATCTTCTTCTACTTCTTCTTCTTAATCTTCTTCTTCTACTTCTTCTTCTTCTTCTTCTTCTTCTTCTATGCGCGGTGTCTCCTCTGGACTCGGATGATTATGGCTCTCCGCGACTACTTAATATCCTGTTATTTTAGTTGCCTGTGATATTGAAGAATGAAATAAATTTAAAGAAAGAACGGAATTAAAAGAACAAACACTGGTCAAAAACATAGGCTATACTTATAAATTGAATGCTTATAAAAGAAAAGGTATTTTCAGTTTAAAACCCATCGAAAGAAACACATTTACAAAGAAAATAAGAATTCCATCGAAGCTATAAGTAGAAACCACGAGAAGAATGTGGAATGATTTGTTTGTTTCGCAATTCAATTGCCGCTTTTTGAAGTAACCAAGGATTAAGAAGCAAGCATAACGTGATAAATAGCTTCTTTCTTTCTTTCTTTCTTTCTTTCTTCCTTCCTTTCTTTCTTCCTTCCTTTCTTTCTTTCTTTCTTCCTTTCTTTCTTTCTTTCTTTCTTCCTTCCTTTCTTTCTTTCTTTCTTTCTTCCTTTCTTCCTTCCTTTCTTTCTTTCTTTCTTTCTTTCTTTCTTTCTTTCTTCCTTCCTTTCTTTCTTTCTTTCTTCCTTCCTTCCTTTCTTCCTTCCTTTCTTTTTTTCTTTCTTTCATTCTTTCTTCCTTTCTTTCTTTCTTTCTTTCTTTCTTTCTTTCTTTCTTCCTTCCTTCCTTTCTTTCTTTCTTTCTTTCTTTCTTTCTTTCTTCCTTTCTTTCTTTCTTTCTTTTTTCTTTCTTTCTTCCTTCCTTTCTTTCTTTCTTCCTTTCTTCCTTCCTTTCTTTCTTTCTTTCTTTCTTTCTTTCTTCCTTTCATTCTTTCTTTCTTCCTTTCTTTCTTTCTTTCTTTCTTTCTTTCTTTCTTTCTTTCTTTCTTCCTTTCTTTGTTTCTTTCTTCCTTTCTTCCTTTCTTTCTTCCTTTCTTCCTTTCTTTCTTTCTTCCTTCCTTTCTTTCTTTCTTTCTTCCTTTCTTTCTTTCTTCCTTTCTTTCTTTCTTTCTTTCTTTCTTCCTTCCTTTCTTTCTTTCTTTCTTTCTTCTTTCCTTTCTTTCTTTCTTTCTTTCTTCCTTCCTTTCTTTCTTTCTTTCTTTCTTTCTTTCTTCCTTCCTTTCTTTCTTTCTTTCTTCCTTTCTTCCTTTCTTTCTTTCTTTCTTTCTTTCTTCCTTCCTTCCTTTCTTTCTTTCTTCCTTTCTTCCTTTCTTTCTTTCTTTCTTTCTTTCTTCCTTTCTTTCTTTCTTTCTTTCTTCCTTTCTTCCTTTCTTCCTTTCTTCCTTTATTTCTTTCTTCCTTCCTTTCTTTCTTTCTTTCTTTCTTTCTTCCTTTCTTTCTTTCTTCCTTCCTTTCTTTCTTTCTTTCTTTCTTTCTTCCTTTCTTTCTTTCTTTCTTTCTTCCTTTCTTCCTTTCTTTCTTTCTTTCTTTCTTTCTTCCTTCCTTTCTTTCTTCCTTTCTTCCTTTCTTTCTTTCTTTCTTTCTTTCTTTCTTTCTTCTTTTCTTTCTTTCTTTCTTTCTTCGTTCCTTTCTTTCTTTCTTTCTTTCTTTCTTTCTTTCTTTCTTCCTTCCTTCCTTTCTTTCTTTCTTTATTTCTTTATTTCTTTCTTCCTTCCTTCCTTCCTTCCTTCCTTCCTTCCTTCCTTCCTTTCTTTCTTTCTTTAAAAAAATATTTGAGAGTTTTGGCGATTAACAAAGATGGCCGACCAAGAAGCATGCTCCAGGATTGAACAGCGGTCAGTTATCAAGTTTTTGGTTGCTGAAGGGTGCAAACCAGTTGAAATTCATAGGAGAATGTCAACTGTGTATGGTGCCACATGTTTCAGCCAAAAAATGTCTACAAGTGGGCTAAATTGTTTAAATAAGGACGGAGCAGTGTTGAGGATGAAGACAGGCCGGGGAGGCCTACAGAAGTGAGGTCTCCTGAGGTGATTGGATCAATCAATGACCTCATTCAGTCTGACAGTGGACGACATTGCAAGGATTTGAGCTTATCTGTTGGGACAAACGCAGTGGTCATCAGTCAGAAGGAGTCATCTTGCATCTTGACAACGCAAGGCCTCACACAGCAGCCCAAACGGTGCAGACCATCAACGAGTTGGGCTGGGAACTGCTCCCTCATCCCCCTTACAGCCCAGACCTTGCCCCTTCAGACATTCACCTGTTTGGTCCCTTGAAAGCGTTCACGAGAGGCACAAAGTTTAAAAGTGACGATGAAGTCAAAAGTGTTGTGAGCGACTGGCTGATACAGCAGTCCAAAGATTTTTACTCTGAGGGAATACTGAAGCTTGTCCACAGTGTGTGACAGTGCTGGTGCTACGACAGTGCTACATTGAAAAAAAGTAGGTTTTATCTGTATTAGAAGTCCTTATACCGAAAAATTAACCTGATTTATTGAATGACAACATTGATTATGCCCATTTATAAATTGCTTATTTCCCTTTATTTCCAAAATGTGATGAAAACACAGAATAGAAAATAGCTTCAGCTGAATGAATAGACATTATTATGAAAGCCTACGAAAAAAATTCTGATCACAAAAGATCGCAGAAAATGTTCTTTATACTATAAGAATATTGAAAAAGAAAAAAAAGAAAATTTGGATTTTAAAACGGACTGTTCAAATTAGTTCTCGCTGGGCTGTGTTTGCAAATACCCTTATTAAGTACACATTTACCTGATTTCACACCTTTTTGTTACCTTTCCTTTTATTTTGTCACCCTTCTACTTTAGGTGACAGAGGTTAAAGTTCTCTGTTACGGGCTGCATACCATTCAGATTTTGTTTTGTGTTTTTTCTCATAATGTATGAATATGTGGGTTTTTGTGCGAGTGCCTTATTTTTCTGTTTAATCGCATAAAGTAGTTAAGGTTTTGTTATGTAAGAATAAAGTATCGCTGCCGACACTAGAATTTGAACATAGATCGCCGGTGAGCAAACATGGCCGACCCCATTATTGAATTAAATAGACCGCGTGAACATAGAGGAAAGGCATATATGTAGGAAGTAGCAGACGACTAACGACCGCTATTTCTATTGTATCCTCTATTACTATTCCGATCGTTATTTCTAGTCTATTACTATTCGGATCGTTATTTCTCCTCTATCCTCTATTACTATTCCGATCGTTATTTCTAGTCTATCCTCTATTACTATTCGGATCGTTTTTTCTAGTCTATCCGCTATTACTATTCGGATCGTTATTTCTAGTCTATCCTCTATTACTATTCGGATCGTTATTTCTAGTCTATCCTCTATTACTATTCGGATCGTTATTTATGGCTATCCTCTATTACTATTCGGATCGTTATTTCTAGTCTATCCTCAATTACTATTCGGATCGTTATTTATGGCTATCCTCTATTACTATTCAGATCGTTATTTCTAGTCTATTACTATTCGGATCGTTTTTTGTAGTCTATCCGCTATTACTATTCGGATCGTTATTTCTAGTCTATCCTCTATTACTATTCGGATCGTTATTTCTAGTCTATCCTCTATTAATATTCGGATCGTTATTTCTAGTCAATCCTCTATTACTATTAGGATCGTTATTTCTAGTCTATCCTCTATTACTATTCGGATCGTTATTTCTAGTCTATCCTCTATTACTATTCGGATCGTTATTTCTAGTCTATCCTCTATTACTATTCGGATCGTTATTTCTAGTCTATCCTCTATTACTATTCGGATCATTATTTCCAGTCTATCCTCTATTAATATACGGATCGTTATTTCTAGTCTATCCTCTATTAGTATTCGGATCGTTATTTCTAGTCTATCCTCTATTACTATTAGGATCGTTATTTCTAGTCTATCCTCTATTAATATTCGGATCATTATTTCCAGTCTATCCTCTATTACTATTAGGATCGTTATTGCTAGTCTATCCTCTATTACTATTCGGATCGTTATTTCTAGTCTATCCTCTATTACTATCGGATCGTTATTTCTAGTCTATCCTCTATTACTATTCGGATCGTTATTTCTAGTCTATCCTCTATTACTATTCGGATCAATATTTCCAGTCTATCCTCTATTAATATACGGATCGTTATTTTTAGTCTATCCTCTATTACTATTCGGATCGTTATTTCTAGTCTATCCTCTATTACTATTAGGATAGTTATTTCTAGTCTATTCTCTATTACTATTCGGATCATTATTTCCAGTCTATCCTCTATTACTATTAGGATCGTTATTGCTAGTCTATCCCCTATTACTATTCGGATCGTTATTTCTAGTCTATCCTCTATTACTATTCGGATCGTTATTTCTAGTCTATCCTCTATTACTATTCGGATCAATATTTCCAGTCTATCCTCTATTACTATTAGGATCGTTATTTCTAGTTTATCCTGTATTACTATTAGGATCGTTATTTCTAGTCTATTCTCTATTGCTATTCGGATCGTTATTTCTAGTCTATCCTCTATTACTATTCGGATCGTTATTTCTAGTCTATCCTCTATTACTATTCGGATCATTATTTCCAGTCTATCCTCTATTACTATTAGGATCATTATTTCTAGTTTATCCTGTATTACTATTCGGATCGTTATTTCTAGTCTATTCTCTATTGCTATTCGGATCGTTATTTCTAGTCTATCCTCTATTACTATTCGGATCGTTATTTCTAGTCTATCCTCTATTACTATTCGGATCGTTATTTCTAGTCTATCCTCTATTACTATTCGGATCAATATTTCCAGTCTATCCTCTATTAATATACGGATCGTTATTTTTAGTCTATCCTCTATTACTATTCGGATCGTTATTTCTAGTCTATCCTCTATTAATATTAGGATCGTTATTTCTAGTCTATTCTCTATTACTATCCGGATCATTATTTCCAGTCTATCCTCTATTACTATTAGGATCGTTATTGCTAGTCTATCCTCTATTACTATTCGGATCGTTATTTCTAGTCTATCCTCTATTACTATTCGGATCGTTATTTCTAGTCTATCCTCTATTACTATTCGGATCAATATTTCCAGTCTATCCTCTATTACTATTAGGATCGTTATTTCTAGTTTATCCTGTATTACTATTAGGATCGTTATTTCTAGTCTATTCTCTATTGCTATTCGGATCGTTATTTCTAGTCTATCCTCTATTACTATTCGGATCGTTATTTCTAGTCTATCCTCTATTACTATTCGGATCATTATTTCCAGTCTATCCTCTATTACTATTAGGATCATTATTTCTAGTTTATCCTGTATTACTATTCGGATCGTTATTTCTAGTCTATTCTCTATTGCTATTCGGATCGTTATTTCTAGTCTATCCTCTATTACTATTCGGATCGTTATTTCTAGTCTATCCTCTATTACTATTCGGATCGTTATTTCTAGTCTATCCTCTATTACTATTCGGATCAATATTTCCAGTCTATCCTCTATTAATATACGGATCGTTATTTTTAGTCTATCCTCTATTACTATTCGGATCGTTATTTCTAGTCTATCCTCTATTAATATTAGGATCGTTATTTCTAGTCTATTCTCTATTACTATTCGGATCATTATTTCCAGTCTATCCTCTATTACTATTAGGATCGTTATTGCTAGTCTATCCTCTATTACTATTCGGATCGTTATTTCTAGTCTATCCTCTATTACTATTCGGATCGTTATTTCTAGTCTATCCTCTATTACTATTCGGATCGTTATTTCTAGTCTATCCTCTATTACTATTAGGATCGTTATTTCTAGTCTATCCTCTATTACTATTCGGATCGTTATGTCTAGTCTATCCTCTATTACTATTCGGATCGTTATTTCTAGTCTATCCTCTATTACTATTCGGATCGTTATTTATGGCTATCCTCTATTACTATTCGGATCGTTATTTCTAGTCTATTACTATTCGGATCGTTTTTTCTAGTCTATCCGCTATTACTATTCGGATCGTTATTTCTAGTCTATCCTCTATGACTATTCGGATCATTATTTCCAGTCTATCCTCTATTACTATACGGATCGTTATTTCTAGTCTATCGTCTATTACTATTAGGATCGTTATTTCTAGTCTATCCTCTATTACTATTCGGATCATTATTTCCAGTCTATCCTCTATTACTATACGGATCGTTATTTCTAGTCTATCCTCTATTAATATACGGATCATTATTTCTAGTTTTTCCTGTATTACTATTCGGATCGTTATTTCTAGTCTATTCTCTATTGCTATTCGGATCGTTATTTCCAGTCTATCCTCTATTAATATTCGGATCGTTATTTCTAGTCTATCGTCTATTACTATTCGGATCGTTATTTCTAGTCTATCCTCTATTACTATTCGGATCAATATTTCCAGTCTATCCTCTATTACTATTAGGATCGTTATTTCTAGTTTATCCTGTATTACTATTAGGATCGTTATTTCTAGTCTATTCTCTATTGCTATTCGGAGCGTTATTTCTAGTCTATCCTCTATTACTATTCGGATCATTATTTCCAGTCTGTCGTCTATTACTATACGGATCGTTATTTCTAGTCTATCCGCTATTACTATTCGGATCGTTATTTCTAGTATATCCTCTATTACTATTCGGATCGTTATTTCTAGTCTATCCTCTATTACTATTCGGACCGTTATTTCTAGTCTATCCTTTATTACTATTCGGATCGTTATTTCTAGTCTATCCTTTATTACTATTCGGATCGTTATTTCTAGTCTATCCTCTATTACTATTCGGATCGTTATTTCTAGTCTATCCTTTATTACTATTCGGATCGTTATTTCTAGTCTATCCCTTATTACTATTCGGATCGTTATTTCTAGTCTATCCTTTATTACTATTCGGATCGTTATTTCTAGTATATCCTCTATTACTATTCGGATCGTTATTTCTAGTCTATCCTCTATTACTATTCAGATCGTTATTTTTAGTCTATCCTCTATTACTATTTGGATCCTTATTTCTAGTCTATCCTCTATTACTATTCGCATCATTATTTCCAGTCTATCCTCTATTACTATACGGATCGTTATTTCTAGTCTATCCTCTATTACTATTCGGATCGTTATTTCTAGTCTATCCTCTATTACTATTCGGATCGTTATTTCTAGTCTATCCTCTATTACTATTCGGATCCTTATTTCTAGTCTATCCTCTATTACTATTCGGATCGTTATTTCTTGTCTATCCTTTATTACTATTCGGATCTTTATTTCTAGTCTATCCTCTATTAATATTCGGATCATTATTTCCAGTCTATCCTCTATTACTATTAGGATCGTTATTGCTAGTCTATCCTCTATTACTATTCGGAGCGTTATTACTAGTCTATCCTCTATTACTATTCGGATCGTTATTTCTAGTCTATCCTCTATTACTATTCGGATCAATATTTCCAGTCTATCCTCTATTACTATTAGGATCGTTATTTCTAGTTTATCCTGTATTACTATTAGGATCGTTATTTCTAGTCTATTCTCTATTGCTATTCGGATCGTTATTTCTAGTCTATCCTCTATTACTATTCGGATCGTTATTTCTAGTCTATCCTCTATTACTATTCGGATCATTATTTCCAGTCTATCCTCTATAACTATTAGGATCATTATTTCTAGTTTATCCTGTATTACTATTCGGATCGTTATTTCTAGTCTATTCTCTATTGCTATTCGGATCGTTATTTCTAGTCTATCCTCTATTACTATTCGGATCGTTATTTCTAGTCTATCCTCTATTACTATTCGGATCGTTATTTCTAGTCTATCCTCTATTACTATTCGGATCAATATTTCCAGTCTATCCTCTATTAATATACGGATCGTTATTTTTAGTCTATCCTCTATTACTATTCGGATCGTTATTTCTAGTCTATCCTCTATTACTATTAGGATCGTTATTTCTAGTCTATTCTCTATTACAATTCGGATCATTATTTCCAGTCTATCCTCTATTACTATTAGGATCGTTATTGCTAGTCTATCCTCTATTACTATTCGGATCGTTATTTCTAGTCTATCCTCTATTACTATTCGGATCGTTATTTCTAGTCTATCCTCTATTACTATTCGGATCGTTATTTCTAGTCTATCCTCTATTACTATTAGGATCGTTATTTCTAGTCTATCCTCTATTACTATTCGGATCGTTATGTCTAGTCTATCCTCTATTACTATTCAGATCGTTTTTTATGGCTATCCTCTATTACTATTCGGATCGTTATTTCTAGTCTATCCTCTATTACTATTCAGATCGTTTTTTATGGCTATCCTCTATTACTATTCGGATCGTTATTTCTAGTCTATTACTATTCGGATCGTTTTTTCTAGTCTATCCGCTATTACTATTCGGATCGTTATTTCTAGTCTATCCTCTATTACTATTCGGATCATTATTTCCAGTCTATCCTCTATTACTATACGGATCGTTATTTCTAGTCTATCCTCTATTAATATACGGATCATTATTTCTAGTTTTTCCTGTATTACTATTCGGATCGTTATTTCTAGTCTATTCTCTATTGCTATTCGGATCGTTATTTCCAGTCTATCCTCTATTACTATTCGGATCGGTATTTCTAGTCTATCCTCTATTATTATTCGGATCGTTATTTCTAGTCTATCCTCTATTACTATTCGGATCATTATTTCCAGTCTGTCGTCTATTACTATACGGATCGTTATTTCTAGTCTATCCTCTATTACTATTCGGATCGTTATTTCTAGTATATCCTCTATTACTATTCGGATCGTTATTTCTAGTCTCTCCTCTATTGCTATTCGGATCGTTATTTCTAGTCTATCCTCTATTACTATTCGGATCGTTATTTCTAGTCTATCCTTTATTACTATTCGGATCGTTATTTCTAGTCTATCCTCTATTACTATTCGGATCGTTATTTCTAGTCTATCCTTTATTACTATTCGGATCGTTATTTCTAGTCTATCCTTTATTACTATTCGGATCGTTATTTCTAGTCTATCCTCTATTACTATTCGGATCGTCATTTCTAGTCTATCCTTTATTACTATTCGGATCGTTATTTCTAGTATATCCTCTATTACTATTCGGATCGTTATTTCTAGTCTATCCTCTATTACTATTCGGATCGTTATTTCTAGTCTATCCTCTATTACTATTCGCATCATTATTTCCAGTCTATCCTCTATTACTATACGGATCGTTATTTCTAGTCTATCCTCTATTACTATTCGGATCGTTATTTCTAGTCTATCCTCTATTACTATTCGGATCCTTATTTCTAGTCTATCCTCTATTACTATTCGGATCGTTATTTCTTGTCTATCCTTTATTACTATTCGGATCGTTATTTCTAGTCTATCCTCTATTACTATTCGGATCGTCATTTCTAGTCTATCCTCTATTACTATTCGGATCGTTATTTTTAGTCTATCCTCTATTACTATTCGGATCCTTATTTCTAGTCTATCCTCTATTACTATTCGCATCATTATTTCCAGTCTATCCTCTATTACTATACGGATCGTTATTTCTAGTCTATCCTCTATTACTATTCGGATCATTATTTCCAGTCTATCCTCTATTACTATACGCATCGTTATTTCTAGTCTATCCTCTATTACTATTCGGATCATTATTTCCAGTCTATCCTCTATTACTATAGGGATCGTTATTTCTAGTCTATCCTCTATACTATTCGGATCGTTATTTCTAGTCTATGCTCTATTACTATTCGGATCGTTATTTCTAGTCTATCCTCTATTACTATTCGGATCGTTATTTCTAGTCTATCCTTTATTACTATTCGGATCGTTATTTCTTGTCTATCCTCTATTACTATTCGGATCCTTATTTCTAGTCTATCCTCTATTACTATTCGGATCGTTATTTCTAGTCTATCCTCTATTACTATTCGGATCGTTATTTCTAGTCTATCCTCTATTAATATTCGGATCGTTATTTCTAGTCAATCCTCTATTACTATTAGGATCGTTATTTCTAGTCTATCCTCTATTACTATTCGGATCGTTATTTCTAGTCTATCCTCTATTACTATTCGGATCGTTATTTCTAGTCTATCCTCTATTACTATTCGGATCGTTATTTCTAGTCTATCCTCTATTACTATTCGGATCATTATTTCCAGTCTATCCTCTATTAATATACGGATCGTTATTTCTAGTCTATCCTCTATTAGTATTCGGATCGTTATTTCTAGTCTATCCTCTATTACTATTAGGATCGTTATTTCTAGTCTATCCTCTATTAATATTCGGATCATTATTTCCAGTCTATCCTCTATTACTATTAGGATCGTTATTGCTAGTCTATCCTCTATTACTATTCGGATCGTTATTTCTAGTCTATCCTCTATTACTATCGGATCGTTATTTCTAGTCTATCCTCTATTACTATTCGGATCGTTATTTCTAGTCTATCCTCTATTACTATTCGGATCAATATTTCCAGTCTATCCTCTATTAATATACGGATCGTTATTTTTAGTCTATCCTCTATTACTATTCGGATCGTTATTTCTAGTCTATCCTCTATTACTATTAGGATAGTTATTTCTAGTCTATTCTCTATTACTATTCGGATCATTATTTCCAGTCTATCCTCTATTACTATTAGGATCGTTATTGCTAGTCTATCCCCTATTACTATTCGGATCGTTATTTCTAGTCTATCCTCTATTACTATTCGGATCGTTATTTCTAGTCTATCCTCTATTACTATTCGGATCAATATTTCCAGTCTATCCTCTATTACTATTAGGATCGTTATTTCTAGTTTATCCTGTATTACTATTAGGATCGTTATTTCTAGTCTATTCTCTATTGCTATTCGGATCGTTATTTCTAGTCTATCCTCTATTACTATTCGGATCGTTATTTCTAGTCTATCCTCTATTACTATTCGGATCATTATTTCCAGTCTATCCTCTATTACTATTAGGATCATTATTTCTAGTTTATCCTGTATTACTATTCGGATCGTTATTTCTAGTCTATTCTCTATTGCTATTCGGATCGTTATTTCTAGTCTATCCTCTATTACTATTCGGATCGTTATTTCTAGTCTATCCTCTATTACTATTCGGATCGTTATTTCTAGTCTATCCTCTATTACTATTCGGATCAATATTTCCAGTCTATCCTCTATTAATATACGGATCGTTATTTTTAGTCTATCCTCTATTACTATTCGGATCGTTATTTCTAGTCTATCCTCTATTAATATTAGGATCGTTATTTCTAGTCTATTCTCTATTACTATCCGGATCATTATTTCCAGTCTATCCTCTATTACTATTAGGATCGTTATTGCTAGTCTATCCTCTATTACTATTCGGATCGTTATTTCTAGTCTATCCTCTATTACTATTCGGATCGTTATTTCTAGTCTATCCTCTATTACTATTCGGATCAATATTTCCAGTCTATCCTCTATTACTATTAGGATCGTTATTTCTAGTTTATCCTGTATTACTATTAGGATCGTTATTTCTAGTCTATTCTCTATTGCTATTCGGATCGTTATTTCTAGTCTATCCTCTATTACTATTCGGATCGTTATTTCTAGTCTATCCTCTATTACTATTCGGATCATTATTTCCAGTCTATCCTCTATTACTATTAGGATCATTATTTCTAGTTTATCCTGTATTACTATTCGGATCGTTATTTCTAGTCTATTCTCTATTGCTATTCGGATCGTTATTTCTAGTCTATCCTCTATTACTATTCGGATCGTTATTTCTAGTCTATCCTCTATTACTATTCGGATCGTTATTTCTAGTCTATCCTCTATTACTATTCGGATCAATATTTCCAGTCTATCCTCTATTAATATACGGATCGTTATTTTTAGTCTATCCTCTATTACTATTCGGATCGTTATTTCTAGTCTATCCTCTATTAATATTAGGATCGTTATTTCTAGTCTATTCTCTATTACTATTCGGATCATTATTTCCAGTCTATCCTCTATTACTATTAGGATCGTTATTGCTAGTCTATCCTCTATTACTATTCGGATCGTTATTTCTAGTCTATCCTCTATTACTATTCGGATCGTTATTTCTAGTCTATCCTCTATTACTATTCGGATCGTTATTTCTAGTCTATCCTCTATTACTATTAGGATCGTTATTTCTAGTCTATCCTCTATTACTATTCGGATCGTTATGTCTAGTCTATCCTCTATTACTATTCGGATCGTTATTTCTAGTCTATCCTCTATTACTATTCGGATCGTTATTTATGGCTATCCTCTATTACTATTCGGATCGTTATTTCTAGTCTATTACTATTCGGATCGTTTTTTCTAGTCTATCCGCTATTACTATTCGGATCGTTATTTCTAGTCTATCCTCTATGACTATTCGGATCATTATTTCCAGTCTATCCTCTATTACTATACGGATCGTTATTTCTAGTCTATCGTCTATTACTATTAGGATCGTTATTTCTAGTCTATCCTCTATTACTATTCGGATCATTATTTCCAGTCTATCCTCTATTACTATACGGATCGTTATTTCTAGTCTATCCTCTATTAATATACGGATCATTATTTCTAGTTTTTCCTGTATTACTATTCGGATCGTTATTTCTAGTCTATTCTCTATTGCTATTCGGATCGTTATTTCCAGTCTATCCTCTATTAATATTCGGATCGTTATTTCTAGTCTATCGTCTATTACTATTCGGATCGTTATTTCTAGTCTATCCTCTATTACTATTCGGATCAATATTTCCAGTCTATCCTCTATTACTATTAGGATCGTTATTTCTAGTTTATCCTGTATTACTATTAGGATCGTTATTTCTAGTCTATTCTCTATTGCTATTCGGAGCGTTATTTCTAGTCTATCCTCTATTACTATTCGGATCATTATTTCCAGTCTGTCGTCTATTACTATACGGATCGTTATTTCTAGTCTATCCGCTATTACTATTCGGATCGTTATTTCTAGTATATCCTCTATTACTATTCGGATCGTTATTTCTAGTCTATCCTCTATTACTATTCGGACCGTTATTTCTAGTCTATCCTTTATTACTATTCGGATCGTTATTTCTAGTCTATCCTTTATTACTATTCGGATCGTTATTTCTAGTCTATCCTCTATTACTATTCGGATCGTTATTTCTAGTCTATCCTTTATTACTATTCGGATCGTTATTTCTAGTCTATCCCTTATTACTATTCGGATCGTTATTTCTAGTCTATCCTTTATTACTATTCGGATCGTTATTTCTAGTATATCCTCTATTACTATTCGGATCGTTATTTCTAGTCTATCCTCTATTACTATTCAGATCGTTATTTTTAGTCTATCCTCTATTACTATTTGGATCCTTATTTCTAGTCTATCCTCTATTACTATTCGCATCATTATTTCCAGTCTATCCTCTATTACTATACGGATCGTTATTTCTAGTCTATCCTCTATTACTATTCGGATCGTTATTTCTAGTCTATCCTCTATTACTATTCGGATCGTTATTTCTAGTCTATCCTCTATTACTATTCGGATCCTTATTTCTAGTCTATCCTCTATTACTATTCGGATCGTTATTTCTTGTCTATCCTTTATTACTATTCGGATCTTTATTTCTAGTCTATCCTCTATTAATATTCGGATCATTATTTCCAGTCTATCCTCTATTACTATTAGGATCGTTATTGCTAGTCTATCCTCTATTACTATTCGGAGCGTTATTACTAGTCTATCCTCTATTACTATTCGGATCGTTATTTCTAGTCTATCCTCTATTACTATTCGGATCAATATTTCCAGTCTATCCTCTATTACTATTAGGATCGTTATTTCTAGTTTATCCTGTATTACTATTAGGATCGTTATTTCTAGTCTATTCTCTATTGCTATTCGGATCGTTATTTCTAGTCTATCCTCTATTACTATTCGGATCGTTATTTCTAGTCTATCCTCTATTACTATTCGGATCATTATTTCCAGTCTATCCTCTATAACTATTAGGATCATTATTTCTAGTTTATCCTGTATTACTATTCGGATCGTTATTTCTAGTCTATTCTCTATTGCTATTCGGATCGTTATTTCTAGTCTATCCTCTATTACTATTCGGATCGTTATTTCTAGTCTATCCTCTATTACTATTCGGATCGTTATTTCTAGTCTATCCTCTATTACTATTCGGATCAATATTTCCAGTCTATCCTCTATTAATATACGGATCGTTATTTTTAGTCTATCCTCTATTACTATTCGGATCGTTATTTCTAGTCTATCCTCTATTACTATTAGGATCGTTATTTCTAGTCTATTCTCTATTACAATTCGGATCATTATTTCCAGTCTATCCTCTATTACTATTAGGATCGTTATTGCTAGTCTATCCTCTATTACTATTCGGATCGTTATTTCTAGTCTATCCTCTATTACTATTCGGATCGTTATTTCTAGTCTATCCTCTATTACTATTCGGATCGTTATTTCTAGTCTATCCTCTATTACTATTAGGATCGTTATTTCTAGTCTATCCTCTATTACTATTCGGATCGTTATGTCTAGTCTATCCTCTATTACTATTCAGATCGTTTTTTATGGCTATCCTCTATTACTATTCGGATCGTTATTTCTAGTCTATCCTCTATTACTATTCAGATCGTTTTTTATGGCTATCCTCTATTACTATTCGGATCGTTATTTCTAGTCTATTACTATTCGGATCGTTTTTTCTAGTCTATCCGCTATTACTATTCGGATCGTTATTTCTAGTCTATCCTCTATTACTATTCGGATCATTATTTCCAGTCTATCCTCTATTACTATACGGATCGTTATTTCTAGTCTATCCTCTATTAATATACGGATCATTATTTCTAGTTTTTCCTGTATTACTATTCGGATCGTTATTTCTAGTCTATTCTCTATTGCTATTCGGATCGTTATTTCCAGTCTATCCTCTATTACTATTCGGATCGGTATTTCTAGTCTATCCTCTATTATTATTCGGATCGTTATTTCTAGTCTATCCTCTATTACTATTCGGATCATTATTTCCAGTCTGTCGTCTATTACTATACGGATCGTTATTTCTAGTCTATCCTCTATTACTATTCGGATCGTTATTTCTAGTATATCCTCTATTACTATTCGGATCGTTATTTCTAGTCTCTCCTCTATTGCTATTCGGATCGTTATTTCTAGTCTATCCTCTATTACTATTCGGATCGTTATTTCTAGTCTATCCTTTATTACTATTCGGATCGTTATTTCTAGTCTATCCTCTATTACTATTCGGATCGTTATTTCTAGTCTATCCTTTATTACTATTCGGATCGTTATTTCTAGTCTATCCTTTATTACTATTCGGATCGTTATTTCTAGTCTATCCTCTATTACTATTCGGATCGTCATTTCTAGTCTATCCTTTATTACTATTCGGATCGTTATTTCTAGTATATCCTCTATTACTATTCGGATCGTTATTTCTAGTCTATCCTCTATTACTATTCGGATCGTTATTTCTAGTCTATCCTCTATTACTATTCGCATCATTATTTCCAGTCTATCCTCTATTACTATACGGATCGTTATTTCTAGTCTATCCTCTATTACTATTCGGATCGTTATTTCTAGTCTATCCTCTATTACTATTCGGATCCTTATTTCTAGTCTATCCTCTATTACTATTCGGATCGTTATTTCTTGTCTATCCTTTATTACTATTCGGATCGTTATTTCTAGTCTATCCTCTATTACTATTCGGATCGTCATTTCTAGTCTATCCTCTATTACTATTCGGATCGTTATTTTTAGTCTATCCTCTATTACTATTCGGATCCTTATTTCTAGTCTATCCTCTATTACTATTCGCATCATTATTTCCAGTCTATCCTCTATTACTATACGGATCGTTATTTCTAGTCTATCCTCTATTACTATTCGGATCATTATTTCCAGTCTATCCTCTATTACTATACGCATCGTTATTTCTAGTCTATCCTCTATTACTATTCGGATCGTTATTTCTAGTCTATCCTCTATTACTATTCGGATCGTTATTTCTAGTCTATGCTCTATTACTATTCGGATCGTTTTTTCTAGTCTATCCTCTATTACTATTCGGATCGTTATTTCTAGTCTATCCTTTATTACTATTCGGATCGTTATTTCTTGTCTATCCTCTATTACTATTCGGATCGTTATTTTTAGTCTATCCTCTATTACTATTCGCATCATTATTTCCAGTCTATCCTCTATTACTATTCGGATCGTTATTTCTAGTCTATGCTCTATTACTATTCGGATCGTTATTTCCAGTCTATCCTCTATTACTATTCGGATCGTTATTTCTAGTCTATCCTTTATTACTATTCGGATCGTTATTTCTTGTCTATCCTCTATTACTATACGGATCGTTATTTCTAGTCTATCCTCTATTACTATTCGGATCGTTATTTTTAGTTTATCTTCTATTACTATTCGCATCATTATTTCCAGTCTATCCTCTATTACTATACGGATCGTTATTTCTAGTCTATCCTCTATTACTATTCGGATCATTATTTCCAGTCTATCCTCTATTACTATACGGATCGTTATTTCTAGTCTATCCTCTATACTATTCGGATCGTTATTTCTAGTCTATGCTCTATTACTATTCGGATCGTTATTTCTAGTCTATCCTCTATTACTATTCGGATCGTTATTTCTAGTCTATCCTTTATTACTATTCGGATCGTTATTTCTTGTCTATCCTCTATTACTATTCGGATCCTTATTTCTAGTCTATCCTCTATTACTATTCGGATCGTTATTTCTAGTCTATCCTCTATTACTATTCGGATCGTTATTTCTAGTCTATCCTTTATTATTATTCGGATCGTTATTTCTTGTCTATCCTCTATTACTATACGGATCGTTATTTCTAGTCTATCCTCTATTACTATTCGGATCCTTATATCTAGTCTATCCTCTATTACTATTCGCATCATTATTTCCAGTCTATCCTCTATTACTATACGGATCGTTATTTTTAGTCTATCCTCTATTCCTATTCGGATCATTATTTCTAGTCTATCCTCTATTACTATTCGATTCATTATTTCCAGTCTATCCTCTATTACTATACGGATCGTTATTTCTAGTCTATCCTCTAATACTATTAGGATCGTTATTTCTAGTCTATCCTCTATTACTATTCGCATCATTATTTCCAGTCTATCCTCTATTACTATTCGGATCGTTATTTCTAGTCCATCCTCTATTACTATTCGGATCGTTATTTCTAGTCTATCCTCTATTACTATTCGGATCGTTATTTCTAGTCTATCCTCTATTACTATTCGGATCGTTATTTCTAGTCTATCCTCTATTACTATTCGGATCCCTATTTCTAGTCTATCCTCTATTACTATTCGGATCGTTATTTCTAGTCTATCCTCTATTACTATTCGGATCGTTATTTCTAGTCTATCCTCTATTACTATTCGGATCGTTATTTCTAGTCTATCCTTTATTACTATTCGGATCCCTATTTCTAGTCTATCCTCTATTACTATTCGGATCGCTATTTCTAGTCTATCCTCTATTACTATTCGGATCGTTATTTCTAGTCTATCCTGTATTACTATTCGGATCGTTATTTCTAGTCTATCCTCTATTACTATTCGGATCGTTATTTCTAGTCTATCCTCTATTACTATTCGGATCGTTATTTCTAGTCTATCCTCTATTACTATTCGGATCGTTATTTCTAGTCTATCCTCTATTACTATTCGGATCATTATTTCCAGTCTATCCTCTATTACTATTCAGATCGTTATTTCTAGTCTATCCTCTATTACTATACAAATCGCTATTGTCTATTCTATTCATTATCCTATTTCTCACAATATGGATTACTATTCGTGCGAATATTATCGAGCAAGTACTATTAGTTCGAGTGCTACTCGAAGGCGTCTGACACCAGTATTTTTCAACGGCGTACTATAGTTGTATCTGCGATTACAAAGTCTCTACTACAACGACCATTACGAAAGTGACAAAGAGTATTCGTTGACATTACAAATGTAGCAACGAGTGTTCGTTGACATCACAAAAGTTTTGTTAACTATTATTTTTCTCAAACTGTGTGTCGGGTGATATGATGCTAACAGTAATTTTATAATATACATTTTGTAATTATGCAAGCTCTATACCGCATGTCTTATAATTATAAACGGATTATCCATGATAATAAGTCTATAGGCAGTGTGTAGTGATCAAATTGTAAGGATTTGGGAGACTGAGGATGGATGGGCTCCGTCCAGTTATCTTTGTTTAGACCAGCCACTACAGTGATGGCTGCAGTACATATGGTGCCCTTACGAACATAACGTGTTACAGGACTCGGATTACGTTGAATGTTTTTCGAGGTAATCGCTGGAGTCAAACTAAGTCCGGTTCTACTTCCTGGCCCGTTGCATGATCGTAGCCGGGGGGCTGTATTCTCTATTATTTCTTGAAATAACATCATCTAAAACTGACTTTACATTGTCTAACCTTGAGAAGAGTAATTAGTGAGGCGCTGAGTATATTTTCCTGACCAAGAAAAGGCTCCCAATTTTAATTATGCAATTAGGTCATGTGAAGAGATTTTCAGATAATTTTATTATTGCAAACAGTCCTTAAAACCTTCATAAAATATTCTATTTTGGAGTCAATATATTGAACAAAACTTTAGGATTTTGTTTTTGAAGTTGTTATTATCTTTGTGTACATTTTTGTATGAGTGATGTAATTTACTGTTTAATACATATATATATATATATATATATATATATATATATATATATATATATATATATATATAATACATCGAGTTCGACGGGAGAGTCCATCATATATATATATATATATATATATATATTTAATACATATATATATTTATATACATATATATATATATTTAATACATATATATATTTAATACATATATATATATATATATATATATATATATATATTGTTGCCTGACGATTGCACTAGCATGAAACAGACTGTCGCCTCTAAGTGTTGACTTCTATGTTCACTTTTATATTTACACACGCTCTATCTCTAATATTGAGCACTTTATCCCATTTAAGACTATATTTCTTCATATATATATATATATATATATATATATATATATATATATATATATATATGTATATATATATATATATATATATGATTTGTGTATTTTCTGTTTTATTTTCTGAATTTATAGGTCTGATGAATTGGATCGTGATTACGATTTCAACGTAATAAATTATAACCATGGAATATTAGTGTTTGAGACTTTTATATTATATTCTTGCTTTGTCTTGTACATAGAGCTCTACCTGGATTCTATCCTCTTGCAAATATATATATATATATATATATATATATCTATATATATATATATATATATATATTATAAGCTGTATGAAGTCTTTCTTTAATATTCAAGTATTTTCAACTGTACATTTTAAAAACTATAAGCTGTATAAAGTATTAAAGAAAGACCTCATACAGTTTATAATTTTTAAAAACAAGGATCATAAGATTCATCGAGTGATATATATATATATATATATATATATATATATATATATATATATATATATATATATATATATATACATCTACAAACATTCATACATATGTATGTGTACCGAAGGCTATGGCTTCTTGTTGAAAACTGTTTTTCATGCTTTAATGTAAGAAAAAGCTAAAATGAAAAATAAGAAGCAGACAAGGAAAATACAAGTTTCGTACTAAGTTGAGGATTGGTTATTGACAAAAAAAAAAGAAGAAAAAACGAAACAGAAACTTAAAAAGGAAAAGTAGGAGATCTTAAAATTACACATGACAAGAACGAAAAAAAAGAAAACAGCCAAATATGTTGCAAATCTATAAGATGAAATGAAATCAAAATGGGCAAAAATAGATTTAAAAAATACGTCCAAGCTGAACGAATATAAGTATTTTGAAAAAAAAATGAAACATTTGTTATTTCATTAGAAGAGAATGATTTGAAAATGTCTTGTTTAGTTTTCCAGCTAAGAAAGGCGGAAAGAAATGACAGAAGTTTTAAATTAGAAGCAAATGAAAATTTTGAAGCAAAATGAATTCGAAATTATGTGTTTTTCTTTTCAATGATCGGAGAATGAGGAAAATTGAATAGAGATGAATGAAGGGAAATCATAGAAATAAAATTAGGAGAATAAATAATTGTAAAATTAATGAAATCTATTGGCAGAAGAAGAAGAAGAAGAAGAAGAAGAAGAAGAAGAAGAAGAAGAAGAAGAAGAAGAAGAAGAACAAGAAAACTACTACTACTACTAGTCGCAGTAGGAGTCGGATGAAGATGAGGAAGAAAGAGTCTTGTTAGAATATATATTGACTCTCCTGTCGAATTCGACACATGAGGGTCAAGCAGATCAGTTCCTAAGGAACCGACAGCCCGACACCAGCACATGAGATTTGATTATAGTGGTGAAGAACCATCCCCACTTTTGGAAGAGTCGAATACAGAGACATGGTGCACTACGTGCCACAAGGTTCCCAGACGACCCGCCGCAGGTTTTGAATTCAGAGTTGTCCTTCTGCTAGACCAGTTGCCATCCAAGGCTATAGAACCCAGTATGTCCTGCTATTTACCCGTAGCTGGAGGGAGAAGAGGATTAATACCTTTCCCAAGGGTATTAGCACGTAAGTGAATGAAATGGATTCGACTGTATTTCGAACTCGGCTCTCCGATTCCTCAATCCAAGCCGCTATATATTACACCACCGTGCTCCATTGCCGTCAGTCATTTCTCAGGGTAGGCAGCATGTTATCATTACGCATTTGAAAAAATATTGCCACTAATACACATTTGAAAAAAAATATTACCAGCAATACATTTGACTCTCGATAAAAACCTTCTTACACAAAAATACGCCAATGAAACCTGATATAAAGACATATTTCTTACAAAGAATGCCTATTCTATTCATAAGAACCTATCTTATAGACCCATTGCGGTTGATATGCCTTAAAACAAAATAAACCGAACCAAACCGGACTTCATATCGCCGATATATATCTTAATTGTCGAACAAAAAGGAAATTTCTCTTTTCAATTTCGAAAAACAATCTGAAATTACCGTGACTCATAACGAGGAAAGAGGCCCTAGCATTTCACACTTACATCAATTACTAAAGGCAAGAGAAGCTGGATAAAACGGAACAATAGGTAACGGATAACATTGAGTAGCGTCGGTAACGAGTAACATTGAGTAGCGTGGCTATCGAGTAACATTGAGTAGCGTAGGTAACGAGTAACATTGAGTAGCGTAGGTAACGAGTAACATTGAGTAGCGTGGCTAACGAGTAACATTGAGTAGCGTAGGTAACGAGTAACATTGAGTAGCGTAGGTAACGAGTAACATTGCGTAGCGTGGCTAACGAGTAACATTGAGTAGCGTGGCTAACGAGTAACATTGAGTAGAGTGGCTAACGAGTAACATTCAGTAGCGTCGGTAACGAGTTACAGTGAGTAGCGTAGGTAACGAGTAACATTGAGTAGCGTGGCTAACGAGTAACGTTGAGTAGCGTAGGTAACGAGTAACATTGAGTAGCGTGGCTAACGAGTAACATTGAGTAGCGTAGGTAACGAGTAACATTGAGTAGCGTGGCTAATGAGTAACATTGAGTAGCGTAGTTAACGAGTAACATTGAGTAGCGTAGGTAACGAGTAACATTGAGTAGCGTAGGTAACGAGTTCATGTCAATGTATATCAGAGCTGGAACAAAGTGGAAGGGTGAAGGATGAAATGTTATTTTGAGTTTACGGTAGACTGAAAGATATGGAGAGCCCGTCTCGCCGACGCTCTGAAAAATCTTTCCGTTATATCTGAAAGGGAGACAAAGTATAGAAAAGAAGAAGGATATTTGAGATGAAACAAACAATTCAACTAATAACCCGCCAGCAAAAGAGACACTAAATAGTACTAATCAGCTTTTGAATTTTCTTTTAAATGAATTATTTTCTTTTATACTCTTTGTATTGTCTTTTTTCAGTTGAACCGAGCAGTAATCGAAAAATACTTTACAGACATTACTAAGCTCATCTTTATAATCAAGTTGGCGTTACTTTCACTTTCATTTTCACTTTTACCTATATACGTAGTTTCAATATTTTTCAAATTAATTCTCGTTTCTTTCACCTTCAATAACTTCGGCATGTGTATTCATATTATTTTCATGGTGGATGTTCTCAGATCCGACTCAAGAGAAATATACATCCACTTTTTCATATTTTATAGTTTCTTAAATCAGATCATCAAATGTATATATAAAAAGAATTCAGTCCCCTTTTATTTAGCTAATTCTAACAACCACGGTCATTTTTTAAATTTAATATTGAGGTTCTCTTGTCGTTTCTATAATATATTTATGTGTGTGTGTGTGTGTGTGTTTGTGTGCGCGCGCGTGTGTGTGTATTTCTTCTTCTTTCCTGCCACCACCACCACCTATTCTTCGTCTTCCTTCTTCTTCTTCTTCTTCTGCTTCTTCTTCTTCTTCTTCTTCTTCTTCTTCTTCTTCTTCTTCTTCTTCTTCTTCTTCTTCTTCTTCTTCTTTCAATGATGATGTTATTAAGATTATCAGACAATATGAAAGGAATTTACTTAAAATAGACAAAACTTGTCAATATTATTTAATATATATATATATGTATATATATATACAGAGAGAGAGAGAGAGAGAGAGAGACAGGGGGAGGAAAGAGAGAATGTATACGTATCAGTGAAAGTGAGAAAGTCTTAACAAAAATGGAAATAAAAACACTCATGTTCAGAATTGTTATTTCTTGAACATATAATGTGGAAAGAAGGTTTTGGACGGTTTACCAGAGCAGTTGTCATGAAAATAGTTGTAGAATAGACAAAGAGAAACCATAACATATCAGTGAGGAAGTGACTGGAATCGGGATGCCTGCTCAGGATCGATTACATTACAGACCCTTCGCTGGATTTTGTCAAGAACATCAAGGTGAATAACAGGAGCGCCAGACCAGGTACGACAACAGTATTCAAGACACGTACGAATAGAAGATTTGTAAATATGCAAGATAGATTCTGACGATAAAATTTATATATATGTGGAATGTCGTAATTCAAAATAAGTATAAAGACTTAATTAGGAGTTTATGGTTTATTATTATAAAAGGATATGAAAAGAAAGATTTTATTTATAAGTAAATAACAAAAAATATAATCCTGAGAAATGTATATTTAATTAGTATAATTGTATAAAAGTGAACGCGACGACCTTAAAAATTTGAACCGTAAACTGTGCTCCATTCTTTGAACGTCAATTGGGTTTGTTCCTTCCAGGCTTTAAGCGAAACTCATATAATTATGGTGAAAAGATGATAGACTTATTCTATCACTTCATTAAGTCTCTCACACCTGAAACATATATTTATGAGAATCGAATTAAACCAAAAAATGAGTAATGCTGCCATAGCTGGTGTGGAACCGCACAATCCTCACTAACCAGCCTTGAGTTTAAAGTCTTTTACAAGGTCTTGTGGGCGATGGCTTCGTCCCCACTCTCCAAACTCTTCTCCACAGCGTTACAAGCCCATAGTATTTTATCGCTATTTCTGTGGCAAATTTTCCGATAATCTTTATTCTTTAGATCCACTATTTCAAATCTTTAGATCCACTATTTCAAATCTTTAGATCCACTATTTCAAATCTTTAGATCTAGAACACAATCTACTACTTCGACGGAATCGAGCCAATTCCATTTCCCCCGTGATTCAAATCTGAGAAGAAAATTCCATTCGGAGAGTTTTTTTTATCATAATATATTATTTCTTTGATATTTTATAGCCTTCATCAGTGTTTCAAATATTGATTTTCTTTAAATTGTTTTTACTGATACGATCTTACCATTATGGACAACATTTCCCAGAGATTTTCTTTGCTTGGATATTATTTTCCATTCTCATATACAAATATTATAAGGATACGCCGCAAGTTTTCTAGCCGAATGGTATCTGGAAGGGATCGAGCGTACCATTCAATTTATTTGAGGTATTTAAAAACGTTTTAGTGTGTTGGCTTATTGTCAGCTTTGCAGAATATGAAAGGGTATGAGTCAGAGGCCAATCTGTCTCTGACTACTGAGAGTGCCTCCTCAGTGGCCTCTGACTCATCCCTAGAAGAACGGACCAGTATTCCAATATATAATCTGATGGAGATATTGACTTTCTGTCGACAAACAACACAATTCGGAATGGGATCACGCATATATCGACAGGAGGAGGGCTTAGAAGTCGGCTCGCCATTATCACCAGCAATTGCGAATATATACATGAAATACTTTGAGGGAAATAGCATTATAATCTATATCTCTGAAGCCAACTGTATGGTTAAGGTACGTAGATAGCACCTTCATACACTGGCCACAACAGGTTCTACTAGACCACGTGAACTCAAGAAGACCTTCGATACAGTTCACGATGGAGAAAGAGAGTAACAACACACACTCCCATTCCTGGATGTTCTAATATCTCGAACAGAGCATGGTATCAAGACATCCATATACCGTAAACCGACATTCACTGGACAGTACCTCAATTTCAACTCCGATACAGCGTAAAGAAAGGGATCGCCCG
>OZ038504.1:77179861-77209861 GCA_964036315.1 Acanthosepion esculentum | reverse complement strand
TGCCTTCACAAGCTGTTTGCCCGTTTCGGAGTGGTTGATTGTTTAGACACCGATAATAGGACACAATTTACATCTGCTGATTTTCAAGAATTTTGTGAAACTTTTCAGGTGAAACACATCAAATCCCCGCCATATCACTCAAGATCAAACGGGCAAGCGGAGAGGTTTGTAGATACATTAAAAAGAGCACTAAGGAAAGCTTATGACGTACCAACAGAAAAGGCTTTACAACAATTCTTGCAAGTGTATAGAATTACACCGAACATTACTACGACATCGGCATTATCACCGGCGGAAGTGATGTTTGCCCGAAAAATTAGATCGGTATTTGACAAATTACTGCCAAAACAGACAAAGCAATCACCAACGTCGTTTGTACCAAAAAGAAAATTTAACCCAGGGGAGAAAGTTTTTGTGAAAATGTTCAGAAACAACACATCCTACTCGGGGCCAGGTACAATAGAGAAACAAATCGGGAACATGATTTACATAATTCAGTGTCCGAAGTTCTCGCATAAATCAGATCAGAATGAGGCTGTTAGAGGATTCTAACGGTCTACCTCAGGAAGAGGAGGAAGTAATGGACACAATATTTGATACATTCAATATGCAAAGGCCTCAAGTGATTTCAGAACCGCGGAAATCAAGCAGAAAAAAAAATTACAGAGCCTTTGAAGATTAATCCGAAGAGGAAAAATATTAAAGACGCCTGAGAGGTAAAAGCTTGGGAGGGGTTGTTATAGGTCTTTACCTATAACTATAGAATGAACTCTTCCTAAAACTATGTATACTACGCCTCTCAAGAGAGAGAGACGAATCGAGTTGAGCCGATAGTAGTTCATTCTGAACAAGACTGACAGTCATACTAACACCTTCCACATCTTGTATTATTATTCCGTGTAATATATCTTCGTTATTTCTACTCTTGTGTTCGTGTTGTTCTTCCTTGGTCCTAACCTGGACCATAACAGAAGTAAAATCAAAGTATTGAAACATGAAAACTTTTGTGCAGCGGTTTCAACATGTCTTTTATTATAATCTCTTATATAATAATAATAATAATAATAATTATATATATATGTATATATATATATATATATATATATATATATATATATATATATATATATATATATATATATACAAGTATAGGATTGGTGTATACGGAATAAATTCCAATAATCAACAATTACTATTCTTAATAGAGTGCTTAATACAGAGTAGAGCAAATATAATTATTTATTCGAAAATTATAACATAAATGTTATAAAATAACTACAAAAATAGCCATTTTGTTTCAACACCTCTGGTGTCAAATCAAGTGATGATGTTGAATGTAGAATAAAGGGTTTTGAATGGTTGAAATCAATTAACCACCCCTCGCAAGGGGAAACGCTGTTACATAAGCTGGAATGTCGAATCAGAATACACGTATACTAGAATTCAAAAAACTTGACCACGAACTAAGGTTATAATAACTATTTAATGCCTTAATGTTGGGGTTAGACTAAAATAGAATTTATTCTAACTAATAAGTATTAAATTATACAATAACATTTGAAATTAAAAATTACTCATTTCAAAGTTTTAATTTAATCTTTATTAAGTTTAAAATTATAAAATTACTGAGGAAAAAAGAAAAAATACATTCGACACCGCGTGGGAGTTTCTTTTTTCGTTTCGTTTTTGTTTCTCTCTTCTTCCTCTCTTTCTATCTCTTTCCAATTCTTTCTTCCTCTATCATATAGATATAAACAGCGTCGACATAGAAATCATCAAAGATAGATAAAAAAAAGGACAAAATGAGAGATAGATAGATAGATAGATAGATAAGATAGAAAATGAATTTATTGAGATAGATAGATAGAAAATGAATTTATTGAGATAGATAGATAGATATATAGATAGATAGATAGATAAAAAAGGACAAAATGAAATAGATAGAAAGAAAATGAATTTATTGAGATAGATAGATAGATAGATAGATAGAAAAGGACAAAATGAGATAGATAGATAGAAAATGAATTTATTGAGATAGATAGATAGATAGAAAATGAATTTATTGAGATAGATAGATAGATAGATAGATAAAAAAGGAGAAAATGAGATAGATAGATAGATAGATAGAAAATGAATTTATTGAGATAGATAGATAGATAGAAAATGAATTTATTGAGATAGATAGATAGATAGATAGATAGATAGATAGAAAATGAATTTATTGAGATAGATAGATAGATAGATAGATAGATAGATAGATAGATAAAAAAGGAGAAAATGAGATAGATAGATAGAAAATGAATTTATTGAGATAGATAGATAGATAGATAGAAAATGAATTTATTGAGATAGATAGGTAGATAGATAGATAGATAGATAGATAGAAAATGAATTTATTGAGATAGATAGATAGATAGATAGATAGATAAATAAAAAAGGACAAAATGAGATAGATAGATAGAAAGAAAATGAACTTATTGAGATAGATAGATAGATAGATAGATAGAAAATGAATTTATTGAGATAGATAGATAGATAGAAAATGAATTTATTGAGATAGATAGATAGATAGATAGATAGATAGATAAAAAAGGACAAAATGAGATAGATAGATAGATAGATAGAAAATGAATTTATTGAGATAGATAGATAGAAAATGAATTTAGTGATATATATATATATATATATATATATATATATATATATATATATATATATATATAGATAGATAGATAGATAGATAGATAGATAGATAAAAAAGGACAAAATGAGATAGATTGATAGATAGATAGAAAATGAATTTATTGAGATAGATAGATAGATAGATAAAAAGGACAAAATGAGATAGATAGATAGATAGATAGATAGATAGATAGAAAATGAATTTATTGAGATAGATAGATAGATAGAAAATGAATTTATTGAGATAGATAGATAGATAGATAGATAGATAGATAGATAGACAGTTAGATAGATAAAAAAGGACAAAATGAGATAAATAGATAGATAGATAGATAGAAAATGAACTTATTGAGATAGATAGATAGATAGATAGATAGATAGATAGATAGATAGAGAGAAAATGGATTTATTGAGATAGGTAGATAGATAGATAGCAAATGAATTTATTGAGATAGATAGATAGATACATAGATAGATAGAAAACGAATTTATTGAGATAGATAGATAGATAGATAGATAGATAGAAAATGAATTTATTGAGATAGATAGATAGATAGATAGATAATGAATTTATTGAGATAGATAGATAGATAGATAGATAATGAATTTATTGAGATAGATAGATAGATCGATAGAAAATGAATTTATTGAGATAGATAGGTAGATAGATAGATAGATAGATAGAAAATGAATTTATTGAGATAAATAGATAGATAGATAGATAGTTAGATAGATAAATAAAAAAGGACAAAATGAGATAGATAGATAGATAGAAAATTAATTTATTGAGATAGATAGATAGATAGAATATGAATTTATTGAGATAGATAGATAGATAGATAGAAAATGAATTTATTGAGATAGATAGATAGATAGATAGATAGATAGATGATGAATTTATTGAGATAGATAGATAGATAGAAAATGAATTTATTGAGATAGATAGATAGATAGATAGATAGATAGATAGAAAATGAATTTATTGAGATAGATAGATAGATAGATAGATAGAAAATGAATTTATTGAGATAGATAGATATGAACATGTTGACATAGATAGATAGATAGATAGATAGATAGTTAGATAGATAAATAAAAAAGGACAAAATGAGATAGATAGGTAGATAGATACATAGAAAGAAAATGAACTTATTGAGATAGATAGATAGATAGAAAATGAATTTATTGAGATAGATAGATAGAAAATGAATTTATTGAGATAGATAGATAGATAGATAGATAGATAGATAGAAAATGAATTTATTGAGATAGATAGATAGATAGATAGAAAATGAATTTATTGAGATAGATAGATAGATAGATAGATAGATAGATAGATGATGAATTTATTGAGATAGATAGATAGATAGAAAATGAATTTATTGAGATAGATAGATAGATAGATAGATAGATAGATAGATAGAAAATGAATTTATTGAGATAGATAGATAGATAGATAGATAGAAAATGAATTTATTGAGATAGATAGATATGAACATGTTGACATAGATAGATAGATAGATAGATAGATAGATAGTTAGATAGATAAATAAAAAAGGACAAAATGAGATAGATAGGTAGATAGATACATAGAAAGAAAATGAACTTATTGAGATAGATAGATAGATAGAAAATGAATTTATTGAGATAGATAGATAGATAGAAAATGAATTTATTGAGATAGATAGATAGATAGATAGATAGAAAATGAATTTATTGAGATAGATAGATAGATAGATAGAAAATGAATTTATTGAGATAGATAGATAGAAAATGAATTTAGTGAGATATATATATATATATATATATATATATATATAGATAGATAGATAGATAGATAAAAAAGGACAAAATGAGATAGATAGATAGAAAATGAATTTATTGAGATAGATAGATAGATAGATAAAAAGGACAAAATGAGATAGATAGATAGATAGATAGATAGAAAATGAATTTATTGAGATAGATAGATAGAAAATGAATTTATTGAGATAGATAGATAGATAGATAGATAGAAAATGAATTTATTGAGATAGATATATAGACAGTTAGATAGATAGATAAAAAAGGACAAAATGAGATAAATAGATAGATAGATAGAAAATGAACTTATTGAGATAGATAGATAGATAGATAGAAAATGAATTTATTAAGATAGATAGATAGATAGAAAATGAATTTATTGAGATAGATAGATATATAGATAGATAGATAATGAATTTATTGAGATAGATAGATAGATAGATAGATAGATAGATAGATAGATAGATGGGCGCCATGAAGGTGACTTCTTGATGTTACCGGACAGGCGATACCTCCATGCGACACCTTTGAAAAATCTCTGCAAACGATACCGCGTACTGAGCTAAGCCTTGAAGTGAAATTGGCTTGATGGAACTGTTAGAAAACCTTCGACGTGTGTACTAGTACGAAGTAACAAGTCATCTTGACCGAGGCTTTGAACATATTGAGTTAAGTGTACTCTTTCTCTCATAAATTGTAAAAAAATTCCACTCCGAACAGTTGGTGTATAAAATATAAAGGTGCACTGTGAGATATATTCGTTAAAATTCAAATTACGTAAAGTTCAGTGACATCTCGACATGCGACATCTCATCTGTGAGAGAGAGAGAGAGAGAGAGAGTAGTTGCAGAGTGGAAAATAGTTTTTCACCGGCAAGAACACGGAGACGCTTTTGGACTCTAACGAGACTGGAAAGTGAGGACTGGACAGCTCCTGCTCAGTCCTGACAGCGATACTTTATTTTGGGTCTGGTCAGGCTCTTGTAAACGTAGCTAATAGCACGAGGTATCAGGTACTTACTAGAGCGGTACATGGAACCGAATATTTTTCCTGCATTTTGGCGATGGATCGTATGTATCATATTCATTTTACTGATGTTCAGTTATTGCTCCCCCCCATTAAGGCTGGGTGTGCACTGTCCATGGTGACGATAGCCTAACGGAGTAAAACCTCGGCATATGGATCAGCTATAACAAAGTTATTATAGAAATAACAGAAACTAAACATAGAATATTCTGCACTAGAGGTAATTGGAGCCACACCACTACTGCTACAAAATTCGAACATTAAACTGAAAACTCGAGTCCTGATCTCAAATAGCCTCGTCAAAACGAGGCTTTCATAAAGATTTCATGTATGTCGCCAAACCCTGTCAAAGATACCAGAAATGTTTTTTTGGTTGGTCATAAAGATAAGACCATGTAAATAAAATAAAAAAAGCAAATACGGAACAAATAATTCACAACAATTTAATTGTCAGTATATCATTCATTTTTGCGAATTACTTCGAAAATTCGCTTTGGCATACTCATTATTAACTTCTGCATGGAGGTGCTTGGGACGCTCGCCCAGGATGCAAAAACTGCAGCACGAAGAGCACCCACAGTTTCAAATTGCGATCCATGTTTATAAACATCCTTTGCCATCCATCCCCAAACATTCTCGATTGAGTTTCGAGCGTTGTGCATTCCAACATTGTCCTGCTGGAAAATCCAGTTTCCTCCACATAGATGAGGGCCTTCAGTAATTAGCGATACCTTCTTAACATGTCAATGTAAATAGCAGCTGTTTGACGACCTTTTACCTCCTGAAACTCAAGAGTTCCATTGTACGAAATGAACCCAGACAATAAATGATCCACTTCCACTGTGTCGTGTTGAGAAATTTCTTTTGGGACATCTTTTGCATGCCAGTAAAGCTAAAAACAGTCTGGGTCAACAAGATTGAATTTTTTCTCGCCTGAAAACAAGGTTTTCTTCAATTTATTCACATCCCAAGTTTTGATAATCGGAAGCAAATTATAAACTTGAGGTTTTATGGCGAAAAAGAAGGCGAGGCCTCTGCAGCCGTTTCAAGTTCTTAAACCCTTTCTTATTTAAATGCCGTCGAATTGTTCGAGAGCTGCATTCAGCATCTGTATTCGCTTTTATCTGATTTGATGTTAGGCTTGAATCTCTCTTAACTAATGCGTCTGTCTAGAGATGGTGAGATTTTATTGGGGCGACCGCTTGATTATTTAGAAGCATACGCATCCGGATTTTTAATGATGTTAGCAATGGCAGTTCTGCTACGGCCAATTTCATTTGCAATGGACCGTTGCGAAAGACCACGTCTTTGAAATTCAACTATCTTACCCTGTTCGAACTTTGTTAAAAGTTTACCCTTAGCCATTTTAAAATCTGAAATTTAATAATGGAAATGAGCTACGTAGATGTCTCCACGCCTGAAGCTATGTGTACACTGACTAGTTCTAAAATCTTTGTCCAGTAATTTGTTTTCTTTTTCACACATAGTCTTATCTTTATGACCAGAACAATAAATCCTTTTTTTCAATCGTTGTTTAAATTAATCAGTTTCAAGCTTAAAATGTTCTCTTGTTTTTTGATGAAGTACATTTTCTAATTAAATGTAAATGTTTCGCAAATATATTTTGATTAAAGTAAGAGTATTTTATTTTGTTTTTACCTCTTTTGCATTTGGTCTTAAGATTTTAACCAGGTGCATATATATATATAGTTAAATATATATAGACAAATTGGCATAAAAATGACAATTGAAAAATATCTTAGTTTTTTTTTGCCGATGCGTTTCGTCTTCCGACTTTATCAAAGCAAACAATGAAAGCGAAATGTTTTGTTGTTATAGTTACATTAAATCCAAAATTTTAAAATAGAGCCACTCCAGTGTGAGCCTCTTTCTGGATAATTACTAAGATAAAACCTATGATTTTTTTCCAATTGTTATTTTTATACTAATTTGTCGTATCCACAGAATTATTCTGGAAAAGCAAACAATACTGTAAAAAAAAAACTCTTATTATGAAGGAAGTTACTATTATCAAGAAAGAGGCTTACGGAAGATCGTCTCTCTAACTTTTGAATTTTATATAACTATACAAACGAAAAAACGAAACGCTTCGGCAAAACACTAAGATTTTTTCCAATTGTCATTTTATATCATATATATATATATATCTGTGTGTGTGTGTGTGTGTGTGTGTATGTACGTTGTTCTAAAATAATGTATACACTCTTTGAATCATTACAACTTATTCAATTCATGTATTTTGACTTGTAAATAAGATTAATACAAGAGAAAGAATACACGTTTAAAGAATTTGAGAGTAAAATATACAAAAAAAAAGATTGACAAGATAACATCTACATGGGGCAATGGCAGAATTTCGCTTTTAATGTTTGTCTTGATAAAGTCGGAAGACGAAACGCTTCGGCAAAACACTAAGATTTTTTCCAAATGTCATTTTATATCATATATATATATATATATATATATATATATATATATATATATGATCCACTCTCCCGTCGAACTCGACGTATGAGGGTCAGGCAGAAACTGAGAGCCCGACACCGACATATGAGATTTGATTATAGTGGTGAAGGCTTCGTGCAGGGCCATCCACACGTTTTGGAGGGACGAATACAGGGACCTGGTGCAGCGAATGCCACAAGGTCCCCAAACGACCCTCCGCAGGTTTTGAATTCAGAGTTGTCCTTCTCCTAGACCAGTTGCCATCCAAGGCTATAGAACCCAGTCTATCCTGCTATTCACCCATAGTTGGAGGGAGAAGAAGAGGATTCACACCTTTCCCACGGGTGTTAGCACGTAAGTGAATGTAATGGATTCGACTGGAATTCGAACTCGGCTCTCCGATTCCTCAATCCAATACACACACACACACACACACACACACACACACACACACATATATATATATATATATATATATATATATATATATATATATATATATATATATATATATATATATATATATATATATATATATATATATATATATATATATATATATATATATATACGGTATCCTAATATAATGTATACACTCTTTGAATCAGTACAACTGATTCAATTCATGTATTTTGACTTGTAAATAAGATTAATGCAAGAGAAAGAATACACATTTAACGTATTTGAGAGTAAAATATACAAAAAAAAAAACATAGAAAATTAATAAGATAAAATCTACTTGAGGCAATGCCAGAATATTCATATAATGGTGAGTTCACATCAAGTGTTCAAACTGGTTGCCGTTCTGTTCAATATACTTTTCATATCTTGAAGAAATAGACCTACAAACGTCCAGTATCATTTCCTATGGTATTTGAGCAGATTATTTTTCAATTGCTTCTCTCATTTCAGCAATTGTTTCAGGTTTTCCTGCTGTAAATTTTGTCTTTTAGTAACTCCCACAAAAAGAAATCCAAGGGTGTCAAATCTGGTAATCTAGGTGGGTGTTCAACTGTCCCCCTTCTTCCAATCCATCTGTTTTGCATATTTTCATCCATATAAGTTCTCACATCACGGTAATGTATTATTAACTATTAATATTTAAAGAGTGTATACATTATATATATGATAAAAATATAGTTTTAATGTATGTTATATTTATGGGCTAATGTGCTCAATATCAGGGACAGAGCGTGTGTAAATATAAAAAAAACCGTTGCGTTATGGATTGGCCTACTCTAAAGGTCATTTGAGTGGACGCTTACGGTGATGTTTTGAATAATTCTAAAGGCTATTGTGATTTCAGGCCGGAATGATAGACAAACTCGTGCGTTGGAATATGTGGAATAAGCAATAGAGATTTTTATCAGTTGGTACGACTAGAAAATGGTGTTTACATTATCGTACTGAAAGCGTTAACATCTGCTAGATTTGAAAATTAGTTCGTTCCCTCTCTTTCTTTCTCTCTCTTTCTTTCCCCCTCTCTCTCTCTCACACACATATGTATATATATATATATATATATAAAGCATTTTCCTTTATTCCTTATGAATAGAGTCTCGTGGCTGAAGTAGATTTATCCATTGCAAAATATTCTTCAAATTGTTTAAGATAAAAAAAAACACATAAATAACATGTCTAAATTGCTGTCTTTACTAAGTATCAATAACCTTTGATATTATCCAGGCGTATGTCTGAATGCATATCATCTGTCTTCATATAGATGTTTATTCGTTTTTTTGTGGAGACTGGTATCGCTGGTGGCGTTAATAATGGCGTGTGAAAAATTTCTGTTTCGAAATCTTCTTTTTCTTTTATGTTTCCACACTTTCAACTGCAGGCTTTGTTAATGCGAGAAAAGTTTCTCGATCGCCTATTCTTAAAAGCATTTGGCAGTTTTCTTTTATCGCCAATGATCTGTTATTTGGAATATCAGACTTTGAAAAAGATTGAGGCAGAATGTTTTGCTTCTTCGATTATCTGTAAGAAATGTTTCTTTTTTTTATGTTTGTTAACTCTCATTCAATTGATTGCTTACATAATCTTTCTTCCATGTTTGATTCTATTCACTTTAATTCGTTTTAATTCTTGTGTATCTACTGATATCAGTATATATGTAAGTGTGTAAGTCAAAAAATAATCCGCACTTTGGCCATTACATTTAGGTTCAGCATACTGCCTTCTGCGCATGCGGGTTTATAGTTTGTACTATTGTGATCACATGATTGGAGTTTGAGTTTGATCGCGCCAGTTTTCTTGCAGCTGTTACAGCGCGAACATAACACCGCTAGCGTGCACTGAGGAGGAAGATGGAGAAGCGGTCCCAATCTGCAGAGAAGATGCTACCTTATTGATGATAAGTCGCCGGTTCGGCATTACCATCTCCCGAGCTTGCTGAATCCTCTCCTCATTGTTGGAGGCTGACGGGCGTCTTCCGCCCTCTTCGAGCGTCACGCGTGTCTGGCCACCTTATCGACCCATTCATATACATTTGTACGCGGTAGTGCACTGTCGCCGTATTGTGTTAAAAATCGCCGTTGAATTTCAGAGAATGTCACACATTCCGTTCGAGAAATCAAATTACTGCTCTTTGTTCCTCTTTGGTGCACACTGCTTGACGAGCGTCCATGTTTTCCTATCTACTGTTTCTCTCTTTTTTTTTAAAACGTATTCGCCGTTCTCTTGATGGTTCTGAAATGGACTTAGAAGGTGGAAGCCAGATCATGAATGGTGGTACCATTACTGAAGGCCTGAATGATCTTTTTTCCTCTCACCATTGCTCATAGAATTTTTCATTGATTCTTACGGCAAATAGAATCAAGATGGCTAAACGTCTTGACTGATAACCTGAAAAAAGAAACACAGTTAGTTTAGTGTTTTTTAGATATCAAATATTTGGGGGGGGGGGATGGAGAAGGACGCTGTTACACCATTTGGACAATTTTGATGTTACACCCAGTACGTTGCTATCCCTGTTGATCTATTTTTTATTTTCTTAAACAGTAAAATTAATAACATTGATAAGTTCCATTAAAGGCCGGTTGTTATTAATTTGACTTTGAAAATATATATATATTACAGATGATTAAAACAAAAACATGTAAAAATCGTTATACAATAGTGTTAAGGGTGTCTCCCCTTTTCACACAAATGGACTCACCCAAGGTATACATATACTGCTACCAGTGAATACCCGAACAGTGAAGGAGTCAAGGAGTCGAGACGGAACGACACAAGAGTAGTAGAGTTAAGTAGTAGTAGAGTAAGTCACACACAGAGACGGCGGCAAGCGTCACAGTTAGCGAGCACGTAGACTCAGTAATTAGTCATTACCGCGATACTTCAATACCAAGACTATATATATATGTTTGCTATTAACCCGCATTCTTGGATCTACTAACCCGCATTAACAGTTTGTATTATTACGTTAATACATTTATTTTCCTTATCCATCCCTGGCGTTTATTATTCATGTGTCTCCTTGGACGATAGTAAATTACTATCGAGTGAACGTTTAAATTAATTTCAAAAGCAGAATATTTCCTCTTTTTTCGAAAAAAAAAATCAATGAAAGGAGGCTTGTAAGTTTTACAGTGATTAACCAATCAAATATGGCTAATGCTAAATTCAAACTAATCGAAAAATATTTTTATATACGTCATGTCAAGTAGTTGGTGGCATCTATATCCTAGATAATTTCATTTGGGAAAGATACGAATGGTTACATGATTTCGTAAAATACGAGGGTCATTCAATAAATAAGTTGAATTTTTCGGAAAAAGGACTTCTAATACAGATAGAAGCTTACTCTTTTTTATTATTTTTTTGTTTTACGTCTTTTTCACATGGATTTAATTTCTTTTGCAGATTAAAAATAACTTTGAGAGTTTTGGCGATTAACAAAGATGGCCGACCAAGAAGCATGCTCCAGGATTGAACAGCGGTCAGTTATCAAGTTTTTGGTTGCTGAAGGGTGCAAACCAGTTGAAATTCATAGGAGAATGTCAACTGTGTATGGTACTACATGTTTCAGCAAAACAAATGTCTACAAGTGGGCTAAATTGTTTAAAGAAGGACGGAGCAGTGTTGAGGATGAAGACAGGCCTGGGAGGCCTACAGAAGTGAGGTATCCTGAGGTGATCACATCAGTCAATGACCTCATTCAGTATGACAGAAGGGTGACAGTGGATGACATTGCAAGGACTTTGAGCTTATCTGTTGGGACAAACGCAGTGGTGATCAGTCAGAAGGAGTCATCTTGCATCATGACAACACAAGGACTCACACAGCAGCCCAAACGGTGCAGACCATCAACGAGCTGGGCTGGGAACTGCTCACTCATCCCCCTTACAGCCCAGACCTTGCCCCTTCAGACTTTCACCTGTTTGGTCCCTTGAAAGCGTTCATGAGAGGCACGAAGTTTAAAAGTGACGATGAAGTCAAAAGTTTTGTGAACGACTGTCTGAGACAATCCAAAGATTTTTACGCTGAGGGACTACATATATATATATATATATATATATTGATATTGGTATTGATGGATGAGTATGAACAGAATGATGAACTCCTCACATCATGAACAAATCGGTTCACGAATAAATTTTTCCGAAGAGGAAAGATCTCGGGTGACTAAATCTGTATCAAGTGATGGTCATGCAAACCGGCGACAACGTGGCTGATTGTGGAGGTAATGTTTCCAGAGGAAGAGGTAGGAAATGAAGATTCTTCTTTTTCTTTTATCCGTGAAAAAGCAGTAGAAAACCACAACATAAACATTTTCAATGTGAATGTCATGTCTCACTTTAAAAACATCTTCAAACCTAGACAAAAACAAATCTCACTGGACAAATATTTATTGAGATTGACGCCCATTGAGTCTCAATCAGTGCTAAGAGTTAGAAAAAAGAGAGAGAATAAACTCCAGAAAGAAACTTATCTGATTTTTTAATGATTTTTTAAAATGATTTTTTTAATGATTTTTAAAAATGATTTTTAATGATGTTTAATGATTTTTTATGATTTTTAAAAATGATTTTTAATGATGTTTAATGATTTTTAAAAATGATTTTTAATGATGTTTAATGATCTTTTTTAATGATTTTTAATGATTTAAAAAAATGATGTTTAATGATTTTTTAAATGATTTTTAATGATGTTTTTAATGAAGTAGACTCCCGCTTCCAGGCAATAACATCACTCCACTGCACGTTCCTCACCTCATTCCACTTACACTATCAACTCTCCCCCGTACAGTTCCACTAAAATTAAATTAAGTTTTCCTCTATATTTTATCTCATTCTGTTTATCTATTTTTTTTTTGTGTTAGACTTAATGATTTTTTTATGCATGAACTTGTGCAGTGAGACTAAGTTGAAATAAACAATCACCTGGCATCCAGTCACGGATTAATCCGTTTTACGTATGGGGAAAATTGTTTCGATTTACGAACATTTCGTGCCACGAACCACCTCCAGAAACGAATGAAGTTCGTGAGGGGAGGTTCCACTAAAAAGATTCTGCAATATTATCGGTCCTGGCTTGGCATCATGGTTTCAATCACTTTCCCGCCGCTGTAATGTAGCTCCCCTCTATCTTTTCTATAAATGCTTTAATGGTAATTGTTCAGATGAAGGTTAATATTCGTAAATCACTGGTACTGAGGGTAGTTGTGAATTGGCTTATGACTATTTTACTTGTAATGTTGTTTGATAATAAATGTTAATTAATATAAATATATAAAACTGAGATAAATGTTTAAAATGTATTATATAAGAGTCATATAAATGTTCATAATTTATTATATAAAAGTCATATAAATGTTTAAAATTTAATTTCTATTCCAATTTATAATGGAAGGTTGGTATAGTTAAGTAGTTGTTTTATTTGTATATGTTTTTTCTTCTTAAAGTGTCTTTTATTTACGTACTATGTTTAATTTTGTTTGAATATGTGATTTCATACAAAATGTCGTAATGTTTGAATTGCTACAGTGTATCTGTAATTATGTTTCCTATCTTATCGCGTTACATTTCCGTTCAATTTTGAATTTTCCATCTTAACGTGTCTTCATTGGTTAAATCTGACATGAACAACTTCTCATATCTTATTTTCTTCTCTTTCCTTTCATTGTAGTAGGGTTGGTTTCTTTCTTACGCTTTCGTATGCCTTTCCTTTTTTTCCTCTTGCATTTTCTTGTTATTGATTTCTTATTTTCTTTCCTTTTTTGACTTTTATTTGTTTTTTCTCTCTCTTTTCTCTCTTGTCACATATATATATATATATATATAAACACACACACAAATATATATATATATATATATATATATATATATATATATATATATATATATATATGAAGAAATATAGTCTTAAAATGTACTAAATAAACAAATAAACAACTTCCGGTAAAATAACCGAAAAATAGACTACCCTCAATGCACCACTGACCCGTATATATAAATAGCCGAGAAAAATAACAGCACTCGTGGCCTGACGATTGCATCTAGCATGAAACAGACTGTTGCCTCTAAGTGTTGACTTCTATGTTCACTTTTATATTTATATATATGTATATATATATTTGTTACTTTGTCTTCAATGGAAAACGTTCCAAAATTTAATATGAAGTGATGTTTCATAAATTATATTTTTAAATAAAATTGTTTATTACTACCATTGTTAGCCGCCAGAAGAGACGTTTTTGGACGGCGAAACAAAAATACATTTTTATCACGCTAACTTGCATGTTTCAGTGTGACAGTTTATAATAGATATTTATTGCTCTACTCTTGTACTGAGCCCTTTTTAAATTAATATTATGATCGTTTGAATTTAAATACATTTCGTTCTTTTCATTTGGATATATATATATATATATATATATATATATATATATATATATAAATATATATATATATATAGTTGTATAGATATTCACTAGACATATGAGAGTATTCTTGGACAGATCATTAATATTAGCAGAAAGAGGGGAGGACAAAGAAGGGAGTCTTAGCAAGGTCTACATTTGAATTCTTCATTGATTTACTAACGCTTATAATGGGCATTGGAGACTGGAGATAAGCGTGATAGTTATTCTTCTCTCCAAGCACCCCTTTATGGTGATTCGTAGCTTGAATTTAGTGAAATTCAAACACAACGCTTTCTACATTTATTTTACAGATTAAAAAGTCTTATATTGGCAGGACAGACATTTGAAATTGGTTAAAAGAAGAAATAAAAACTGTCTCTCTCAATGATTCAAACTGTGTTAATAAAATTAACAACAAATCGCACTTTTATCATTTTTTTCATGTAAGTCGATGTCAGCAGCAAATCTGAATTCAGCGACTTTCCTTTATTACAAATCAATATAAGTGACGCTAAATCCAATTAAGTGAACGCTACAAATTTTACAGACAAGAGAAACGATAGGCAAGAGTCTCAAACGAGAGATAAAAATTGGATTTAGAAAATCATATCAACGTGCTTACCAAAGAGTAGTACGTATAAATGTGATAAGTTTAATCATTTAAAAAAAAATGAAACTCACAAACCACTAATTCTTCATTAAATAAAACATTGTTTGATACGGGGATTAAAAAAAAGAAGTTTATGTAATATATAAATAAATTCGTACATCACATGCAGTACATCTAACATCTAGCTTTCACCTGATGATGACTGACTTTATTTCGGGACCGAAACATCATTACCAGCAATGAAGGGCATTCCAAAATTGCATAACGATATCTTCAAACGTGATTGATTTGCCATGAAATTAAAGGAATACCAGAACCGTGCAGACGAAGCCTCTGGCTGAATTCTGAGTCTTTTAATATAATTTCTATTTTCTGTTAGTGACAATGTGATTTCAATTAGTTATACCGCCGTCACGTTTTCAATTAAATACCGGCATCCGACTTCCATAGGATATATATTGTCCGTTTAGCTATTTGTTATACATTGCTCTCGTAGATATTTGCACTTTTTCCAGTCAATTAATTCTTTTAAAGTAGCTGTTAATTCAGTGACATAAACTGTTTTTTTTTGTTTTTTTCACTCAAGTGATTTGATCATAACCTTAGAACCTTCGACTGTTAAAGTAAGGTCAACTGGACAAGGAAGACAAAGACTGATATTTACTCGGTATCTATAGTGAACTATTTTAATCCTGTCTTAATATTAAGTCTGATTAGTTCGATTAGGTGAAATTGGCACTATATATATATATATATATATATACAAATGAAAAGAACGAAAAGAATATAAATAAAAGAGTAGAGCAATAAATATCTATTATAAACTGTCACATTGAAACATGCAAGTTACCGCGATAAAAATTTATATTTGTTTCGCCGTCTAAGAAAAAAAGGCCTACAATCTGTTGTTAAATGGGGCAATGAGTGGCTTGTTAATTTTAATGCCTCAATAACGAAACTCCTCTCTTTTAATCATCCGATTGAACGATTTTATCTTCCATCAGCATAGCTAATGCTAACCTCAAGAAGAGCGACTCATTGTGATTTCTCGGACTAAGGTTTTGCGCTGACATGAAGTGGAAATAGTACATTGAATCAAATGCTAAATCATCAGCTAGGAAAGTTGGTTCACTGTGTCTGGCATGACAATTGTTCTCGCCAGAATCTATCTTACATATTTATAACTCTACCATTCGTCCTTGCTTTGAATATTGCTGCCATATCTAGGCTGGTGTTTCCGCTATATATTCAAAGATTCTTGATAAAGAGAATCTGCAATATTATTGGTCCTGAATTGATATATCGGCTTCAGTCTCTTTTCCACCATCGTAACGTAGCTTCCCTGTGTATTTTCTATAAATACATTTATGGTAACTGTTCTGATGAATTATCCTCTGTGGTACCTAGACTTTATAAATTTAAGCGTAGTACAAAATTGGCAGCCAGGTCTTAACCATTCTACGCTTGAAATCGATATATGTAACCGTAAGTTCTATATTGGCAGTATCTTCTACCGTATTTCTTGTTTGGGAAATTCTGTTTCTTCGTTCCCTGTCAACTTTGATCTTCAAAAATTTAAATGCGATGCCAATCGTTTTCTGCTGTCTTCTTAATTCTTGTTATTTATTATTTTATCGCCTTAATAATATTTTTCTTGTGTTCACATACTTTCTAACACTCAGTAACTCCTTGCGTCTTAGTGGCTTTATTGCCTTGCTTGGAGCGAAATAATTAAAAACATCTGCCATTATAATAGAGAAGCGCAGTATGGATTCAATTTTTTAGTAAATTCAGAACTCGAGAAAAACCTGTTTGAAGAAAAATATAATACAAAATAATTTAAAAAAAATAACTGTCTGAGATGAAGTATTATGATTATTTACGTTATTTACATTATTCGCAGACACCTCTTCCGAGTAAGACCCCCCCCCCTATAAAGGAGAACATGACTAAGAACTGTGGGTACGCCATCCTGTGCAGCTGTGGGAAGGAATATAAAGGAGAAACAGGCCGCCCCCTTAAGTTAAGGATGCAAGAACATCGTAAAGCGGTAACACGGTGGGGGGAATAGAAGAATCAGGCCTAACTGACCACATATAGAGAGAAAAGGGATGAGGTTGAAATAATAGACGGGGGACATCACTGGAAAGTACGAAAACTTAAAGAATCAGCACATATTATAGGCCACAAAAATCACCTGGGTTGACCAAGCGTAGAATATGGGAACCAGTAATAAGGAGTGCGAGAGAAAAGCAATGACTAACAAAACAAAATTGCAATATAAGCTCTGATAAAAAAATGATATGATAAAAACGGAAAAAAATCGCAATATGAGCACTAGTAAAAAAACGAATTCTGAGATATTAGATTTATAATCCCAGAAATTCATATACAGATATCTTCAAGGGTACATGGCTCGGTGGATAAAGACGTTGGTTAGATACAGTGACTAGACCCAAAGAGTTGTGAGTTCAATACCAAGCTACAGCAGTGGTAAAACAACCAAAAAAAAACGTGGAGAGTTGAGTTAAAAGAAAAATAACTGAGACATGGCAGTGGAACTAGAACAATCTAACCTAGTGGACGAAATAAAGGGTTCGATTCGAAATTCCAATCACCAGAAGAAGGCCGAAAATGAAAATGAGGTAAGAGTCCGAATAATGAAAAAAATAAATATAAAACTAGATTTAATTGTTAGATACCATAATACCATTTCTTTGTTATTTTGAAATTGAGTAGTTTTCCATTGCCGTCTCCACGGTTTCGATTCCAGAAGGGTCTTTCTCCTCGATTTGCTGCCAAGGCTTAATCTACTATATTATTTAATCCTTAGAGAGACAGGGGAAGATTTATACCATTCCTAAGTGCATTGATCGAAAGTACAGCAGACCGGGTCGGAATTTGAACCTAGGTCGCCGATTCCACTTTCTAACACCGATAACCGTTACGCTAACCGCACATCCTTAAAATTATTATTATTATTATTATTATTATTATTATTATTATTATTATTTCATAAAAATGCTTTCTCGCAAGCGTTCTCTTGTAATTACGTTACTGTCAGGTAGAAGTACTTTTGTTCCCGCTGTCTCTGCTTTTATCAAAGCTAAATCAAATTAAGGGAAGAAACCTGAGACCAATCAGTGCGGAGTCTTTTATCCAATATTTTTATTCATAATATCTTTTGTTTTATTTATTTTTTTCAGAAGTATTTATTTGTGTTTAATAGCGTTGATAGTTAACATTACGCGCTCCCATATGAAATGTGTTTTGATGTGTGACAAAGAAAACACTTTCATTTAATTAAAATGCACTTTTAAAAAAAGAAAAATTAAAACTATATCCGTTGTGTTCTTCTAACGTAATTCTAAACTGTTTATTCGATGCTTAAAAAAAAACATTTCGCCTTTTGTCTGAATAAAGATTTCCAATGCTTCAAATATTTTTTTTTATTATAATAGAATCTTTATATTGCACATGACAAAATCTCAAACAAGAGATGGAAATGTTTAGTGAATAATATGGATGACCGTCAATCCAATACACAAGAATCTGCAACTCTTAAACGGTGGCCCATACAATTTGAGGGCGTGCCTCGTCATAGATCAGAAGTGTACTATCACTATTCAATGGTCTATTCTCTTTCTTTTTAGAAAGAAATTGCATGCATGCAGTCAATTTCGTTACAGTAAAAGTTGATTATTATTGGTTTACCTTGTTGCAAAAATGCATAATGAATGTTATGGTGAAACACACCTAGTCTATAGATAATAGACTCTCCCACCTAATGGTGGAACACACCTAGTCTATAGATAATAGACTCTCCCACCTAATGGTGGAACACACCTAGTCTATAGATAATAGACTCTCCCACCTAATGGCAGAACACACCTAGTCTATAGATAATAGACTCTTCCACCTAATGGTGGAACACATCTAGTCTATAGATAATAGACTCTCCCACCTAATGGTTGAACACATCTAGTCTATAGATAATAGACTCTCCCACCTAATGGTGGAACACACCTAGTCTATAGATAATAGACTCTCCCACCTAATGGTGAAACACATCTAGTCTATAGATAATAGACTCTCCCACCTAATGGTTGAACACACCGAGTCTATAGATAATAGATTCTCCCACCTAATGGTAGAACACACCTAGTCTATAGATAATAGACTCTCCCACCTAATGGTGGAACACACCTAGTCTATAGATAATAGACTCTCCCACCTAATGGTGGAACACATCTAGTCTATAGATAATAGACTCTCCCACCTAATGGTGGAACATATCTAGTCTATAGATAATAGACTCTCCCACCTAATGGTGAAACACATCTAGTCTATAGATAATATACTCTCCCACCTAATGGTGGAACACACCTAGTCTATAGATAATAGACTCTCCCACCTAATATAAGTAGGAGTCAGTGAGGGTCGAGGTGGAGTCGAATACGAAAGTAATCAGTTACCACAACTAGATTACTCTGCGTAATACTTATTATAACAAGTTCCTAACGTTTTTGTACGTTGAACCTATTTAGGACCGAATTTAGTCCAAATACAGTTTCCACTCTACAAAAGAATGATACGTGTGGCTGATCACCACACAGTAACCATAATCTTTTTTGGGATGCTGACATGGTTTTGACTACTTCTTTATCGACATCTAAACAGTGTTATCAAAGAGCATCTATTTCTCATCGCAAGTAATGTTTCGAAGTTAAAATGGCTCATATTCCACTCGGGAGAGCAACATGCAGAGCATCTCTAAGAATTTGGTTTCTTTGATTCTCACTGAATCCATGCCGGATAAACAATCCAAATTCTTTACATTTCCAATAGCTTATAAATGCCGATGAACAGGCGTGCGATGGATGTTCAGATGGGGAAATGGATAGTGACTCGGAATAAAAAAAAATCGTGGAGTCGAGTTCGTTATATTCACTTACGTGCAAATACCGTCGCGAAATACCGTCTCTTCTCCCCAGCTACGGATTAAATAGTATGACTTTAGTCTGGAAAAAATTATTATCTTTAAACAATTAGTAATGCAATAGTCACTCACAGAGAAAAATATTCTTACAATCCGAAAATATGTTTCGTCTTTAAATAACCCACAAAAAAAGCCGTAAAAAAAAAAAAAATCAGTCAAAGAAACCTGCGAGAGCATCCGAATTTGCCCGAAGTTTTTATAACTTTTTTCTTTGGAATTTTGTTTCAATCAATGGATTCAACAGTAACGTGACAAATGTTTACAAACCAAGAAAGGTGTTAACACACAAAAAGAAACGCAGACAAATGATCGCAGCATTCTGAAATCATGGAAGGACAAGAATATGGCTGATGAGAACGAGAAGTGGTTTATCTTACTGACTAGGCAGACACCCCAGCATGCATCACTATATGTACAATTTGTCATCACTATTAATATCGGAATCATTTTTTTTCTGTTCTGTTATCGTTATTGATTACCAATATTTATTTATTAAATCGTTCAATCGAAATACAGAATATTGGTCGCAGTTCTGTTAATATGACAACAGAAGAAACCGAGTCAGCCAGCAGTTTGCGAATTGTCTTGTTATCGACGTCTGGGTCATAATAAAACAGTCACTCTTTCACGTCAGATTTCGAGGTTGGTACATTTATTAAAAATAGAAAGATTTTGACTTAATTGATAGAGATATATTTTTTTTAAAGCCTTTACGATAAAACTGCTTCGAATTTGACAGAAATGGTTAATAATCTTAGGATAGCAAAAAATATATCTCAGATTCATCAGGATTGAAATGTCAAATAATGAAAGATCATAAAGCTGTAACTATTTCTGAAAACAACTAAAAATAGGAAGCTGTAGAGAGACACGACCCGATACGTACTAATTAGGAATGGCATTAAAAAAAACTCATGGAGACTACAATTTTAAAATCCTTTTCAATCATTTCCTCCGTCATGGCTATAAGACCTCTGCCCCGGGGGTTTTGAGGAGCGTGGAACCACCACTTAATTGTTGCTGTTTTCAGAAGCACCCTGACCAGGGGTGGTAGCACCTGTTAGGGTTCCACCTATAGGTAAACAGTGCCTCCCCACCGAAAAAAAACAACTGGAAAAAATATACACTTTTGGAAAAAAAATTAACAAATCTGACAACAAAATAAAATTTCGGGATTACATGAGCCATAAAGCGTTGATATGTCGTTAAAGAAACAAAACTAAACCATTTCCTTGCTGCATGTCGTTTATCGTGTGCGACAGTGTACTATTTGCCGTCGGTGCATCTCAGTGCAGTTTTGAAGCGCTCTCGTTGACAGATCTCGTCGTGGTTTTGACTTTCGGGGTCAAGTCTGAGAGTCGACCATCTATAGTGGGTTTAGCTGTAGACTTTTACTGTTTGTAAATGATCAGCAAAGAGACAGAGACATCTGAAGGATTAAAATATTGGACATGATTTTGATTGGTTGGGGGACGTACTGACTGTCCAATCGGAAGACGAGTAGAAGCAGGCATGTAGCGACAAAAGTGTCTCGTTTCTTCTACGGGGTGCTTCTTAGTAACAAACGGATCGTGTCTTGCATGAAAACAACACAGTATGAATAATAATATCTTTATGAATACATTCCCCTTTAACTTTTTATTACCTTCCTATTTCTTTTTAACAAGGCAAAAAAAGTTTTTTATTATATGTAGAATAATGGTTATATATATATATATATATATATATATATATATATATATATATATCCCAATGTCCCAATAGTGGATATATTGGTGAATCTGGAAATAATTTTAGATTTCGCTTCAACAACCATAAACTAACCATACGTCAAAACAATCCTTATTCCCCCATAGCTGAACATTTTAATCAACCAGGACACTCATTAGACAACTGTAAATGTGTATTGATAGATTCTGATTTCAGTTCCACATACACACGCAGAAAAAAAGAAAAGTACTGGATTTTAAAATTAAATACATATAAACTAGGGTTAAATAAAGACTCGGGTATTTTAAATCTTTATAAATATTTCAATAGTTAAACAAAAAATATATTTTTTAAACAACATCTATAATATTTCTACAGTTAGATTTACATTAGAAACTAGAAAAGACTACCCCAGTGAGCGAAATAAAGGGTTCAGTTCGACATTCCAACTACCTGAAAAAGGCCGGAGCGTACAACGACCGAAACGTTGTAATAAATATGGCGACAAAGATGGGGACAATAGTCCGAATAATGTAAATAGTGTACATAATACCTCATCTCAGAAATATAGATAGTTATTGAAAGGCCGAAACTTTGTAATAAATATGGCGACAAAGATGAGGACAATAGTCAGAATAATGTAAATAGTGTACATAATACCTCATCTCAGAAATATAGACAGATACTGAAAGGCGGAAACTTTGTAATAAATATGGCGACAAAGACGAGGACAATAGTACTTCCTCCTTCATAAATACTAACCTGCGAGACTTCCTAAGCGAAGCAGTGTAACCTGAACGGGGATAGCCTTGATTTTCTCTTTTAGTTCAATCTACGTCATATCTGGGTGGTTTCATGTGGAGCCCTCCCCTTGGTTAGGATAGACAAGCTTTTGTGTACCTGGCTAATGTGGGTAAGTGTTGTTCATGGCCTGTTCCCGGCTACATCTTTGGTTATGAGATTCCCAACCTCGCCAGTTTGTTTTTGGCCCATTTTTATCTCGACTGGGTCAGCTTTTTCTTTCCCATGTCCGTATATATTTTCTCCTTTTCCCACTCCCTTAGCGAGAGAGCTTCTTGATTTTGTCCAATGGGCAGAATACAGCGGCCTCTCTGTTTTGAGGGTTGGACGGGCCCTACTAACATCTGTTATGTTTAGTTTATTTTGCGTTTATATTTAGTTTGTTATTGGGTTCATCTCTACCCGTCTCATTCTTCATGATTAGATTTTTATATATAATAATTTATTATCATTAAATTTTTATGGCATGGGACGCGTTTTGTAGGTCTCCCTTGAGAGAATGTGATATTATGGTGTCTGGAGGATTGATTGGTGACGGACAAGTTTTTGTGGTGAATGGGCAAATTGTAATGAGCGAATGGGTCGTGAATCGGATTAGCTAGGTATAAGATAGTTAGTGAAGACCAGCCTTAACCCCTCCTATTTTTAGGCCTTGTGCCAAAATAGTAATTCTTATACAATAAATATAGGCAGTCTAACCTGATATTTCGGACGGACACTTCATCTGCTGACTAATAACACTCTTATTTTTGTATATATGTTCTGTTACTTCAATACACTTGTTCAACCTACCTTTTTCTTTACGTGTCTTTCTTTCTGGCCCCTAAAAGGCCATAACACTTTCTGGAATATCTAAAGAGGAAAGGGAACCTAGAGAATTAAACACTCATAGGACATACTGCCTGATCCCGCGTATGCGGGGGCTAGGTAAATTTGGACCTATGAGCAAAAGTGTACGCCATCCGGTTCCCCACGTTAAATAACTGACCTTGTGTCGCATCCCGCTGAAGTGCCTATGGGTGAATAGCCATAGCGAAGGTAAGAGATGGAGGAAACATCAAATGATTTACTTAGCGGGTTTGTGTGAATGGATGACAGAAGTAACACAAAGAGAGATGGTAAAAGGGCAAAAGGTTATTGAAGCAACAACAGACAGGAAGTAATGATGAGACATGTTCTGAAAGACTTGGCATCTAAAAGAAAGAGAATGATAAATACATTATTATTATTTTCAGTATAGAAAAGAAAGAGAGTAATAAATACATTATTATAATTTTTGGCATAGAAAAGAAATAGAGTAATAAATACATTATTATTATTTTTAGTATCTAAATGAGAAAGAGTAATAATAAGAAAAAGAAAGAGAGTAATAAATACATTATTATTATTCTTTGGTATCTTAAAAGAAAGGGAGTAATAAATACATTATTATAATTTTTGGCATAGAAAAGAAAGAGAGTAATAAATACATTATTATTATTTTTGGTATAGAAAAGGAGAAATAAATACATTATTATAATTTTTGATATGGGAAAGAAATACAGTAATAAATACATTATTATTATTTTTAGTATCTAAATGAGAAAGAGTAATAAATACATTATTATTTTTTGGTATGTTAAAAGAAAGAGAGTAATAAATACATTATTATTATTTTTTGGCATAGATAAGAAAGAGAGTAATAAATACATTATTATTATTTTTAGTATCTAAATGAGAAAGAGTAATAAATACATTATTATTTTTTGGTATGTTAAAAGAAAGAGAGTAATAAATACATTATTATTATTTTTTGGTATAGATAAGAAAGAGAGTAATAAATACATTATTATTATTTTTAGTATCTAAATGTGAAAGAGTAATAAATACATTATTATTTTTTGGTATGTTAAAAGAAAGAGAGTAATAAATACATTATTATTATTTTTTGGTATAGATAAGAAAGAGAGTAATAAATACATTATTATTATTTTTAGTATCTAAATGAGAAAGAGTAATAAATACATTATTATTTTTTGGTATGTTAAAAGAAAGAGAGTAATAAATACATTATTATTATTTTTTGGTATAGATAAGAAAGAGAGTAATAAATACATTATTATTATTTTTAGTATCTAAATGAGAAAGAGTAATAAATACATTATTATTTTTTGGTATGTTAAAAGAAAGAGAGTAATAAATACATTATTATTATTTTTTGGTATAGATAAGAAAGAGAGTAATAAATACATTATTATTATTTTTGATATAGAAAAGAAGGAGAAATAAATACATTAGTATTATTTTTTGGCATAGAAAAGAATGTGATACTTTATCTTTTGGTATATAAAAGAAAGTGAGTAATAAATTTATTATTACTTCTTGGTATCTAAAAGGAAGAGAGTAATAAATATATTGGCAAACTTGTAACTTGGCCAGCAAAAAATGAAAAAAAAGAAAAGAAAAAAGAAAAACGGAGTGTCAAAAAAACGATTTTTCCATTGACAGCGCTTTTGTTTTAACTAACTTCACTCTCCGGCAATGTACGTTTTCATAAAGAGCGATGATTAGAATTGTAATAAAACATTAACATATGATGAAAGTAACATTGTACATATTCTTTGTTATCTGTCGATATTTCTGAGATGAGGTAGTATGGACACTATTTACATTATTCGGACTGTGGATAAAGGCATTAGTTAGATCCAGTGACAGGACCCAAAGAGTATAAGTTCAATACCTGGTTAATGTGGTGGAGAACTTTGAGAGAGAACTAAGCAAGAGATAACTGATAACTGACATCTATTAGACATGGCACGTGGAACTAGAACAGTCTACCCCAGTGAGCGAAATAAAGGGTTCAGTTCGACATTCCAACTACCTGAAGAAGGCCGAAGCGTACAACGGCCGAAACGTTGTAATATATATAGCGACAAAGATGAGGACAATAGTCCAAATAATCTATATTCTTTGTTCTTGAGAATTGCCAAAAATAATAAACACTATTTATTCATTAGACTGTTTATTGAAAGGGGTTGGCAAAACATCGATTCGAACTTTATAAAATGGTAAATAATAAGGATTTCCTTATAGTTAACTCACATATTTTCCTAATTTAGTAAATATTTATGAATAACATTGTCTGCATATTTATTTATTTCTAAATTGGTAAATGACAAATATTGTAATGCTATAGATTTTAATTTTATTAGTATTTAGAATGTTGTAAATATAAATTATTCTTTCAAATAAACTATCTAATAAATAAATAGTATTTAATATTTTCGTTGTAAGTTCTCAAGAACACAACAAATGTATAAATTCACTTTTATCATATATTTAGATTCTAAACATCGTTTTTTTTAAACAACAAACATTGCCAAGGAGTGAAGGTCGTTAAAATAATAATTGAGTCAATGAAAAAACCACAATGGTCAGTACATTGTTATTAATTATAGAATAGATAGATATTAATAAACTAGCAGCATGGCCCGGCGTTGCCCGTGCTTGATTCAAAAATCGCACGACTCATTCAGCAATCGCTCTCACTTGACTTAAAATATTTTTGCCCTTCCGTGCCTTTAAAGGAGTGCCCTTTGACGTGGTGATGTTGCTACATATCTTACTTCTTGTCTATCTCACACTGCGAATTTTTTCTAAGCTCTATACTAAACATTAAATATGTTACGAAAAAAAACTAAACAAAATGAACACAAAACGATCAGCTTTAAAAAAGGACTCGTAACTGGAAAAACCGAACGAAAAAAAGAATGTTAACAACAAATACTTTTTCACACCCAACCGAGTTCTTCAGAATCAGAATCAACGTTGAGTTTAAGCAAGCGAATGAGTCAATTGGAGTAAAGTGCCATGCAGATTTAATTTTTTCCCACTTGTGACGAATGCAGCTATCGATTTTTGTTCATGCTAGCATGCTAGTTAACATTCATGTCAGTCAGCTCTCACGCTGGCCAATAGAATCTTCCTGCCTATTCGTGGCAGCCAGCAATAGGCTCTCTCTCTGGACAGAAGAAAATGGCCGCAAACTATATGAAAACTGAAGTAGAAGCATGAAAAACTCGATTATTTCCACTATCGATGGGAGTTGGAAAATGCAAAGTCGGTCTTGTCCTTCCCGGTAACTTGGAGCATGTGTATGTAAATTGTGGTGCAAATATGTCGAAAATTGCGGCCGTGCATTCGTTACGCACACAAACACATCCTGCCTTTTATAGATAGAGATACGTTATTATTAATCTTTTTTAATTTTGGATAATGTCCAAGGTCTACGAGTGTTATCTACTTTTCATCTGCTTAGTGTTATAATTGAATGTGTATATTTTTTTGACCTTGTACTTATATTAATAAGTTACGTTATTCAATTTTACGAATTGTTTGCTGGGTTATCTAAAAAGAAAATCCACGGGTATCACAAAAGCCTATTTTTAAAAAGAAATGCTGCATCTCTTCAGAGCGTAGGCGATTATGTCGCGCCAGAGATTCGTTTTTCTTTATCTTCTATAAATTGTTCTAACTTCAGGAAAAAGCAGTTCTATCAGTTTCCGTTACCTTCTCTACTGATTTCATTTTACAATATACCTTCTCTAAGAGTGGCTGCATTCCAAATCGAGCGATGCCAGTCTACCGTACTATTTTACATATAGCTGGGGAGAGAAGAGATTAATTCATGCCTTTCTTACTTGCGAGAAAGAGAACGCTGCAGACTAGTTCGAAATTTGAACTCTGTTCATCGAATTCAAAATTCTACGTCGATAGTTACCAAAGCATAATAATATACACAAACGTACTAAAGTGTTTTTAAGTGAATGACATTATTTTTTTGTTTTTGCATTTAAATAATGAAATTCAGTTCATATTATAGGATGAAACGACAAAACAGCAGGCCCTCATATGACGATAAACTAAATCCGGCAGCAAGGCCTCAGATTGGGAGGTTTTGAGGATCGTGGAACCGCTTCTTAATTGCTGTTGTTCTCAGGTCCACCCTGACTCGGGGTGGTAGCATTTGTCAGTGTCCCAGCTATAGTCAAATAATTAACCCCCAAGATGGCGTCAAACCTTTAGGTATTTACTCTGTCTCCCCACTAAGACGAGTTGTGACACAAGGTCTTTTTTTAAGTTGGGGACCCGAGCGCGTACACCCGGACCAGGAACAAAAATTTCCCACAGCCCCCACAACCGTCGTTTGCGCTGGCCTCGGTGCGAACACCGATCCTTCTCTTTGGTGCAGTTGTTCCCCAGGGCTGGGCACCTCGCAATATAATTTTCCTCATTTGCTCCTCTGTCCTTTGACAGAGAAGCCCCTGAGCGCAATCTGCCCAAAGACAGAGACGCAACTGTGATATTATAAATAATGTGTTACAAACTCCTCCAAGCAGGGGTTTACACACTTAAAGATTTTCCAAGAGTAGCTTAGAGGTGGCACGAAGCAGAAAGTAGGGGGCACCCAGTGCGGATCGAACTCACTATTCAGTCGTAAGTGTTCTAGCGAAACAATCTTGCTAACCATTACACCGCCTCGAGGTGCCCCAAATGATTTTCTAAGCGTAGCTTAGATGTGGCACAAGGCCGAAAGTAGTGGGCATCGAGTGAGGATCGAACTTACTCTTAAGTCGTAAATAGATTTAGCGAGGTAAGCTTGCTAACCATTACACCACGTCAAAGTGTCCCTGGCGTCAAAACACTATGAAAGTATAAAAATAGATTTTTATAGGAAAAATACCAGTAATACTGTTGGGATAGTCCATACACCGTGGACACCCCCAAAATATTTAATGAATCAATCGTAGCAAGATTGGCAAATCGGGTCCGTTGAAACTGAATCGACCAATCAGGTCGGTTGATACATATTCCCGCCAAGGCGCAAACTTCGAAACGGAAAGGAACGCGCTGCTTCTTAGAAACTACTCAGTTTGCACGAATATCTGAATCGACAAACACATGTTTCGTCGATCAGCGAAATGTCTCTCCAAGTCTATCTCTATGAAACTCAGCTAACCCGAATACGAGAAACAAGGAAAACTCCTTTCTATAAGCAAACTCATCGAAAAACGCCTGAGATAATATAATATAAAAGTTGATTTCTTCCCATTCAGCTACTACCAAAGAAATATTGTCTTATTCAACTTAAAGGTACGACTTATCTTTTTCCTTTAATTGCACACACACACATTCTGTACGAACAATTAACCTCAACCGAATCGACCTGATACGAACGAACGATCTATTAACCTTCCGTTCATTCATGCCACATTATTTCAAATCACAAAACTTGTATATAAGATGTATAATAATTATTGAATTTGTTTTCTCGTTCAAAAATTGTGTTCTTATTGTTTGTTCTTGTTCTATGTTGCACAATTTACGTTGAACAACTTCTCTCTAAAAAATTGTTTGTGAAAAAAAAAGTAAGACGCAAATTACCTGGCCTCATGATTAAACCCTGTGTATTCACTGATTATAATATAAATTCATTGATCTTTCCACTACAATACATTTTAAAAAAAATATTACTATCAATGTATTATTGAAGAAAATATTACCAGCAATACATTTGACTTTTGACAAAAAACATTTTTACAAAAGTAGGTCAGTGAAGCCTGATCTACAATTTATTTCTTACAAAGAAATACATATTCCATTCATACGGACTAATACAGAAATTCTTGTCGTTACCGTAAACAAAATAAACCAAAACATGACAAAAGGTTATTTTTATTATATAGTTTTCTGTCATTAGTCAATTCATTAGAAATGACTGTTCAATCTCAACCACAGTTTGAGAGTAAAAATAATTTTACTTATATGAACTAACTCACCTTCTCCAGTAAAATGAACAATCTCCTTGGGACTGTCTACACCATCAAGCAAACATTAACGATACGTTTGGCTTTGATTATTGTATTTGACTATTCTTATCGTTTAATTGTGTATATTTGTTGAAAAGCAACAAGAAAAATTATCTGAAAATATACTTTATTTTGACAATTTTTTGTTGGGTGGCTACTCAATCGTAGACAGTAGAGTAATAAACGC
>OZ038504.1:77147361-77174861 GCA_964036315.1 Acanthosepion esculentum | reverse complement strand
TGGTAAGAGGGTGAGAGTGAGAAAAATAACTTCAGTCACCAATGAATATATATATATATATATATATATATATATATATATATATATATATATATATATATATATATATATATATATATGGTGTGAGAGTGAGAAAAATAACTTCAGTCACCAATGAATATAGATAGATAGAACCTTTATATACAGGGGTTGGACAAAATAATTGAAACACTTATTAAATTCAAAGTAAATTTATTTAATATTGAGTTGGTTCTCCTTTAGCCTCACATACAGCTTTAATACGTCTAGGAATGGAATCATACAGCTTCCTGACTTTGTCCATAGGAATTTTCAGTCATTCTTCCATTAACACCTGCTCCAGCTCTTTAAGTCACGATGGTGGAGGATAGCCGCTCCTAACTTGTCGCTCTAAAATGCACCACAAATGTTCAATAATATTGACATCTGGAGATTGGGGAGGCCACTCCATATGTCCAAACTCACTTTCATGCTCTTCATACCAATTCTTAACCACTCAAGCGGTATGTATTGGAGCATTATCGTCTTGGAAGATGCAGTCACCATCATGGAATAAAGTCTTGGCCATTGGATGAACATGATCTCTGAAAATGTTCAGGTAATCTTTGCTGTTGATTCTACCATATAAGGCAACTATTGGACCGAGGCATTTCCATGATCTGGCGGCCCAAACTATCACTGATCCACATCCATGCTTCCCTATTGGAAGAAGACATTCAGGGTTGTAAGCTTTGGGCTGCCTCCACACATAAACTCACTCTGAAGTTGGGAAAAGAAAAACTGGACTCGTCTGAGAATATGACTTACTTCCATTGGTCTGCAGACCGGGCATTGTGATATCTGCACCACTTCAACCTCTCCTGAATGTTGTGAGTGGAGAGAAGAGGTTTCCTTACGGCGGCGCTTGCATGATATCCAGCTTTATGTAGCTCACAACGAATAGTTTTAGTAGAAACTGGACTATTCAAATGATTATTCAACTCAGCAGTCACTTTGACCGCATTTGTCCGATGATTTTTGCCAAATTGTGTTTCAATGCACGTCGGTCCCTGTCAGTATGTTTGCAAAACCGGCCCAACTTGCTATGGTTGCTAGAGGTTGTGCCCTGTTTCTCGAATTGCGTCATAGTTCTTGATATGGCAGCTCTTAAAAAACCAAACAGTTCAGCAACCTTAGTGATCGAGGCTCCTGCCATGCGAGCTCCAACAATTTGCCCTTTTTCAAACTCGGAGAGGTCACGCATTTAGCTTAAATTTTAGTAAATTCTAAAAATAAATAAGACAAAGACAGTAAATTAGATAAATATACATATTTACAATAGATATAACCTGCAATTTCGAAGTTTTAAATGAAGTTCTTAATATATGATGTGAACCCGAAGTAGGGGCCACGGAAGGAAAACACGGAACACGAGTTAGATGTAAGAAAGATATATTAAACAGAAAAGTTACAAAGAATAGTGTAAGCAGAGCTTACTATCCAGTGGTGTCCGATATTGGTATCGTACGCGGCTGCGCATTACTGGTGCTACGATATTTACCCCCCCCCCCAACCCGCACACACACACGGGTCGAATGTGGCAGAGGGCCGGTTTAACGTGGTCTTACCGCCCAATTACAACCCGTATACACGAGTTTAGGGACTGTCTACCTCCCCGGACGAAACTTTGCCCTGCGGCAAAGCTTCGTCCGAGTTCCTCTCTGCCAAACAGAGAGTTTGACAGCAGAGCACCATTACTGGTGCGACTCCCATGATACTACCATTCACATAATAATATAGTACTGGGAGAGTCCATGATGTAGGGAAGTATCGGTCTCACAACAATATAATAGGTCTTTCAAATATAGGAGTTGAATTTGCACTTGTTCCAATTATTTTGTCCAAACCCTGTATTAATGGAATTGTTATGAATAATCATAAAATAAAACAAAATCTTAATCTAAGAATGAATAAAATCATGTTGAAAATTTTTTAACCAATATAAAATACAATTTTCTAGCATATTTCGGTATTAAATGACCAACAGTTGGTTGGTATACCGTAAGAGAAAACAATGAATTAATCAATCCGTCATAAATTTTCAATTAGATTCAGATTGGGACGTTGTGAAGGCCATGGTAAAACGTTTATATATTCTTATTCTGAAGATAATTCTAGGTTAATTTATGAGCAGAGATGGCCAGACTGGAAAAGATATGTCAGAGTAACGTCAGCTTCTACAGCAAGTTCAAGATTTAGTTATCGATGGTTGTATTCATCTTCCTCTACGACTTGGACACTTTCGGTTGAGAAAGGGGAACAGGATCCAGGCGTGATGTTTATCCCCATCTTTTAATGACAGCACAAAACCAATAACTATGTACGGAGCAAGTTCAGTAGTCTCATGGGCCGACAGAATCTTTCCTTACCATTGTTAAGAGTCGGAAGATGGCATGGTTTGTCCGTGTCACACTGGATAACAGTCTCTGCAAGACCATCATGCAAGATACTGTCGAAGGCGGACTCAAGCAGGAGCGAAAATGCAGACGTGGTCAGACAATATGAAAGAGTGGACGAACATGACAATTCCAGAACTCCTGAGAGTCACCCCTAACAGATCATCCAGAGGTTGGCTGTTTCTTTTATGTCCCCCCACGACGATTGAAACAGTTGATGGGCTGATGATTGTTGTCATGGAATGATTGGCTTTGTAGCCTTTGCTGTTCCCTAATCTTGGAGAAAGACAGCTCTGAATTCAAAACTGCTTCATAGTTTTTAATAAGCATTAAAAGTTTTATTTGGCGAAAGCTACAATCATGCTACTCTCTATGATAATCCAACCGACAGTAGTAATGGTAAAACAGACGAGTTCCTTAAGCATTACTCCACACTGAAATATCCTAACCTTAGACAAGGCTACAATGACGGAGCAGCAACTTATGATCGAACTCACTACATAGCTAAGTTTGGTACATAACCATAAATATTGGTCATTTAGATCCGTGATTTTCAATGTGTATCTTGACCCATTTTTGGGCATAAGAAATTGTTAAAATGGGCCTGGATTTGAAGATTGAAAAGGGAGTAGACTTCCTACCTCTCTATATTTCTGGGATGAGGTATCATGTACACTATTTACATTATTCGGACTATTGTCCTCATCTTTGTCGCGATATTTATTACAGTTGGACATTCCAACCACCTGAAGAAGGTCGGAGCGAACAACGGCCGAATCGTTGTAATAAATATGGCGACAAAGATGAAGACAATAGTCCGAATAATGTAAATAGTGGAGTAGACCTACGCTTGCAGTTGGATTAAGGCTTGGAACTCCAACTTGATTTGACACCAGGAGCAGTGTAGTCATTAGTCACTGTTATATTTTCTACTGCATTTTGCTTTTGTAAATAAAACGTATTTCCTGTTACATGTAATTTCTATTTGTTTTGTGTCAACCTGAAATTATCTTGACGCCACAAATGGACCACAAGAGAGAAAAGGTTGATACACCTTAATTTAGTTTGATAGTTACTTATTTAATTCATTTTAGTAGATTTTAGGAGAATGTCGTTGAGCTTAGCATTGCTCTAAAAGCAAAATGGAGTTTAGCATTCGAATAACATTAGGATGAATATACCTTTTATTTCAACGCAACCTTCAATGACAAAAGCGAAAAGACGTTTTTAGATGTTCTCGACTTCGAAGATCTTACAGTAAATGAAAATGGAGAAACTTTTGAAAAGCCCCCAAGTGCCTTTTGCAGTGTGCAAACAACTCAGCAAACATAGAGGAGGCGACGAAGAATCCAAAGTAAAACAAGCCGACTTGTTTCGGATTGCAAAAAATAGACGAGCTTTACAGAGAGAGCCAAATTTACCCGGCGATCTGTATTCTATTTAGGCGTCCACTTGTTTATTTTGCTTAAAAGCACGATTTGCACAACTAATGGATCAAGACTGGTTTCAACATTCGCAACACTGCAAGGATGACTACCTAATCCCTGTTATAGTCTCTTGACCAGTGCATGAACAATTACGCTCAGACTCTTAGTCATTGTGATTTATGACCATGCTCACACATATAATGACTGCTCTCCAAAACGTTTTCGTCTACCCAATTTCAATCGGCCACTCTATTACAAATCGGAGATGCCAAAATCAAACAAATACGGCAATTTATATATCTGGGAATAGTTTTAACAGAAGACACAATATGAAACAACAAAATCTGTAGGCGCATTTGGATAGCGAAAGATGCCTTCCAAAACCTAAACGAAGTATTAAGAAACCGGAAAAGACGATATTATCAAGAACTGCTTCTTTTTTTTTTCTTTTTTTAAAAAATGTTTTTAGAATAGACTCCCGCTCGTAGGCTTCCCCGAAAGCTAAATTTATAATCTCTTCTAGGGTTGTTATCCATTCGCTATAACCACATAATCTTCGCTTACTTTTCTCCCTCTTACCTTCATATCGCACACTTCATTAAGTAAGCCTCTTCCTTGACAGGCTCTTCAGCATATATAAAACTAAAATCGACCATACTGATGTTCGTAACCGACTCACATGTTTAGAAGGCTAACATTCTAACCCGTGACCCATATACACTCTCTATATAACATCTTTTTTCAATATTCCATTCAAATCGACTGATTGTTCCTGTTTCATGGCTTTGCATCTATTGTTTATTTGAGTCGCAATCAGAGACTGTTAACACATTGACTGCCAACCACAAGATAACACGTCCTGGGTACGAGGTTAAACTGCATCCAACAGCAAGGCCTCTGATGAGGAGGTTTTAAGGAAGCGTGGAACCACCTCTTAATTGCTGATGTTCCCATGTCCACCCTGACCCGAGGTGGTAGCACCTGTTGGGGTCCCAGCTTTGGGAAAATAGTGAACTTTCAGGTCTTTTCCAGCACATTGAAACAATGATGTTGCCAGCTATACGTTTTTGATATATTTAGTAAATACTGGACCTGGCATTAAATAACCCATAGTGGTTGATATGCCATAAAACCCCAAACAACCAAACAACCAACCACAAGATAACTCATACGACTTTGAACATTGTGGACTGGCGCTAGAGAATCTAAAATAAAGTACCAAATAACAGAAACCACATCACTTGAGGACTACCAACAACAGCGAAACTAAAATGGATAGCACATGTAACGTGAAGAAAGAAAAATGGCATAAAATGTTGACATTTCACATTACTTCAAATAAAAGGTGAAGAAGGAAGCCCCCATCAGTAATAGAAAAAGCGATAACAGCTACTAGATGTAAAAACATTATTTTCCTGAAAATCTGTGTTAAGAGAAAGATTTTATAAAATTCAAACATTACTGACTGCTCGATCAATGAATGCCAAATGTTTCCTTGTAAGGAAACGGCTGATACTAACATTAGCGTTACCATCTGTAACCTTGGGATTAAAGTAAGTTATTTTTTCTAAATAACCACTGTGTTTGGAATGCCATGCCATCTTTTAAGCTTTATACTTATTTGCTGGATTATTTTTGTTTTAATTGAAATATTTTCCTACCTCACATTTCTTCCTATCTCCGAGTCTGATACAATTTACAAATTCTATTCCCTTTCCCTGCTGGCTGCGTTTATCTTATCAAGAAGACGAACTGCAGGCGTTTTGTAACAGATTGACATGACTACTTTAAAAAGGGTACGGATGAGAATTTGACGCACTACGTGGTTATATGTCAAGATTTCGGCCCGTGAACTCCGGAGTAAACTGTTGCTTAAACCTTCACAAAATGCATTAAAGAACTGTCATTTTTGTTTTGCTCTTTGGAGAGAATCAAAACTGGATTTCCCCGAAGAAAAAAAAAATTCTTTGTTTTCCGCTTCGAAAGTGGCGTGGTTCAAGGTCATCTCGGGCACAAACATCTGCTACACAAAAGACATTCATCGATTTGAAACAATCCAAAGAGACCTCTTCGTCTTTTCAATACTACGAACCTTTCGGAGATGGGCAATCATTGATCTCTAAAACTTTCTATCACATGTAGCCCTTAGTAAGGTTTTCCTTTTAGCCACCCCTCAGTCTGTCGTCCATTTAAACATCTTTGTTAGATAGGTGGGCCGCCGCTCTCCAATGTCCGTTACACCTTCAATATGTCCTGTGAGTGTCAAGTTCTCCAAGCCGTCATTTCCTCAATATGTGAACCTGAAATTTCAGCTGTCGCTGTCTTTGCTTAAGCGCTCTGTCCACGATATTCTCAGCATCCTTCAGAAGAACCATATTTCTGTTGCTTCCAGTTTCCTCTTCATCTGTAAACAAATAAGTATATATCAGTATAGGTTTACTAAAGCATATACAGCTTGGAGGGGTGAACGATCTATAAAAAAATCTAGAATTTAAATTGATTATTTATTATGCTGTAAACGCAACAAAATTAATACAAATACATGTCAAACGTATGGCAGAAATGGTAAGACATGAATTACAAAAACAATTCAAGCAATCTCTGTACTTAAGTTCATGTATGAATTAAACAAGGACAAAAATCCTGTTACTTGATGTATTGATAAACAATAATGATGATAATAATAATACATTTAATTACCTGTCCATATAAAAAAGTCAACTATATAAAAATACGCATTCTTACCTATAAACTTGAATGTCTTAACTGTTGCAAAATAGCTATTAAACGAAACTTAATCAATCGTGCAAAATCAAATTCTTCAGCAAAAAGCATTCATGACTTTCCAAATTTCGTCGTTGATGAACAAATTAGACAAGATATTAGGAATATAAACATGAATAAAAAAAATCAAATAACTCTAAATACATCAAATTACTATATCCTGAATCGAATGCATCCTAACTAACCATATACAGGCAATTTACCCCACTGAAGATGGTCTCAAATCAGACTAAAAGTAATTGGGAAAATAAAAATTATTTGAAAGAAAATTTTGGTATTTTTCGTAATCAATTTTCTACGGCAACCAATAAATTGATTCATGGACTCGAAAGGAGGAAAACAAAAATGAACAGACATATTACGTCTAAATTATTTAACCGAATCTGTTTGAATATATATATCTATATATATATATATATATATATATATATATATATATATATATATATATATATATATATATATATGTGTGTGTGTGTGTGTGTGTGTGTGTGTGTGTGTGTGTAGAACGAACATACACACACACACACACACACACACACACACACATATATATATATATAGAGAGAGAGAGAGAGAGAGAGTGAGAGAGAGATTTTTGCATAGGAAGAATAAAGAAAGATAGAATAAAGAATAATATATACAATTGTTCATTATCTGTCTCTCTGTCTCTCTCTGTCTATATATATATATATATATATATATATATATATATATATATATATATATATATATATATATATATATATATATATATATATTACGCGAATCATTCATACGAAAAGCAGATAAGGAAGTTAATGATATAAATGGCAACTTCATTATGTGCTTTTCGTATGAATGTTTCACGTAATGTAAATTGCCCCACGTAATTGTTTATATATATATATATATATATATATATATATATATATATATATATAATTTTAGTAGAACGAAGTATAGATAAACACACCATCTCTGTACACTGACGTCAGGGAAATGCTGAAACCTCTATCAGTTTCTGTCTATATTCTGAGATGAGGTATTGTAATTATTTACATTATAGTTTCCTTTTTGTGCTTACTATCAGCAATTATTGATTGATTTGTTTTTAACGATGTATCGACTCCTTATGGGTCATTAAATGCCGAAATTTAATTTTCTTGAGAGCTTTGATATAATTTCATATTGTTGGCAATTTCTTTTTTACAAAAATATATCGCTTATATTTTTACTATAAAAATGTATTTTTCACTAGGAGGCTTCTCCCACTCGCTGTCGCTTCACAAAGTAAGATATATTCACTACTGGAAATATTTGAAACAAAATTTTAAATAAACTTTTCATTCAAAAGTTGGTTTGTTATAGTTAAAGTAAGTTTTACAAGTAGATGCCAACTTGCTGAAGGCCAAGTAAAATGTAAATTTCAAACATTTTTGCACTATATAAGGCAATATTTCTAAACAAAATTATTTTTGATATGAAAATCAAAACAATCCTTGAATGAAAGAAAACTAACGAAAGACAGTTAATTAATGAAATATACATTTTTAAATCAATATGTAAATTAGATAAACCTGAAAAGAGATATCACCTATAAGTAGACAATATATAATACAGATATTAACATTTTAAACTATTATGAAGTAGTTAGAGATTCGTCTCCGGCTATGCTGGTAGAACACTCTTTCTTCGGGCGAAGAGGAACCCAGACGGGGCTATGCCAAAGAGCGGAGCCTCGTCTGGAGTGGTAGACAGCTACCCGATCCCGTTTTTTACGGGGAATTTTTGCCTGAACTTACGGGCTCGGAAACCCGACTTTAAATTCGGCCTTGTGCCACATCTGACAGCGTGAGGCGGTTGGCATATATACTATTATAAAGTAGAGTTGGGGCTTTTTAACTCCGGAATTCGTTGGATAATTGCCCTCCAATTTCGCATTTATTCATATAGATTCCATAATCTAAATTTTACTTAATTAGCTATTATGTTTCTCTAACTCTTCAAATGTTGAATGTATGACTGAGATTCTAATTTCTATTTTCCCAACTTTACACTATATTAATGTTATCTTATAAATCGTCCCCTGTTCTGTCACCCATGAAATAAAAATAATAGTTTGTACAAAAAAATAAGGATCTACGTATATCATATCGTCTTTAAATTAAGTGGCAGCAGAAGAATTATAGTTGAACTTTTCAAAGGTAAGCTTAAACATTAATAAAATACTTAAATGCAGCGATCAATTTTGAGTTCTTCTGTAGTTTATTGATGCCTATTGTATCTATTCCTTCCCAGGATTGTGATGATGGCCAAACCAAGAAACCTTCGCAGGCGTTAGTTTAAATGCCGCCCCATAATAACACCTGCACTGAAAATTTGGATGCAAAAGGAAAATAAGAGTTAGCCCCCTTGAACCATGAAAGCAACGATAATGTCTAGTATAATATATTAATATATATTTTTAACCTCGCATAATCTGTCAACACTTAAACTGAGCTCAACGAAAATCGTTCCCAGTGCTTAATTTTTCTAGGGCTTTTTATTGAGCTATGAATCATTGAAATCAGACCAGTGGGAGCGGAGAAGTTGCTTGGACACACATACACACACTGTAGTTTATATATAAGATGGTGGTTGTTTGTTTGTTTGATAGATCACTATTTGCGTATAGCTGGGACGATAACAGTTGCTAACAGCCCAGGTCAAGGTGAACCTGGTAACTAAAGTAATTAAGAAGTGGTTCGACGTTCCTCAAAACATCCAATCTCCCGATCAGAGGCCTTGCTGTCGGATGTAGTTTATCGTCATACTCAGAAATGATGAACAGAGAAAAGCAGTGCTCTCACAAGCATATATAATGGTTTGGCAGAGTATAGGTCAGGAGAGACAGAGACGTACTTTAGTAGGGACTATAAATGACAGGGCGTGTGAAAAGCTATTATTGCCTGCGTCCTGGGAGCAACAGCAATTAAGAGATAGTTTCACGCTCCTCCAAACCTCCAATCTCCCGATCAGAGGCCTTGCTGCCGGATGTAGTTTATCGTCAGACCCAGGACTAGCTATCAACATTGTGCTATCTACATATCTAATATTGTTCCGATTGAGGTTGGGAATAATGAATCCTGGTAAGAATTTCACTCAGAATCACCTCACCGTAAAGTTTGTATAAATCTGATGAGAAGCATAAATAAAATTTGACCAATTGGACCGAAGCGTTGTTCAGTGAGTTAGGCTTCAACTTGTTCCAGATAGATAGTAGTGTTCGGCTAAGGCGCCGAATCCATAAAGTCACGGACAACAGTTGTCAACAAAACATAGTGACGGTTACTTGTGGATTTACCATGGAGCGGAGTGTGTTTTCATGGCACGAGTTCAGTATTATGCCTAAACACGTCCGCGACTGGTGACTACTTCGGTTTACCGCTTTGTGATCATGTGTACCAATTCATGGACTCCATGTACCCCAACATCGATGGATATAGACCAAGCTATCAGATCCAATTTGTCCACAAGTGGTTTGAATAGCAGGCTGGAGATTTTCGACCATTGGCGTGGCCATCACGTCCACCTAACATGAGCCGAATGAAACATCTATAGGATATGATGGACTGGTCGATTCACACGTAAAACGCTTACAAATAAAAGTGAATTGTGGACGGCTGTCTAGACGCTATAAATTAAAAGCTCTCTAAAGCTCTAATGACCACTGGTTGTGTTGATGTGTTGTATTCTCCCAGCCCGAAATATAATGATTTATTGAGAGCAAATTAAATGGAAGCACACGTCTGAGATGAAGGAGCACCCAGTGAGAATCGAACTCACTACTCAGCCGTAACAGATTGAGCGAGACAAGCTTGCTAACCATTAGACTATATAAAAATGCTCCCACTCTCCAACCAAGATTATAGCCGGGATTATTCTAGTCTAGACCTTTATATAGAAGGGCTATAAATCGGTCAGCTTATATCCGCGGTCACAATTATTGCTTAGAAGACAATGTATTTCCTAAACTAAAAGACAACACTTTCTCTTCCCATGTAATGCATATTATTGTACCCACAGAAGATAATTGGGGGAAAAAACTAGGGATCATGCAGCGTCAGACGTCCGCAGATATTTCTTGAATGTACAGCCAAAATTTAATTCCGATTTCTTAGTATTTAAATTTTTAGCTTATCTTCTGGGTGGCTGAGTGATTTTCGCCAAAATGACTGAGGAGTGAGGATTCTTTTGTTTGACCTCTGTTGATTTTGTTTACAATCTACAGGTCAAATTTTAATATTGATTCTCTGAATGATTACTGTATTATTATTATTATTATTGTTATTATTATTATTATTATTGTTGTTGTTGTTGTTGTTATTATTATTTCTGTCTGTTTGCTTTGTTTTACGAGCTGTCTCCAAGTTTCAATCTGAAACCTCAAGAGTCTGCATGTCAACAGAACATGATTAATGGTACAAATGACATTCCCAGGATTATTTTTTGGAATTGCATGATGTTGAATGATTATGTATAGTAGTTTAAACGTTCATAAAAATCTGTATATGTGTGCACAGATAAAATTTATGTAGCTAAAATGTGTAAGCAGCTTAAATGGAGTTTGAAAGATTAGAATTATATTAATATATTAATATACACAAGTATTGTCAAAAATGCGTTGTGTTCTGTAAATATATGAAAATGTGAATATGCTGATTGCAGCGTTATAGATCCATAACCTCTTCTTCTCTTTTTTATTCTGCTTATTCATCTTCTTCTTCTTCTTCTTCTTCTTCTTCTTCTTCTTATTATTATTATTATTATTATTATTATTATTATTATTATTATTATTATTATTACTGTGGCTGTTGTTATTATTATTATTTGCCTTATTATTATTATCTTTTTTATTTTTCTAATCTTATTCTTCTTATATTCTTTTTTTCTTCCGTTGTTGTTGTTCTTCTTCCTCTTCTTCTTCTTCTAATTATTATTATTATTATTATTATTATTATTATTATTATTATTATTATTATTATTATTCATATCCGACCTCTTATTTTTCTCCTTGTTCTTCCTTCTTGTTCTTGTTCTTGTTCTTCTTGTTCTTGTTCTTCTTCTTCTTTTTCTTCTTCTTCTTCTTTTTATTATTATTCTTCTTCTTCCTTTTAAATTCAAACTTTCAATGTATTGCAAATAATGTTGAATATATAATTAACATATGATTGTACTTTTTTTTTAATAATTTCACCCCAAGCAAGGCAATAACGCCACCGATGCGTAACGAGTCAGTGAATGTTAGCGAATATGAGAAAACTACTATTAAGGAAGAAAGAACAATACAAGAGAATTAAGAAGACGGGATATTGGCATTACACTTAAATTTGTAAAGGTCAAAATTGACTGGAAAGCAAGATACCAGAAGAGAATTCCACAAGCGAAAAGAGCGATAGAAGAAACTCTTAGCATAGAACTTACGGTTCTGTTTAGCCATTTCTACTGTAAAACGATGACACTTTTTTGCCAATCTTGTACTGCACTAAAATTCATAAAGACGAGGTACCATAGAAGAACGATCATCTGAACACTTACCATGGAAGTATTTATGGAAAAAAGTGGCAAGTGACTGAAGTCGAGTTGTCAGCTCAGGATCAAAATTATTCTTTCGATAGATTTTCTTTTTCATTTTATTAATTCAGGAAAGGCAAATGACGGCTTCTGTTAATGGCTGAATAAATCATATGAGCAGGAAAATGCATGCCAATAGGTCCTCATTCTCTTGTGAATGAGAGCCGGTATTTGGTGGGGGTTATGTCTCTCGTACTGGCATAATATTTGTAGCTTTTACGAAAGCACACCAGTTCTGTTGAATCGCCTTCTACAAAATTGTTAGAGGTAATATAATGTGCCTTCAATATTGCAACGAAATGAAGGCATATTTCGAGTTCATTAATCTTCTTCATAATCTAAAGAAATACATTTAATATTCGTGATTAACACTTTCACTGCTACTCATTTGCCCAGTGCTGCCCCCATCCGGCCAGCCATTTTCAGAGTCATCGTCATGCTAGCCGCATTTTCGTCAGGAATATTTTCAAATTAGATACGAAACTACCATGACGTAGAGAAAAATCGAGGCTGACTAATAATTTGCATGATAGAACAGTTAGAATTCCCCGTATTTTACGATAGATGGCGCAACGGGACACTCATACCAGCGGTGTGCAAAAAACGTAGGTTTCCGTATTTGCCAGCTGGAGCAAGATAAGAAAAACGTAGATCTCCGTCGTTAGCAGCGGAAGTGTTAAAAAGAGGAAGACGTTAATCTACACACTAAATGATGGTTTAAAAATAACCATTTTCCTACAAATTACGAGGTTTTATTTCAATATATGTAAGCACCAGGAATCTAAATATCTGGAAAGTGTTTTAATACAGAAAGTCGATGGTGTATTGGAATGACGGAAGATACGCCCCAAATCATTAGCAGCTTTTACGTGGCATGACGGGTCCTAAATGAGAAGGTTTGGATGGGTGGAGCTAAAGGAGTTAGCTCGTCGGAATATTTCCCACGAAACAAAGCTATAGCACAGCGAGAAGCTAGTAACGTTTATTCTCTGAGAAAGGTTGTGTAAGGTGGGAAACGCTCCATCATCCACAAGGCCGCGTAAACGTTTTGAACTCTGTCAAAGCTGGAAAATGATTACAGGGCATTAACAGTTCATATATGACAACAATAACATATTTTTGATCTAATCTAGCTACAGTAAATACAGGTCTAGTCGGAAAGAGCCAGGTACAAGAAGGGTGACTAGTTTTGAATCTTTAGCGATGGTGTGACGACTGGAGATATGAATTGAGCTATAATCTCAATAAACGTTCGAGCCAAAGACCTCATTGAGAGTAAAACCGTTCACCGCGAGTGGGGTAAGCCTCATAAAAATAAGAAAAATACTGCAATTAAAATACAGCTAGTGCAAAAACAAATCAAATATGGCGTCGTATGTCGCCGGGTAATGAAAGTCTCAGTTATAGGTTACATTTGGTCTTTTGAAAAACTTTCTGGTTCACCTAGACGCCTAGTTGAATTTGCTACTCGTTTATATGTATTCTTTGATTCCAAGAGAACGTGTCTCTGAACCTGACCGAAGATCGGACCATTACTGGTGATTGACGATGTATAATCTCAGTCGAAGATTGACGTCCCGAATAAGGTTGCGATCAAAATCAACTAACACATTTTCATGAATACAAATACTAGTCGAAAAGTAATAACAGAAATTATATCTCTATTGTCATTTTGCTATTTGCCTCGAGACAACTGTCGTAAAAGCTGACATTATCGCAGGTATATGTGTTACGAGTGCGACATTTTAGTCAAGCAGAATCTAAAACAAAGATCGGAGAAAAAAAAGGTCTTCCTGAAAGTTTTAATGGTTGTTGACGCAGAAAAAGATACTGCACGCGTTTCAAACACTGTTTATATTTGGCAAAGCCAGACGCTACTCAAGGAAAGATGAGTACAATAGAAACACTTGCTACTGATTGGATTTCTAAAGTGCTGCTCGGAAGTGACGTCAATAAATATAGCGCGGAGTGACGATGGCAAAGGAAAAATATATTTGCAGATAGGTTTGTATATACCACCTTGTGAGCGATAACGCATAGATTGCACAGGATAATATATATTTTGACCACCTCATAATGTTATGCACACACACACACACACACACGCACATATATATATATATATATATATATATATATATATATATATATATATATATGCTCCTGAAAAATGTATTTCAGTTGAGCTCTCTGGGGAGGAAGTGTGGATTTGTAAAGAGAGACTATTATGGCTAATAATGCAAGACTCTTCGGTAAATCGAATCGAGTTCTCTCAGTGACTGTGTGTTTATCTAAAAATAAATACGCTTAAATTCATCTTCATCCCAAAGGCTTAGTGGTAGAATTCCCGACTGACGCCTATTCAGTCGGGTTTCGATCCTAGCTAGAGGCAACCGGGCGTCTCGCCACACTGATGAGCTGCGAAACAGCCTGTCTGTGGATGACAATATATATATATATATATATATATATATATATATATTTATAAGCATATACTGGGTATAATAGCAAAAATGTCCAAATTATGTAACAGCATGGGTTAATTGTCCATCCCACAAAATATTTAATATCTAAAAAACACCAGACGAATTAAGTTTCTTTTTTTCCAGGTTTTCTGATAAGACTTTTATTCATCTAGATACCATTTGTCGTAAGAATCACTGTAAATCTTTTGACTTATTCAGCGTGAAAAAGAGCAGATTAAAATCGTTTTGTATCAGCTCCACTGTCTTCCCAACTGAGCAATGGTGAGAGGAAAAAGATCATTCAGGCCTTCAGTAATGGTACTAACATTCATATTCTGGCTTCCAGCTTCAAAGTCCATTCATGAACCATCCAGAGAACGGTGAATGAGTTTAAAAAAGAGGGAACAGTAGAGAGGAAAACTTGATCAGGAGGTCATAGCAAAAACAGTGATCATCATTTCAACTTAGAGCTAAATACATTTTTATTTTTCAAAATAGAGTCTAATAGTGTTATAAAAACATCTGAGAATTCCGGTAAGATATCTTTAATCATTTCTAAGATACAACGGTTCAAAATTTAATCTAACAATTAAACAATGTTGCTGGAAAAGAAAATTTTGTTGGTACATCCGGTACATACATACATATATATATATATATATATATATATATATATATATATATATATATATATATATATATATATATATATATATATATATTATTAGTAGTAATCTTGTAAGTATAAGAAATTATACTCGTTTGGAAAACCTTCGGTGTCTTGATTTGTAAATAATCAAACCAATACCAAAGAGGAAAAGAAAAGGTATCAAAAAAGAAAGAACCAAGAACATGTACGTTAGCCGAAAATAATCGTCTGGCATGCAAGTCCAAGGCCCAAAGAACAAAACCCCGATACGAGTACGCAACGAACTCAATAAAGTGCAAAATACAATAAGTAGAGCAGACTTAGTTAAACCTAGAGAGCCAGAAAAACCTTCCCTGACGATCCGCTAGGGTGAAACCTTGGTAGGTTTGTCTGGCTCTCTAGGTTTAACTATATATATATATGTATATATATATATATATATATATGTGTGTGTGTGTAAATATTCTTAGAGCGTATATGGAGAAGAGATAAAATTAATAAAAAGAGACAATATCCAAATAGTTACAAGCACTTTCAAAACCATTATGTATAAAATCAGAACTAAAAACACCCATAGCGATAAAAATTCAGAATGAATAAGCATATATAAAATAAATTGCCAAAACTGTCCCTCGCAATACATTGGAAAAACATGCAGAAATTTTAAAAAAATCATGTTTATGAACAAAAAAGAAACTTCATACATAACAATTTGACAAATTATACCTATATTAAATTCGACCATAATTTTGATCTAAAAAATTCCACACTCATCAAAAGAGACAATATTCAGAAGGAAAATTCTCAAAAAGTGCCTCCATCGAATATTATCAAAATCTACGCCCCGGTTTTTTCCCACTCTCACCTTTCCTAAAAGAATTACTACTTTTCCAAGGCAACATCCACAAAAACAAATATGTTGATAAAACAAAAGAAAACAGTTAAAGCCATCACTCCAGCCTTTGAAGGTGTAAAGCACATACGGTCATCTCATACGAAACAAACTTATCACAATCCAAACAATATTCATAAAAAAAAACAACAAATTATTGAATATTACTCGCACAATTTACTTTTTACCAGACTTTGAATTATGTCACTTTGACTTTCAGCCAACTGATTAACATTCATGAACGTTCTTAAATTCAAAAGCCTTCATAAACCAATGACATCCTCACTTCAGTATATAAACACGTGCAGCATAATAAATCCTACATTGCCTTGATAAAGTCTCTCAGAGGACGAAACACATCGGCTATAGTTATTCCTCTAGTCTCCTTTTAACCATATATATATATATATATATATATATATATATATATATATGCTACGCCGACTTCATCTTAACATCAAGAAACTCATTGCAGAACTAGAAAGGATTATTATAAAAATAAATAGACATAATATTTATATTATTCAATGAAACATGTTTGAATGAAGATATATATATATATATATATATATATATATATATATATATATATATATATATATATATATATATAGGTGACTATACTCGTGTCGAAAAACCTTCGAATTCTTGATTTGCCAATAATAAAATCAATCTCGATGGGAAAAAAAAGTTTTAAAATAGAAAGAAAGAGGGGACATGAAAGTCTGTCGAAAATAATCGCAAAGATACAGGTTCAAGGCCCAGAGAAAAAAAAACCCGACACGAGTAAACAACTAACTAAAGAGCTCGATACAAACGTAGAGCAGACCTAGTCAAAACATAATGAGCCAGATAATCCTACCAAGATTTCTGACGATCTGCCTAAGTGAAACCTTGGTAGGTTTGTTTGGCTCATTAGGTTTTGACATATATATATATATATATATATATATATATATATATATATATATATATATAGGCAGCATATATACATTCAAACATGTGTCATTAAATAATATAGACATATTATGCCTATTTATTTTTATAATAATCGTTTCTATTTCTGTAATGAGTTTCTGGGTGTTAAGATGAAATTCATCAAGGAAGGCGCCGTAGTTTATTCTTACACAAGTACTTTCGATCATCCTCCGTTTTGAATTGAAAAGACAAGTTTATTGTAACTGTGATCGTTGTGATGATGATTTTTTATTATTAAAAAAGCGTGAACTTTTTCTGTTCTAATTATTTCGAAATGTTTAATTTATCCTTTATAGCTTTGGATTGTTTGCAACACAAGCGTCCCAATGTAAGGGAGATAACACGAACTGATGGAAATGTAACACGACATCAAATGTTCGTTATATTCAACTCAAAACGTAGCTGCTGCTACACTCGTAATCAATGAGATTAGAGAACTAGAAAGGATTATAATAAAGATAAACATAATATGTCTATATTATTGAATGAAATACACACACACAAACAAATATATATATATATATATATATATATATATATATATATATATATACATCTTCATTCAAACATGTTTCATTGAATAATATAAATGTTATGTCTAGTTATTTTTATAATAATCCTTTCTAGTTCTGCAATGAGTTTCTTGATGTTAAGATGAAGTCGCCGTAGGTTATATATATATATATATCTATATCTATATATATATATATATATATATATATAAATCGACTCCCCATGAAGAATTATTACCTGTAGAACAACATTTCCGCACAGAAAAACACGACTTCAAAAGCCATGCCAAATTCTCTATAATTGAGAGAATAGAAAAGTCCAGAGCAGATAACATTAGAATGATTTTAGAGTTCCATGAAAATAAGTGGATACGCCGTTTAAAAACACACTATTCGGCCGGGCTAAACCATAAATTTAACAATATAGATAGTAGTAATACATAACCCTACAAATCAAAACCTACCCACATTTCTCACCCAGACAAAACAGACATGCTTACGGAGGTGTTGAGGCCTCACACTTATACACACACCCACATGAATATACACACATCATACTCACTCACTCCCTAATGAGCCAAATTATAACACCCACCCACAGCAATATACACGCTTACACATATCATACTCACTCACTCCCTAAGAACCAAATAACACACACACACACACACACACACACACACACACTTAACAGAGACACATCCCCTCTTCAGTTACCAATAAAACTGCCAAACTGACCAAGGGAATTCAAAGCAGCATGAATCCATCCAGCTCTTATCTCAAATAACAACTTAAAAGAGACTGTTTGACCAACACAAGGAATGTTAATAAACTCATGTTAAAAAAATAAAAAAAACAAATGAAAACTACAGACAAAAGTTCATTTTCTCCATCAAGACATTCATTTCTGTAGTTTAGTGTTACCAGCTAGCAGAAATATTTTTTCTCCTGATGATGGCCTAAATGAAATAATAATAATAATAACGAAAGAATATCAATCTACAACCCAGTGTTTCTGAAGATTTTAATTTTTTTAATTAATTAATTTTTTTAATAATTTTTATCGTTCAAAAAAAAAAAAAAATATATATATATATATATATATATCTCACAATATTGTCGTATAATAATATGTTGAGGAAGTGAAACTCCAGGAGAAAAAAAAGCAAGAGTTTTAAATGTCGGATGAACTCATCAGCATCAACGCCCATCCACCCTAACTATGGGTTAAATAGCCTCATCAACCTGCAATTGTCAAAGCATGGATTTTGCAGCAATGTATAACAAGAAAATAAATAAGAAACCCTTAAGAAAAGAAACTTCAATTTTCAACAAAGTTTTGTTCAATAGATCTAACACTCGAAAAAACAATACTTAATTAATTAAGTTAATTTTTCCTTTGTTTAAATACTTTGGGAGAATTAGAAGAAAATCTAATTATTATTAGATTATTTTTTGCGTTAAAGCAAAGCTCTTCAGTAAAATGAATGGAACACATCGGTTGTTTGGCGTTTGTTTACATTTGTAAAAACAATACGCTAGATTTGGCTGACATATTCTCTCGAGTGAAGATAGCACTGTGGTAGAGACTCTGACTGACACAAAGCGGTTGGGTTTCAATATGGACTTGAGGCATTCGGTTGTCTGGTCGCACGTAAGATATGTGATACAGCGAAACAGTACTGTCTGCGAATGACATATATATATATATATATATATGAATTAATATAGTTTTAAGACGTGGTATATTTATGGGATAAAGTGCTCAATATCAGAGATAGAGCGTATGTAAATATATTATAAACGTGAACACTGAAGTCAATACTCAGAGGCAACAGGCTGTTTCATGATAAACATCATGCGTTCCACATAAAATAGCCCGCAAACTAAACAGAATTTTAACTCCACTTCACGGCACTATTAGTTCATAACACATAAAAAATTAGGGCGACCCCCTAAACAAATTAAAAAACATAGACATTAAAAACAAACATATGGCTAGTTTAGATATAAAATTACTGTACACAAACGTCGCCATAGAGAAATGCTTAAATCTACTAAAAAAAACCCTAACAAAAGCAAAAATGACTTCTATCTACTCACAAAATCATAAAAATATGCATACTAATTACCTAGCAATGTTTCTTTACTTTTGATAACCAAAATTACAGACAGAAATTTGGTTTACCAATGGGATCTCCTCTCATGGGCATTCTTGCTTGTCTATTTTTAGAATTTTTAGAAAGTGACTCATTCAAAAATATTCTTCCTACAAACTCTTCATATTTCAGATACATAAACGACTCATTATTAATATATCCAAAGAAACACCAATTTAACGGATCTTCTCTCCAAACTTAACAACGTTGAACCTACAATAAATTTCACTTTCAAAACTGAAACCAACTACACTCTTCCGTTCCTGGACATTTTGTTACATAGAAACTCAATTTTGACGTTTACAAACAAAAATGATCTGATCAGTTTCTACTCAAACCACTCTTCTAAAATTAAATCTGGAATTATTATAGGTTTATATCTAAGAGCATTAAGAATCTGCAGTCCCCAATATTTACTTAAAGAAGAAACATACATAGAAAACAGATTCAAAATCCTACAATACCCATATCATTTCATCCACAACACAAGAAGAAAAGCATGCAAAATAGACAATCGAAACAAAACTAATAACATAATCCGCAATAGTAAATTACATGAAAACAGATACATAATACTACCGACCAACTCTGTCACGTCCATTGTCCAGAATAACCTATCCCATCTAAATAATCTTAAAATAGCCACAAACACTTCCAAACCCATTATGGATATACTTAGATCTTCAAACACTAATAGCAATAATATTTCTGAAGCAGGCATTTATAAAATAAATTGCCAAACTCTTCCTCCCAATATGTTGGAGAAAAAAGTAGAAATTTTTAAAAATTAATTTATGAGCACAAAAGAGACCTCACAAAAACCAATTAGCTAATGCACTAGTTATACAAAGAAATAAATTCAACCACAATTTTGATTTAAAAAATGCTACACACATAAAAAAGAAAATAACTCACTCAGAAGGAAAATCCTCGAGAGTGCTGCCATTGAATATTACCCAAATATTAATCTACGCCTAGGCTTTGTTCCCTATTTCACCTTTCTTAACAGAATTACTACTCTCCCAAACAAACGTACACAACAATATCGTGAAATCAAAAGAAAATAGTTGAATCCGTGAACACATCAATAAAACGAATATCTCCACACGTGACAGTAATTGACGTAATTTTCAGTTAACAGTATGAAAATAGCGTTCTCTAAATTCTTCCAGTTGCGAAGGACATTTTGTTTTAGTTATTATTAGTTACTTTGTTTAAATAAATTCATTTCGTTTTTTGCCTTGAGAAAGTCCACATTGGCCGAAACGCGTCGTCAACTATTACAGTTTTCCTATTGTCATTTATATTTATAAATATTGTCTTTTCTACAGCTTAACTCTGACAAAGTTTCATATATATATATATTATAGTCGTATGTTCTGTGTGTATGTTGCGGACGATAAACTTTACGTGTGTCTTTAAAGAGAGATGTTACTTGAGTCTTCTTGATAGGCATGTAGTGGTATGTCCAATATAATAATTCGTAAATTTGGTTTGATCAGAAAGTCAATTTCTTAAAGGATATATATATATATATATATATATATATATATATATATATATATATATATATAGTTAGACCAAATGTCCGAGCCATTTTCAATAACTGGCTTCAATAACTTTAACAATAAGTGGCTTCATTCACAAGAGACTGACATTGAAATTGGGCATTTCTATTATAAATTGTTGCCATTTTTTTCTTATTTTTCCCCAGCCTTCAACTTCCTTTCGGCTCTACATCCTTTTGCTTCACTTCACCATTGTGATAATTTCTTTAAGCAGTTTGATGCCAATTATCTTTTCTTATGTCTTGTATTCTTGTTCTTTTTCCCCTTCAGTATTTTCCACATTTTCAACCGGCAACTGACGGCCATGTCGTTTAGAAAAGGATCACGATTAATGACTTGGGAGAGAAGAACACAGAACATTGAATTACGCTTCCTCTCCTTCTAATTATTTGTAATGGATGATTCATAACGAAGTCATTTATTTTAACTTAAAACGCTTGAGCAGCAATGGAAAAGATGACGTGAAATCAGTTATTTCACAAGGTGCTGCGTCTCACTTTGGAAAGTTTGCAATCTTAATCGACATCTAAATTGGTAAAAGCAAAGAGAGGAAAGAAAACAAATTAGGCTCAGCCAAGTATAAAATTGACACCTCGTCTTAATTATATTTGCTACTAGAGTTGGTTCTTGTCGACCAATTCATGATCGAAACTTTTACGGATGTTGAGCATTTGGGAAAAGATTAACCGTTCACCTGTCTGCAGCTATGAATACCAAATTTTTCTTAGACTCTTGATTAAAATTGAGAGTCACTTTTATGTGAATTTCTAAATTGAGGTTTAATTTTACGTTAGTTTAGGATAGTGGACTTTTCAAGCTTTGCTGTGTCGTTCAATGGCGAATTCAATTTCCCTCTTTTTTTTTTAAAGAAGATTAAAACTATATATATATATATATATATATATATATATATATATATATATATATATATATATATATATATATATATAAATTTCCAAGAGGATAGAATCCTAGTGGAGATTAATGTCTAGGGTAGAGCAAGAATATAATATAAAAGGCTGAATCACTAATACTCCATGGAATTGTAATAATAATTCAATTCATCAGACCAACAAATTCAAAAAGAAATATCGGATAGGTCTGATGAAATGGATCGTGATTACGATTCCAATGTAATAAATTATAACCATGGAATATTAGTGTTTGAGCTTATATATATATATATATATATATATATATATATATATATATATATATATATATATATTATAACTTTATCATATAGACAAAAAGAGTTTACTCACTACAAAAATGCAACTTCGTTTCGATGCATTTCAACTGCACCTCGACGGGTGAGAAACGAAACTGGTTGTGAACAATTGATATATATATATATATATATATATATATATATATATATATATATATATATATATATATATATATATATACAATTGTTATGGGAAAATATTGATAAATAAACAGTTCTACTGTTAGCTTTTCTACATTAATTACTATCATGAACAAGTCTCTCCTGCTATATCCTCGAAGTGGGGATTTCTGAATCGGAGAATAATTAAATGAAAAAAAACAAACTTCGTTGATCGTCAACTAAAAGTGCATAAATTATAGATTGCTGAAGAAAAGAACGAAATTTTAATGAACAGAGCACTGGGTAGAACTAAAGCGAAAATAACACAATGACATTCGATATCATTAAAGACACTGGGAAGTCCTGAGTATGACGATAAATTACATCCAGCAGCAACGCCTCATATCTGGATATTGGAGATTTTGAGAAGCGTGAATCTCTTAATTGCTGTTCTTCTTGAAACAGGGTAGCAGCATCTGATAGAGTCCAAGCTATGGGCCAATAGTGAAGCCCCATACAAAAACAAAACACTATAAAAGTATAAAAATACAGTTGCGCAGTAAAATACTAACAAGTATGTTTTTATATAAAAAGAGACCAACAATACATATAGTAAAATGACCATCAATATATTTTATCTGCAGTTGAAGGTATACAATCGCATTCAAAATATATTTAGTTGAAGCCATATTATTGTGCTCAAATTTAGATGTCGGCATTAAGTAACCCATAGTTGTTGATATGCTGCTAAACAAAATCAACGAAAGAAAAAAGACATTGGAAGAAAGAATGCGATATTTAGCCTCGGAATGATGTCAGAAAGAGCAAAGATTCAAAGCTTAGGCGATCATGTATCTTTCGATAAATGACTGACAAGGCAGATTTTTTACCGAAGTAGGTTGCCATTTCTTTCTGCGGTAGACCAGTTGCCATCCAAGGCTATAGAAGTCGGTCTGTTCTGCTATTTACCCATAGCAGGAGGGAGAAGAAAAGGATTCATATCTTTCCTAAGGGTATTAGCACGTAAATGAATGTAATGGATTCGACTGGAATTCGAACGTGGCTCTCTGATTTCTCAGTCTGAACCGTTATCCATTACTCCACCTTGCCACATTAAAAAGCAATAGAAATGCAAAAGAACGTGCACCTGTATTCTTTACGGAGTACTTTATCAAACGATTTTGCATAAGCTATAAATATTATGCAAAAGCAGAATTTGAAACAGCTCGGTAACCTTGACCATTTTGAGGAGGATATTAGAATAGCCCACCACCTATACTGGCAACAAACCGCCTGCATACGGATAGAAAGTGAATTCAGTTAATATGCAAAAAAAAAATGGATATGAGACAAAGATGTGTCTTCTCACCGGACATATTTTACTTATGCAAGTCCTGCCTTGATTATTTCTAGGCGGCCACAATTTTAACAATATACGATATGCAGATGACACAGTGTTGAAAGCAGAGACAGAATGGGAACTACATGAACTCCTCTAAAAAGTAATGAAGGAAACCGGGAAGAAAGGACGAAATAGAAGACAGAATATATGTTTCATAACGTTGTCCAAGAAGCCAGATGCAAACAAAAGGTGAACTGCATTGGACAATCAATATGGAAGGACCAGAAATATTAAAGTCTGAAGTAAGATCAACACTAGCCAAATTGAACAGGAACAAGGCACCAGATGGAATTGTAATGGAGATGCTGGGACCCTTAGATAATTCGGCATTGATAAAATTACAGACATAATAAAATATACAACAGTGTTGATAAACCGGAAGACACAAGTAGATCCATTTTCATCGCGCTGCCTAAGAAGCCAGATGCAAACGAATGTGAACTGCATTGGACAATCAATATGGAAGGACCAGAAATATTAAAGTCTGAAGTAAGATCAACACTAGCCAAATTGAACAGGAACAAGGCACCAGATGGAATTGTAATGGAGATGCTGGCACCCTTAGATAATTCGGCATTGATAAAATTACAGACATAATAAAATATACGACAGTGTTGATAAACCGGAAGACACAAGTAGATCCATTTTCATCGCGCTGCCTAAGAAGCCAAATGTAAACGAATGTGAACTGCATTGGACAATCAACCTAATGAGCCATATAACCAAACCTATCATCTGAATTCTGATGAGTAAAGGAAACCAGAAGAAAGGACGAAATATTAATTGCTAGAAGACAGAATATATGTTTGTCAGCAAAGGGAAGAAACCAAATTACACATTGAAGATACTAGAATCGAGCAGTTACTTTAATTTAAAAATCTGGAAAATGTTATAACAGAGGACGGAAAGTGCGGCACTGATGTTTGAATCCACTCGCGATAGCAAAAGATGCCTTACAAAAGCTAAGCATTGTATTAACAAACAGGAAAACTGTGTTAGAAACAACGTAAAACAGTACTGAACTGTTATCTAATATAAATCATTCAATATACCACTGAATGCTGGACATTATTCTTGCATATGAAGAACAGACTTGAACCAACAGCATTGTGGCCCTACCGAAACATGCCAAAAGTAGAACATGCGAGCAATGTGAAGGTTTTAGAGAAAATGAAATCAAAAGGACACTTATATTTAACATCAGAATGTGACAGTTGAAATTTTTAGGGCACACAATGAGGAAAGAGGGCTTGTAAAATTGGGCAGACGCAAGAGGTATGTGGGACAAAGAAAAAAAGGTCACAATCTGCTTAACGAGCTTGTATAAATGGTGGGCAGACAGGTGATTAGGAGAGATAGCAAATAAACTAACTTTGGCGAGAGATACAGTAATATTAACCGACGCGTTTCGTCCAATGTGGACTTTTTCAAGGCAAAACAAAATGAATTTATTAAAATAACTAATCCATTTAGTTTTTGCCTTGAAGAAGTTCACATTGGACGAAACGCGTCGGCTAATATTACAGTTTTCCTATTGTCTTTTACATTTATAAATATTGTCTTTATGTACAGCTTAACTCTGAGAAATTTTTCATATATATATATATATATATATATATATATATATATATATATATATATATTAAAATAAAGAGAAAGAACAGTAAGATTTATAATCCAATGTTATTATTAATTATTTTTATTTTTAAAAGTTGTTCAATACAATTCTGCAAATCATAAATATTAGAAATTTACTAATTTAAAATACGGTTTAACCGCTACACATGAATTACCATGTTTCAAGAGCAGATACTAAAAACTCTAAATTTAATTATAGAATTAAATTAAAGTGCCCAGTACTGTTTCAAGCAAATTTTGGACAAACTTATTTTGAAATTTACCGAGTTTTATAAGCACACACATTCTTAATATTATTTTCTAAAGATACGGAGAAATTCACTCATTTTGACAAGGGGTGGTAGGGTATTTATTTTTACAGACAACTATTGCATCAAAATATGAGTTACTTTCGAAAAGAGGTTAAGTTAAGGTAGGGTAGGGGTGCCTGTTCAACAAATGATGACATCCGTTTTTCGCATGTCGTTTTTTTTTTCACTGACGAAAAGCTTTTCTGCACTCTTGTTTTGCAGTTAAATTTGTAATTGTATACATAAAGATTTTTCCCAAAAGGGTTGAATATGAGTACGTCGTATTAAAATACAATTTTAAAATATTATTCCTACTTCTAATTACTAATAGACTATACTTCTTTTAAAACAAATAAATGTAATAGAATTACTTTATTATTTAAAGATTATTATTAAAATATCAAATATGGATGTTACATTTTGTTATTATTCTTTGTCAAAGATTTTCCTAAAATAATGTCGGCAAAGAAAAGCTATTTCATTTCTTTGATTAAGTAAATTTTTATTTTCTATAAACCAAGTATTGTATAATTTTTCATGTAGGCACAAAGGACATGAGTCATTCAGTTTTTTTATTAATTTCGAAAAACGAAACGGATGCCATCATTTGTTGAACAGGCATCCCATACCCTACTTTAACTTAACCTCATTTCGAAAGTAACTCATATATATATATATATATATATATATATATATATATATATATATATAGTGAATTCTTTCATCGTATTCAACGTATGAGGGTCAAGCAGCTCCGTTCCTCGGAAGCGACAGCCAAATACCAGCACATATGAATTGATTATAGTGGTGAAGGCACATTTTTTGAAGGGCCAAATAAAGAGATCTGGTGGGCTAGACTAGTTGCTACCCAAGGCTATAGAACCCAGTCTGCCCTGCTATTTACCCATAGCTGGAGCGAGAAGAGGAGGATTAATACCTTTCCTAGCACATAAGTAAATGTAATGGATTAACTGGAATTCGAACTCTGCTCTCCGGTTCCTCAATCTAAGCCGCTATCAACTACTCCTCCAGGCCTTATATATATATAAATTTAAATTTGATTATAGGATTTTTCAAAATAAGTTATTCCAAAATTCGCTTGAAAATGAAACAGTACTGGGGATTAAAATTTGCTGAATCTTCGTAGTGAGATCATTTCCAAATGTAGACATAAAAACGCTTTAAAACATCAACACGGTTCTATAGCGTGTTGTTACTTATAATAGTTCCATCTTGGATCACTAACATCGGACATACATTTAAATGGAATGCCTCTTATGATTATCTATATATATCATTGTCTGTGTTTAGGTGCTGATCTCTATATATTTTTCATCATTTAATTTGTGTTACCA
>OZ038504.1:77134861-77142361 GCA_964036315.1 Acanthosepion esculentum | reverse complement strand
GGAACTACACTGACGTAAAAAAAATATCATAGGACACCTGATGAGTACTGTGTGTGACCACCTTAAGGCCGGCGAAATAGAGTAGCTTCACGTCCCATCGATTCCATCTGTGGCCAGACCCCTCTGCAGTGACGTTGAGCTATGCATTCTCGGTAGCTGTTTCGAGTTCGTTGATATTTTTTGCTTCACGATCTCCAGCATATCACATACATATTTGATTGGCCCTATGTCAGGCAAAACGAGGCGGTGATACCGTTCGTCGAATTGTCCTCAAGATTCACTTATTCTTGGCAACTGTTGGAATGCTCTATCGGTGTTGAAGTACATGTAGTCTAATCTAATGTTACAAAGAAGATACATAATGTACTAAAAATACTATCATAATCAAGTTTTTACGCTATTGTTCACGAAATATAATGTCAAGGAGCCACCCAAGGTAGAGTGTCGTTTTGTATGAGCGTAAGTAAAGGTAAGAAGTGAAGTTCATGGGTCTATGAGGGATAGATAACGGCGAAACCCTAGATTTGAAGAGGGTCACGATTACGGCGATTGCGGAAACATCCCGCCGACAGTTTGCTTCACAAAGCAGCACTTCTTGGGAAGAAGGTGTCCGAATAGAACTTACTGCTTACTATTGGAATAAGGGAGGGTTGAGGATGATTCATAATTGTGTACGTGTCATGGCAGGTCCTAGTTACAAAGGTCAGGTCTGATGGGACTAAGGAAGGGCATGGAAATGACGACAGAACAGTTAAAGGCTCACAACGTTTCGTCTCAGGGAAAGGAGTTGTAGAGAGGAAAGTTTGTCCTCACACACAAGGCGGCATATACAGTTTTGATCTCTATGAATGCAGACAAGTGAGGACTGGGCATCTCCATCGCAGGTACGGTCCCAATATTCCATTTTTAATCTGATCTGGCTCTTGTAAAGATATAGTATATCAAGAGTCAGATACTGACTGGAGCAATAATAATGAAGCGACCATTTTCTCAACGTCTGTAGCAATATAGTGGATATACGAGTTCATCTGTTGGGTCTGAGGAGAACTTGAATCCAAACAGACGTTGAAGACAGGTAGCCTCCTTGAGAGAAAACCCATCCATCATGATAGACGAAAGTTCGGAGACTGCTCTGTGTTTCTGGAACGTTAATGGTTTGGTTTTGGCCGTATTCGATTTTACAAGCCAGTCCTTCCCCGATTGAGTCACCAGGACTATGCCAGAGGAGAGATGGGCTACGAGGTTTTGGTCTTCCAGACTTTTGGATGTACACCTGTAAAACGTTGTATAAGCCGCATAGATACTCGTCAGTGATCGGAGTAAAGTCTTGAACAGATCCTTAATATACAGTAAAGTGTTTTTGTCTATATTTCTGAGATGAGGTATTATGTACACTATTTACATTACTCGGATTATTGTCCTCATCTTTGTCGCCATATTTATTACTTACGTTTCGGCTGTTGTACGTTGTATGACCCGGCCTTGTTCAGGTGTTCCCGTAGAGTACCGTGTAGGCTTTAGTGTTGTTGTACTAGGAACACGTGCTGTTTATTCCTGCTAGAACAAGGTCCAACTACAAGAACATGGCGGACTCAAATTGAGTCCAACCGAAGAGGTAAAGAAAACAAACATGACCGATATATATATATATATATATATATATATATATATATATATATATATAAAAATATGTGTAATTTGGCAGCAACTTTTCTTTTAAACATGTTGTGTTGAATGTCAAAGACAACATAGTCCTGAATTTTCTCATATTTTCTAATGAGACTTTTTATTTGAAAATTATATCGAAAAAAATATTGTCCGTAAGAACTTTTGAACTTTTTAAATTTTAAATTTTATAACGTATTCTTCGATCTTTTGGCTTGTATAATAAAAATCTTTTTCACACCTCCACATGATTAAAAATCTTCGCCATGCACATGATAACATCATCGCGTCTTTTGAAATTAAAATGATTTTGTAACGTTTATTTAGTTTGTTAAAAAATAAAATGTTGCAAGATGATTCCGCTACAAGACAATTTGCAATTGTCTAAGAAAAAAAAAAAAAAAAAAATTGACTCTACATATATATAAGACATTGTTAAAAATTTTGACCCTGAAGATGAACAATGATGTTCGAAAGTACTCGGTTATCTTACAGAGAATATTTATTTCGATATAATTTTCAAATAAAAAGACTCATTAGAAAATATGAGAAAATTTAAAAGAGAATATGCAGGACTATGTTGTCTTTGACATTCAACACAACATGTTTAAAAGAAATATATAAACAAATATATGTATTAAACAACAAATTTACAAGTGACAAACACATTAACATTTGTGTTTGTGTGTGAACGTAAAGAGTTTGTATTTTGGTGAATGTTCATACGTACGTGTATGTGTGTTTCATGGCGTTTTCCCACAAGTGGGCAAAACGCAGATTTCTGCGAGAGATCACATTTTTAAATGTGTCCGCTGAAATGCAATGTCTTAAAAAGAACGAGGCAATAAATTGCCCAATATTTATAGTGTAGGGAGAACGTGCCCTAGTAGCAATTAGAAAATTAAGGAGGAGCTAACTTCGACAGTCCTCAAGGACACATGGCACAGTGGATAAAGGCGTTAGTTAGATCCAGTGACAGAACCCAAAGAGTGTGAGTTCAATACCTGGTTAAGACGGTGGAGAACTTGCAGAGGGGAATTAACAGGAGATACCTGATAACTGATATCCATTAGACATGGCACGTGGAACTAGAAGAGTCTACCCCAGTGAGCGAAATAAAGGGTTCAGTTCGACATTCCAACCACCTGAAGAAGGCCAGAGCGTACAACGGCCGAAACATTGTAATAAATATGGCGACAAATATGGGGATAATAGTCCGAATAATGTAAATAGAGTCATATGTTTTGATTCTTTTCTTCCTAATATCACGGAGTATTTTTTTCAGGATTCCGTTGAAAATTTAAATATGAATTTTCCAATAGATATTATTTTTTTTGCGTTTGATGGAGAGACACGTGCAGAAGTGATGCATTAAAAACCTGAGATGACACGTGAAAAACACGATATATATTTGAAAAACGATGAAACCGTGAAACTGATATAGAACAAAAATATAAATTCACTGTTAATGTCTTAAGAAAAATAAATGTAGCCAGACAGTGGAAAAATTACATTTAAATTTTCACCGGAAAGCAAAACGATAGTTCGAAATATAATAAAATGCTAAAAATCCTTGACAAATAACTTTCGCTGGAATTTAATCAAACGTGTATAAATGAACGAATTCTGCCCAGCTTTATCTAATTCATATATGGGGCGGGGAGAAAGACCGAGATAGAGAAATAAAAACGGTGTGAACATAGGAATCAGCACTGCAAGCTGATAGTTAGTTTCACACCTCAATGCGATCTTGTTCTGATCATTACATTGAGGCGTTAAACTGTCACAATGCGACGTTCATTCTCATGTCCAAAATGTCGATATCTATAAACGCTCAATCTCCGATGTTGATTGCTCTTTCTCTGTAACTATAACAAATATCAATATATATGTATATATGTATATATATATATATATATATATATAAAATTTACTCTTTGCCAAAAAAATGATTGCCAACCAAAAAGAACAGGTAAATTAAGATTATGCTCAATACAATTTTCATTAAATGAAAATGTAGAGCAATTTAGGATATAAAATGTTTGGAACAATGACCTTCCTGCAGACACCGTTTCTACCAAGATGGTAGAATCCGTGGTCGGTGCTTCCGACATTTTATCACACTCTCTCGCTCTCACTTATCTCTCTCTCTACACACACACACACAAACACACACACACACACACACACACACACACACACACATACACACACACACACACACACACACACACACACACACATATATATATATATATATATATATATATATATATATATATATGTCATCGAATGTAATGAGAACGAAAATTATATATAAATTCTAACGTTCACAGAATTAATTAAAAAATGGGCTTAATACCGATAATAGAGCAATAATTATTTATTATAATTTTTTCATATAGACAAAAATAATTTGCTCACTACAAAGATATATATTTCATTGAATAATATAGACATATTATGTCTTCTTTTATACTGATAATCAGTTCTCTGATCTGTTGCTTTGGATATTCATCAAGTAAGGAGTTTTTGTGCCAAAGTGTGCCGCTACAAGTGTAGCCGAGGAGACTAGTCTGACACGGCACAGTGTGACTTACCTGTTTATCGAAAGCCTGATTCTCTTTGATATTTCTATGAATTTTTTTTATCAGGGAGCATTAGTTTCATACCTGAAACAAAAGCAGAGTAATTTTTAAGTTTTTATCCGACATTATTATTTAAAATGTTAATTTTATGTATGTATATATATATATATATATATATATATATATATATATATATATATATATATATATATATATATATCTTAGATTTAAAAAAACAGAAGATATTTGATATATAAGGCTCAATGTTAAAAATAATCAAATAATATTTAAAATAGAGCGTTAAAAATATTTTTTTAAATATCAATGTTATCCCGACTTCGAAGTTTCTTGGTCAAATTTCCGGTCTTCAGGGGTTGTGGTTTTAAACATTATTTCCAATATATATATATATATATATATATATATATATATATATATATATATATATATATAGTTTTATAAATAAATATGTTCCGTGTCATTTCGTCTTTAGCTAGCTTACCCTGAACATACATTTAGGTGATACCTAGGTAGGTAGTTCCTGGCTTTTTATGATTTATTTTCTTTACTTTTACTCTTCATTATCATATTGAGTACGCTACGTTTTATATTAGTTACTCGCTTGGGTTTTTTAGGGGACTGGAAATTTAAGATACTCGACGATTTTTTTTCGCCCTGTTCGGATGTTTCTTGTTCTGTCTTTTTTTTCCAATTTTTTCCGCAGGCCCAAATTTGTTTTGATATACTGGCAGATTGTGCCATCCGGGTTTTTTTCCAATCGAGTATAAGTATTAGTATGCTATATATATATATATATATATATATATATATATATATATATATTCATTCAGATTTCTTATGTTTCATATTTCATAGCTTGAGAAACACAAATCAGACACAATTACAAATGAAGATGCAGATGTCATGCTTATTTAAAATATGATACACACGCTTTAAACAAAAGTTCAATATATATATATATATATATATATATATATATATATATATATATATATATATATAAATATAAAAGTGAACATAAAAGTCAAAACTTAGAGGCGACAGTCTGTTCCATGCTAGTGCAATCGTCAGGCAACTGACGCCTTGCACTAGCATGAAACAGACTGTCGCCTCTAAGTGTTGACTTCTATGTTCACTTTTATATTTACACACGCTCTATCTCTGATATTGAGCACTTTATCCCATATATATATCACACTTTAAGACTATATTTCTTCATATATATATATATATATATATATATATATATATATATATATATATATATATATATATAAATATGTATAGAAAACATAGAAAACATAGAAATAGCCATTAAAGAAATTGGCAATTTAAATATTAAATACTATCGAGTTCTATTACCTTCATTACCATTATTATCTTCAGTCACTTTTTTTCTAAGAATTCTTCTAAAAACTTCTAAGAATTCTTCTAAAAACTTCTTCTAAGAATTCTTCAAAAAACTTCTTCTAAGAATTGTTTTCTTTTTGCTCTTTCTTTTTAATTATCAACCCTTTAAAAGAAAGAAATTATCACTTTTATTCAAAGTCCTCTAAGCATGTTTACACGACACAGCATTATATTATCACATACTCACCTGGACGGTCCGAATTCCTCCATATTTAAATATTCCTCCATATTTAAATAGTAAGCTTCTATGATTTTCGTGTTTTTCTTTTCTGGAATTATATGCACTTTAATCGGAAACTATCAGCCAATTCTATTTCTCCTCAACTTTCTACCCAACCTAAATGAAACGTTCAGACATCATTCATCTTTATATAAATAATTTTAAAACCGCAACACACCCACCAATAAAGATGAATCTGTTATTCAGATTCTGAAAATATCATCAAAAGAAAAGTAGTGAGCAGTTCTGGTTTCGACATGTGGTAGATATAGCAGAGAAATCGAATCAAGAAAGTGGTTGCAAACAGAGAGGATTCAAAAATAAAAGCGTAATGAAACAAGTGGGACAGAGACTGAATAAAGTCATATTGAATTGTAGAATTCTTTTAAAACTATAATTCTTCAATTGCTTTCTTTCATGGTCTTTAACTATCAATCTATCTCAATTTGTTTGTTTCTATCTATCTGTCTATCTATCTATCTATCTATCTATCTATCTATCTATCTATCTAAGTACATGCAGCTAGTACGCTCGTAAGCTAACTTTATCTATCTATCTATCTATCTATCTATCTATCTATCTATCTATCTATCTATCTATGTACATGTAGCTAGCTCACTGGTAAGCTAACTTTATCTATCTATGTATCTATCTATCTATCTATCTATGTACATGTAGCTAGCTCGCTCGTAAGCTAACTTTATCTATCTATCTATCTATCTATCTATGTACATGTATCTAGCTCGCTCGTAAGCTAACTTTATCTATCTATCTATCTATCTATCTATCTATCTATCTATATATGTACATGTAGCTAGCTCGCTCGTAAGCTAACTTAATCTATCTATCTATCTACATGTAGCTAGCTCGTAAGCTAAATCTATATATCTATCTACATGTAGCTATCTAGCTCGTAAGATAACTCTATCTATCTACATGTTGCTAGCTAGCTCGTTAGTTAATTCTCTCTATCTATCTATCTATCTATCTATCTATCTATCTATCTATCTATCTATCTATCTACATGTAGCTAGCTAGCTAGCTAGCTCGTAAGCTAACTTTATCTATCTATCTATCTATCTATCTATCTATCTATCTATCTATCTATCTATCTATCTATCTATCTAGTTAGACCTAGAGAGCCAGACAAACCTACCACGGTTTCACCTAAACAGATCTTCAGGGAAGGCAAATTCCTGACGATCCGTTAAGGTTAAACCGTGGTAGGTTTGTCTGCCTCTCTAGGTCTAACTAGGTCGGTGCTCACTGTATCTATTTAGTTTTTTTGGGTTTTTTGCGTACTCGTATCGTTTTCTTTTTCTTTGGGCCTTGGACTTGCATATTGGACGATTATTTTCGGCTAACGTACATGTTCTTGGTTCTTTCTATTTTATACCGTTTTTCCCCTTTGGTGTTGGTTTGATTATTTGCAAATCAAGACACCGAAGCTTTTCCGATCCAGTATAGCGACTTATACTTATAAGACTTCTACTAATAATAACTATCTATCTATCTATCTATCTATCTATCTATCTATCTATCTATCTATCTATCTATCTATCTATCTATATATATATCATTTTTTTTTCACAGACG